>CM044104.1:1607272-1694417 GCA_024174645.1 Lemna minuta | reverse complement strand
TTTATAAACATTCAAAGGATGGGAAGATCACTGTTCTAGTGATATATGTTGATGATATTATAATCACTGGAAGCAATTCTGAAGAAATAATTAAATTAGAATGAGAACTTATGAATGAATTTGCAGTAAAAAACTTGGGACAAATGAAGTATTTCCTAGGAATTAAGTCGCCCACTTCGAATGGAATCATCTTATCCCAACAGAAATTTATTTTAGATTTGTTAGCAGAGACACAATTTGCACAGAGTCAGCCAACCAAAACTCCAATTGAAGTCAATCACAGGTTAACCTTGAATAAAGATGAACAACACCCAGAAATTTGGGATGCTAATTTATCAGGGGTTAGTTGGGATGCTAATTTATTTAGCACAGACCCACCCAGAAATTTCATATGCTGTTAATGTTCTAAGCCAATTCATGCATAGTTCAAGAATATCCCACTTAGAGGATGCACAATGAGTGCTTAGATACTTGAAAGGGACAACTGGATGGGGACTGCACTTCAAACGCCAAGGTATGCTTTCATTAGATGCATATACAGATTCTGACTTTGCAAGTTCTTTAATTGATCGCAGGTCAACGATAGGATATTATGTATTTTTAGCTTGAAATCTTATTACATGGAGAAGCAAAAAGCAAGAGGTGGTTGCACGATCCAGTATTGGGGCAGAATTTAGAGCTTAAGCACATAGAATTATTGAGACCATATGGAATAAAGGAATTTTGAAGGACCTCAAAATCAAGCTAGATGGCTCAACTAGAGTATTCTGCAATAATCAATCAACTATAGAGTCACATAAAACCTAGTACAACGTGATCGAATGAAGCAATTGAGCAGAATATAGATAGACATTATATCAAGGAAACAATTGAGCAGAATAACATTGATGTTCCATATATTGGATCATTGGAGCAGCGAGCAGTTTACGAAGTTGACAAGCAAGCTGGGACTGATAGATATTCACTCCTCAGCTTGAGGGGGAGTGTTAGAAGAATGAGGGTTTATATGTCATTTTATGCACATATTAACGTTGTAGATAAACCGTTGGATGTAACCCTATATATACATGTACGAAGCATTAAATGACTTTACTTTTCAACCTTCTCATCTCTGTTTTCTCTTTCTTTCTTTTTATCACTGAGAAGTTTGCTTCATAATACCTAGTCCTCTAAGGGTTAGGGCAAAGAGTACTGTTGAAGAAATGGATGATCCTCACGTATCTACCCTCATCTTTTCTATAATTGTATTTATACTCTTTCTAAAATTGAATTTATACCCTATCGCAGGTGACTGTTAGAATATGACCGTTATAGACCAATGGTCATATTCTCTCACCTTGCTTGTATAAATATAACTGATCTAAATGAAATAAAATCACTTTTCTTCTTCCTTCTCTATTCTTCCACAAACTCTCCAACTCGACTCAGTCATAGTATTCTCAAGTTTATCAAGTACGACTACTACTTGAAAATGTCAATTTAAGGTAGGGAGTTTATGGAGTCATTCCTTGATGTTTATGGTCTAAGGAAAGCATTTTATAGGTTTCTCAGGAGTCAGGCTGAATGTGGCCTTATCTGGTGTTGGGCTGCTTCCTGGCCATTCAGCCTATTTCTTCTTCCTTTATTCATACGCTCACAGGGCGATCATTGAAACTTGAATATGCAAAATAAATAAATATATATTGAGTGAGCTGTTTATCAAATTAGAGCACATTTACTCTTTACCTTGATATTGTAATGCATGTCCCTGTCATTTCAGGGACATGTATAAAATTGTAAAGTTAGAATGAGCCTTGAAAGGCAAAACCCAAATTTACATAAATACATTTACAATTAATAGAAGCACTTTTCTCTTTTCCCATTCTGTGACTCTTTCTCTTTTGCTGGCCTCATCTGCAGTCCAATGGCAGGAGGTCACTGCATCCTTAGAAGTTATCTCTACTTTCTAGGCTCCACAGAACAATTGGTCTAATGAAGGCTGTGAATTACTTCAGTAGTAGGTCTTTGCAGAGAGAGGGAGCAGAGGATTACACAGAGAAAGGTATTTTTACTCAGAAGAAAAGAGAGTATATATTTAGTCATACTTGATGTCTTATATACAAGTGCTGTTGAATGCAACGGCTAGGAAAACAAGCCGTTGTAACGGCTAGTTTTCTAGCCGTTACCTGATTTTATGTAAATCGGGTAACCTTAAAACTAAGGCCCATTAAGTTAGGTCTGTTACTAATGGGCCTACACTATTACATTTACATCGATATGTAACATAATCAACACTCCCCCTCAAGTGCAGGAATGAATACTACTCATTCCAAGCTTGGAAATTAGATGCCTCATAGCCTTCGTAGATAGACCCTTGGTGAAAATATCTGCACATTGCTCTTCAGAAGGAACATGCTCAGTCTTCAAGATGCCTTGCTCAAGATGGTCTTGGATGTAGAAACGGTCGATATTAACATGCTTCATCCTGATTGCCGATTTGTTGTCGCAGCGGATGTCAATAGGCGTAATGTAAGGGATCTGTAATTCGTCCAAGATATTCCAAATCCACATGACTTCGTCGATGCCCTTGGACATGGCACGGAATTCGGCTTCTGTACTGGACTTAGAGATTAAGTTCTGCTTTTTACTTCGCCAGGTGACCAAGTTCCCTCCAAGGAAGGTACAATAGCCTGTTGTGGACCTATAATCCACCCGGGAACCTGCAAAATCTGAGTCAGTGTATAAAGTCAAATCAATTTTTCCTACCTTCCTGTAGGTAAGGCCAAGTCTAGTGGTGCCCTTGAGATACCTGAGAACTCGGTTAGCTGCTTGGAAATGAGAATTACGAGGTGAATAAATAAATTGACTAAGAACATTGATTGTAAAGCAAATATCCGGTCTTGTATGAGATAAATATAGAAGTTCTCCAATTAGTTTTTGATAAGAAGTGATCTCTATTTTCGGATCTTTGTCATCAAGGGTTAACCTATGATTGACTTCTATGGGTATATCACTTGTACGGCACTGAGTATGTTTTGTTTCTTCCAATAGATCAAGGATATACTTCTGCTGAGTCATTAAAATTCTGTCACTTGATCTGTCAAATTCAATTCCCAGAAAATATTTTAGAAGGCCTAATCTTTTTACCTGAAAGCTTTGATCTAACTGTTCTTCGAGGCCTTGGATTTCTGTAGAGTCATTGCTTGTAATGATAATATCATCTACATACACAATAAGAAGAGTAAGTAGTACCGGGGAAGACCGTTTAAAGAATAAGGTATGTTCCCCATTACACTGGTTATAACCAAGTGTCTTCATTGTCTGAGTAAACCGACCAAACCAGGCTCTAGGTGACTTTTTTAAGCCAAACAGTGCTTTCTGTAGTTTACACACTTTTCCTTTAGTTGTAGAATCCCCATATCCCGGTGGAATAGTCATATATATGTCTTCCTCAAGATCTCCATGTAAGAAAGCATTTTTAATGTCATATTGTTGTAGTGGCCAGTCAAAGTTGACTGCTAGAGAAATGAGAATTCGAATAGTGTTTAATTTTGCTACAGGTGCAAACGTTTCTTGGTAATCTATGCCATACGTTTGTGTGTATCCCCGGGCAACAAGTCTAGCTTTGTGTCTATCTATGCTTCCATCAGGCTTATACTTAAGAG
Source organism: Lemna minuta (assembly GCA_024174645.1). Lineage (NCBI taxonomy): Eukaryota > Viridiplantae > Streptophyta > Magnoliopsida > Alismatales > Araceae > Lemna > Lemna minuta. The sequence continues at coordinate 1,690,773 of CM044104.1, read as the reverse complement.
TAAAAACCCATCTACAGCTAATCGGGATCTTACCTTTTGGAAGATCCACGATTTCCCAAGTAGCATTCTGTAATAATGCTTTCATCTCTTCATTCATGGCTTCCTTCCAATGAAAGGATTTAAATGCTTCATGAAATGTTCTTGGAAGAGATGTATCCTGAATGTTGAGAAGAAAGGCTTTATGTTGTGGGGCTATATTCGAAAAATTAAGGTAATGAGTTACTGATTTGACACAAGACCTTGGTTTTCTCTTCAAAAACAAGACCTTGGTTTTTTTCGGAGTGCAATTGGCCAACCTAATTCTGCTCCTTCTTCTAGTGATGATACTCCTACTTCCTGTAAAGACACTCCCCTCCCTGAGATTGTTCTGTTTGTTGATCATCTAGAGCCTCAGAGAGCACAGATGATTTTTTTCGTCTTTCATAGTATTTAGGATAAGATGATATATTAATTTGTTCTCGAGTTTCAGGTTCTAGAGGCATTATCTCCTGATGTCCTGAGATGGGTTGGGATATATCCTGTAATAATTGAGAATCTGTATTATAAAAATCTGGAAGTAAGAAATGTTGGTTATCAGTTTGGGCATCAGCAGAATGGGGCGAGTTAGATGGACTAATACTAAGGTTTTGAAGATAAGAAAGGTCTCGAAAGGCCTGTGGTTTTATCAGATGTGTAGTAAAGTTGTTTTTCATCAAAAAAACATATCTTTAGAAACAATATACTTCCTAGTAATAGGATGATAGACTTTATAGCCTTTCTGGGTTGTGGAATACCCTAAGAAGACACATTTGAGCGCCTTATGAGACCATTTATTTTTCTTATATGTTGGATTATGAACATAGACAACACACCCAAATATCTTGATAGGGAGATCAGTCTTTAGTCTAACAGTAGGGTATAGACCTTCAAGAATGTTGATAGGACTTTGAAGGTTAAGGGTTGTAGATGGTAATCGATTAATGAGATGAACAACAGTCATCACAGAGAAACCCCATAAATTTAATGGAGCATGAGCATGGATGAGAAGGGTGCGAGCTTTGTCAACAATATCGCCAATCTTTCTCTCAGCTAAGCCATTTTGCTTAGGAGTGTAGGGACAAGACGTTTCATGCTTCATCCCTTCAGAAGTCAGAAAAGTACTCAAACTGATGTTAAGGAAATCCTTAGCATTATCAGTTCGAAGGCTCTTAACTGTATCACCAAATTGGCGTTTAATTAGTTGACAAAGATTTTTAATAGGAGTAACTTCAGACTTATTTTTAAGGAGAAAGAGCTATGTAAAACGACTGTGGTCATCAGTACATATGAGAAAGTATTGATGTCCAAGAAGATCCGTATGAGGAGATGGACCCCAGACATCGCAATGGAGAATTTGAAAAGGTTTGTTAGCCCTATTGTTGCGAGAAGGGTATGTCGTTCTTTTAAATTTACCTAATTGACAAGCATCACAGACAAGGGATTCAAAATCAATTGTCTTAAAACGATGTGGATACAATTATTTTAGGAGATAAAAGGAGGGATGTCCCATTTGATGATGTAGTTCCATGATCTGTTCCAACTGAGCGGATGAGGTTTGAACAGAGGCCACCTTCAAGCCACTGGAGACTGTGGGTCGGTCACATGGAGGTAGTAGAGCCCCTGTCTGATCTTAGCTAGTCCAATTTTCAATCCGTTGACCTTGGGAACAGAGAGAGGCATCAAGATCGTCACAAAGAATACTATAGTTTGTTAACTTTGCAAGTCTTTGTACAGAGACAAGACTTACAAAGAGTTTTGGTACATGCAACACATGGGTTATAAGTCCCATAGGTTGTAAATTGATAGTACCAATTCCTTTTACAGAAAGTAATGTCCCATCTGCGGTTTGAACATGCTTCCCTGGAGCAATAGTTTCATATGACACAAAAATATGAGAAAATGGTGTCATATGGTCTGTTGCTCCAGAGTCTAAAATCCAAGCAGTTGGAAGATTTTTTGTAAGAAACATTAAACTAGAAAAAATTTCATTCTTACCAAAATTAGCTAGGGAGGTAAAGCCAATAACCGTGCTGGAAGAGTTGAACAAGCTCTTAAGATGCTAAAGTTCCAGCATCATCTTCTAAAAATCTTGTGCAGAGGGAAGGTTTTCAGAATTCGATGTAGAATTCTGTATTGCATGTGCTTTGGCGATATGAGGAGGTTTGCCATGGAGTTGCCAGCACTTGTCTTTAAGATGTCCAGTTTTCTTGCAATAGGAGCATACATAATCATTTTTACCCCCTCTATCAGGGTCAGTTTTTGACCCATTTCTTGGATACTGACCCTGATTTTGCCCAGGTTGTCTATATCCTTTGGTGATACAGGCACTTCCTTCTATTTCTCCCTTTAGGCCTTGAATTCGGCTTTCTTCTTGCATGAGTTTGGAGACAGCTTCATCGAAGGTAGGCTCTTCATCCCTGTTGTATAGTTGACTTTGAACTGTCTCAAACTCTAATCGTAAGCCTTGTAGGAGTTGACAGAGTCGGTTGGTAGCTTCTCTAGCCCTGGCCATAGGATCAATGGACTGAGGATAACAATGATCCAACTCAGTGTGAATTGCTCGCAATTCATTTGAGTAGGTAAGTATATCCTTGTCGCCTTGCTTGAGGGTGTATGACCGACTGATAAGATCGATAATTTTTGCTTTGTCACCCTTCTTAGAATGACTTCTGCAGATGGCTTCCCAGAGCCCTTTCCCAGAGCCCTTTATCTGCAGATGACTTCTGCAGATAAACCTGGCCATGTATTCCGGAGAAATCAAATCAAGTAACCAGGCAAAAACAAACTCTTCTTCCATCACCCATTTCTGATAATGAGGATCATCTTCTGCAGGACAGTTTTCATGTAGGTGATAGATGAGCTTGCGAGGTCTCAATGCAGCTTGAATAGCCCTCTCCCATAGGATAAGGTTATGACCATTAAAAACATTGCACTTGGCAACTATAGGTAGATGTGTAAGCCATTGATCAGCAGAGATAGTGATATTTCGTGCTGATGATGCTCCCTGAACAGTAGTTGCCGTATGCTCTTCTGGAATGAGCACCTTAGGAATATGAGAACTAGCTTCTGCCATTTAAAAAATGTGCTAGAGGTTGAAGATTCCTCCCGTAGGATGAATTCCAAATCTCTAGAGAATAGAAGTAAGGTAATAAACTTAACTTAGGAAACCTGCTCTGATACCATGTGAATTACTTCAGTAGTAGGTCTTTGCAGAGAGAGGGAGCAGAGGATTACACAGAGAAAGGTATTTTTACTCAGAAGAAAAGAGAGTATATATTTAGTCATACTTGATGTCTTATATGCAGGTGCTGTTGAATGCAACGGCTAGTTTTCTAGCCGTTACCTGATTTTCTGTAAATCGAGTAACCTTAAAACTAAGGCCCATTAAGTTAGGCCTGTTACTAATGGGCCTACACTATTACATTTACATCGATATGTAACATAATCAACAAAGGCAGATAGAAATTTAAGTGAAAACCTGTTGGAGAATGGTCAAATGGAAGATATAAACGATAACAAAAAAGCAAAAGAAGTAAAACTGCAATGATATCTTCCATGGGATTCCTTCAGATGATCAAAGTTCTTCTATCGGCACTGACTTTCTATGGGATTCCTTTATATTCACATCTTTGAGAATTTTTCTTATGTAAAGATGCAGCAGATAGATATCCTTGGTAAATCTTTGTACCTATTATTTTTTTAAGAATCCTAAAGAAATTTTCTTCTTTAACAATTGACTGACTGTTGGAATAAGTAGAGATTTACATTACACAGTTTAATAGAGAGAAGAAAACAGAACTAGGAAATAAACTATGAACCAAAGAGATAATACTGTAAACTCACCATTTAATAGGCGGACACGTATGTCAGTTAGATTCAATATATCGAGATGATCTTCAGTATCAGATGTATCATGTGGATGTTCTGGTCCATCCTGGAGATCATCTAAGCAAGTGATATACTTTTTAACAGTGGACCAATCAGCAGGGCCCAATTCTTCATCATCTCTTAGTTCTCCAAAAGCCTCCAGTGCTTTATTCAGCATCTCATATCTTGTATAGTTCAAAACTCTTAGCTGCAGGCAGAAGGCAGAATTTCATTCATATATAAAAATGATGTCAGAGGACTGTACAAAATTTTAACTCAAATTAAAACATGCTTCCACTTCTTGTTATCCCGTCCATTTCAATGGCAAATAATCAAGAGAAACTGATATGTCTTAGGAGAGAGATGTGTCAGATCTAGAGGAGGGATGAGACATGGAAGATTAGGAAGCAGGGGGTTGGGAGGAGCTTGTCACTCAGGGAGAAAATTAGGGCAGACAAAACTCAATTCATTCAAACACATATGGCTTAAGTAGGTCAATTAACTGACTAGAAAAACCTCAATTAACTAAATAGCAAAATAGTAAATATTTTCTCAAAAATAATCTTAATTCTTTTTTCTTTTTGATGAAAAGGGAGAAGGGCACCCCAAAACAGTGCCCCCCTGTTGTCATTTAAACAATGATGAAGGATACAGATCATGAGCTACAAGGGACCAATAGTCGAGGGGCCTAAACCACCTCGGTACTAAACAGATGCAAACCCCATCGCGTTGTGTTGGATAGCATCAACGGACGGGGTACGACCCGTGAATATGACCTCGTTCCTATGAATCGAGACGGACCACAGTATGGCAAAGATAGTCTGCCACTCAGCTTCGCGACGAAATGTTCTGCCGCCGAGAGACCGCCAGAATGCCTCCTCCGATGTTATCACAAGGCGGCCGACGCCCGCCGACTGCCACACTGCATGGGCGAAGGGGCAGACGAAAAATAACCTTAATTCTGACACTCCCTTTTACACTAAATAGTGAATATTTTCACTTTCAGCTCGCCTTGATGCTAACAAGTTGTTCCTTCGTGTTTATTATTTGCTCTTCTCTGATGCTAATAGCATGAATAATTCCACGACCAAGAACGACATTCTCTGCTGCGGTCAAATCCACAAACAATCCACAATTGACTCACAAAAAAATCACTTTAAGGTCTTGGGCATGGCTACCTGGTCATTTGCCCACCTTGCCTTGAAGTCATGAACACAGACACCACAATGTGAATGCTGCTGTCTTAGATCTAAATGTGTTATTGAGGATTTCTGCATTACCACGATAAGGTCTGGATATGGCAATGAAATGACCTTCACGCTTCCATAAATATGCCACAAATGCGGCAGAATGATCCACAATTAATAAAGGCAGGTCTCAGATATCAAAAAAATTCTAGGCATAGAGAGTCAAGACCCCAGATGCCAAAAGTCCAGGTATGCAGAAAGTTCTGGATTCCAGATGGAACGAAAGAGAGGAAGCAATAGGAAGGCTGACCGTAGGTAGTTGGGAGGCCAGCAGCTGAACAACATGCAGGCAGACAATCGCCCGTCAAGCAGAGAGGCCTGGGAAAGGGAGGTCTCGGCAAGGCCTTGCAATAGAAGAACTGGCGAGGCAGAACAGGCCTGGTGAGGAAGAGACACTGGCAGCAGAAACAAAAGCACCATTTTCATGAGCTCATCAATGGTGATCACGGATCACTTTGTAAGCATGGATCTCTCAAGAGATCATTGGCTTCCCCTGCAGAGCCCGAAAAACCTCTCAGAGTGGCAGGACAAAGACAAAGGAACATGAGGTTCCTTCTGTTCATGCCAACTTCCTAGTTGACTTGCCACGTATTCACATGATTGGTAGATGGCCCAATCTCCACGTACAAGTAAGAAGGCGATAAATTCTTGCGTGAAAATTGATTGGAGTCAAAATAAATTGTGCTCTTAAATTAATTGGTAGTGAAGGACAATGAGAGAATTCTAAGAATAATTTATCCCTAGTACATAGAGGATGCAAGGTAGCAGAGGCAGAGGCAGAGGATGCTAGAGAACGAGATAAATTATTGCACACCAGGCTTCACAGTGCGAAACCTCTCTGTGGTAGGTCCTGATGATCTTGAAGGCTCTGATACCATGCTGGATTTGGAGGGAAGAGATGAGCGTGAGAGGAGTGACAGGAGGAGATGAGCCTGTCACCCAGAGAGTAAATTAGGGCAAACAATGCTCACACTTCATTCAAACACAAATTCCTTAAGAAGGCTTACAAGAGAGATTACAACTAACTAGAAAAACCTCCTTAGCTAGTAATGTCGAAGATAACTTTCAAATGGGATTGAAAAGAATGCGTTAACTGATTATATGAATTGATATTAAATCTTCGCAATCATCCCTCTTGTATGCTTCTACACCATTAAGGACATCGTTTTTGATGAATACCTTTATATCCATCTGTTGATTCCATATCCATGATTTTGATTGACCATTCATCAGACTACTTCAAATTTCTAGTACCCAACCCCTCTCACCTGTTCCCCTTTATTGCTATGAGTGACTTATCCACACTAGAGTTACTCTCACTTCTACGCCACTTATCTCCTCCCAATAGCTTCTTTGGTCACAACTATGCTTTGATATCCTAAAGGCTGTTGGGATCTAGGACACCCAACAGATCCGATAGATGTAGCGAAAATGAATCGAATACCATTGTGATTGCCAATGAGAGAAATAGAACAAAAGTAATGAGAAAAAGCAAAACAAATTGATCATATCACCGTACACAGAATCGGATCCACAATCCTTTTTCATGATGATTATCCTATCCTCTAGTGCAAATCAAAATCTACACTTTGACGGTTCCTTAGAGGAGCTTTTGCAAACTGTCCAATGTCTATCCTCAAGTGGTATTCACATGATCTCTAGATGATTTGATCTCCTCTCTATCTACTCTCAATAATAGGAGAGTGGAAAGGAATTCTAGAGAGGAAAAGAATAAAGGGGAGGGCTTCGACAAGACTAGGATAGACACCGGAAGCGGTGGGCTCCCAACTCATATATATAGACCTTTGGTTTTTAGAACTTTTCACAAAAACGCTCATAAAAATATCTATATTCATCAACATCCACTGATCTTTTGTGTGTGACCCTCTAGGCTCATATTCATGTCTAGCTAATAATTCTATCAACTCAATAATATTTATTGGTTAACTATATTAGTATATAGATTAATATACTAAGAACCAATTTAATCCAATCAATAAGTTTAGTACCAAGCTATACTTTGTGCTCTTATAGAAGATACTGAATGTATATGACCTCACTTATTTGCATGTATATGAACCTTCAATATCATTAATTATCATGTACATATAATCCTTCATTTGCACGATACTAAAAAATGACTTAGGGTATCAATAATTGTCAAACCCAAATTGAACATTCTAGTTAGTATGGATGTTGAAAGGAAATCATCGAAAATAACTTTTCTGATATTTACATTCTAGTTAGTATGGCTAAGGATTTAACTATATTTCATTTCTTAAATTAATATTCTCTTCTACCGAGGACAGATGACAATTGACTGTTTTGACTACTCAATCACTTTCAAGGACTTCATGTCGTGTCCAAGCTATGATATTTGAAGGATCTTATATTTTGGTATTTGTAAGTCATAGTTAAAGCACGATCATTTGTTTACGAGATGTCTTTGACGACTCAAGTGTAAGGACCACTTACACAACCGTGACAAGAATCGACTTGATTGATCCTTATTTATACTACCATTCAAGAATGTATGCTGATTAATTTAGCAAAGACTTTTTCTAAAGAGCACTCAGCATCTATTCATGGTGTCTCAACCCCACTTGCCACATGATCAACCATGCTCATCATATGAGTGAGATCAAATAGTACTATTCTTTCTAAATATTATGATGTCTTTATCTAATATCGTTTAACTATAAATATTAGAACATTTGTTCGAAGGCTAGTGATCTTTATATTATGATCTCATTATCATTCATTTAGTTATTCATTACAAACATTATTGAATAGTACTATTTATAGATTTCATTTAGTTATTCATTACAAACATGATTATGGATTTCATTACAGACATTATTGAATAGTGACAATCAATATAAATGACAAGCAGAAGAGCAATTGGCTGGCAGACCACAAAATATCATTAAAATCTGTAGTTAATCCTCACTTCTCAAAGGGAGAGTGGCCAAGCGGTCAAAAGCGACAGACTGTAAATCTGTTACAAGCCGCCATACCTCCGGAGGCTCTGCTTACTTACATCTTCAAAACATGCCCATGTCCTTGGTCTTGGGCATCCCCTAAAACCTCTATCTCTTCCACCATCTCATTTGACATTAACCGTCCTATTAGGGGAAAAACACAATCTTATAGATTTACCATCTTACTCAAACTATTTATATTTATGTCCTTTTTTAATTTAAGTTTATATCCTATGGTAAGTGACCGTTGTACAGTGACTATAATAGTGTAACGGTCACTCGAGTTTGTATAAATAGTCCTTACATGAATGATATAAGTTATCTTTTTCCCCAAAACTTCTGTGCCAACAATTCAACTCTCTAACCTATGTTCAAGCTACAACATTCTTCAAATTGTAACATGGCAGCAGTGCTCTACTGGTGCTAAAGATTAGAGATGTGTTTTTTCTTTACCTATTTTTGTCACAATGATTAATCATTTTTTTTGCTAAGATCCACTCTGAGGACTAAGCAGGAAGGGAGGAGTATCATAAGAGATCCTGACCTTTGCTCGTATGGCCAAAGAATAGAAACCTACCATGTTACCGGCAGACAAAACACCAAGTCCTACAATACTATCAATACATACATGAGACATGTGGTTCCCTCAATTGCCGGTGGTTGCTCCAAGAAAAATGATAGATCAAGCAGGGGGATTACAGCAAGGAGATAGATCTGCGCTTGCTTATGCAAATGAATTAAGTACCAATTAGTGAGTTGGACCATTATCGACTCCCTGTTCACACTTCAGTGGACAGAGATATAGTCTTGGATAGAGTTTACAAACTGTTGCATGGTCAGAATTTGAAGGCACCCCCCAATTACACAATTGAGAAAATTCACTGTCCTTTGATGTTGCAGTATCTCAGTTGCTAAGTGAAGAAAGCCACCTACAATAAATGATGGGAGGAAGAGATAGCTCAACATATGTAGTTAGCAATTCGGGAGCTCCTACCCCTGACCAAACTGTTCCATCAAACCCAATATCAGAAATACGAAAAAGGGTCCAGTGAAGTCTAAAGATAACCTATGGTGAATTATTGCAAATGGAAGGGACATACAACAGAGAGATGTTGGCAGTTGTATTGTCAACCTCCACAAGTTTATATGGTATCTCAACCATACTTACATCAAGGTGGAGAAGTGGAGGGGCACTTGTGGATGCAAAATCATATCGCCCAACCATTCAACCAACCATCGCGAACTACAAGTATCAATCATCAAGTACAGATAACGGCACAAGATGCTCATAAGCTTAGAGAAGAAATGCAACAAATGAGGGACCTTCAACAGCAAACACAAAGTCTCTTGTCTTCCACCTCTAGATCAGTCATTGGCTCCAACTCTTTGGCAAACTCAAGTAGATCTAACAACCAATATTTTTTATCATCTTGACCATCATCATCAAACTCAAGATAGAGTTTCTGGATCTTAGACTCAAGAGCAATTGATCATATGACACCAATATCAAGTATATTTGTGTCATATGATCCATGCTTTACTGATAAAGAGTACAAACTGCCGACAGAATGTTACTTAGAGTACCAGGCATTGGCAATGTGAACATAGCACCTTTGGGAGTGCTACAACATGTATTTTTTTTCTTATGAAAAGGGGAAAGGGCACCCTGAAACGGTGCCCCCCCGATGTCATTAAATGAATGACGAAGGATACAAATCATGTACTACAGGGGTACAATAGTCGAGGGGCGTAGACCACCTCGGTGCCAAAAAGACGTAAACCCCCTCGCGTTGTGCTGGATAGCATCAACGGAAGGGGTACGACCCCTGAAGATGACCTCGTTCTTATTGGTCTTGAGGGACCAAAGTGTGACAAAAAAATTCTGCCACAAGTGTCGCCCACCTTGAGACACAGGTCGGCACATGGTAGTCCATGCGACGAGTGTCGCCCCCCGCAACTCTTCGTGTTGGGAACCTCGCCAAAAGAAGCTTTGCATGGTCTTCTTGAGATGTCTCCTGAAGCTGGCCGGCATCCTGAAGATCGACATGTGGTAGATGGGTATAGTGGCCAGGACTGCCTTCAAAAGAACCAAGTGACCCCCGCGCGATAGAAGGCGTGCCCGCTAACCTCCCAGGCACGTCTCCACCTTCTCGAACACTAGATGCCAATCCTGTAGCCAAAGCCGGTAGTCGACAAGCGGCAACCCTACGTACCAGATCAGTAGGACTCCAATGGGCGTTGCCAGGATCTGAGAGTAGCCACTCATCTCCTCCACCGGTAATCCGACGAAGGTGGACTTGGCCTAATTCAGTTGAAGACCAGAGAAATCCAAGAAGATGTCCATCATGGACGAGAGTGTCTGCGCCGCTGCCATGGATCCCTGGATGAAGAATGTCGTATCATCGGCATATTGCAGCAAGGGTATGCCACCGGGGAGGTTGGCCTACTGGAATCCGGACAGGGCACCGTGCGAGCACACTTGCAATGTGCATACTGCTAAGGCGTCCACTGCTAGGATGAAGAGTAAGGGGGCCAGGGGACAGCTCTGTCGAATGCCTCGCTTAGGGTGAATCCATCCCCCTTACGGCCAGCCGTTCACCAAGACGACGAAGGTGGAGGTTGTAATGCACTGTTTCACCAAACGCACCCACATCTCCGGGAATCCCCGACGTTGGACGACGTTCCAGAGAAAGCACCAATCAAGAGAGTCATAGGCCTTAGCGAAGTCCACCTTCCACATAGAACCGGTGGTGCCAACTTGACGCCATGTTGCTACAATCTCCTCCCCTAGCATGATATTGTCCGCCATCTGCCGCCCGGAATAAAGGCAGACTGGAACGGGCTAATCAACGATGGAAATATCCCCCCGAGCCGATTAGCCAACACCTTTGCAAAGTTCAGGTACAAGGAGTTAGACAGTGAAATCGGGCGGAAATCACCGATTTGCTCCGCCCCTTGAACCTTCGACAGAAGCACAATGTATGCTTTGTTTAGCTGTCCATCTAGCATCGACCTGCCCTGAAGTCCTCCAGCGCCGCCATGACTTTGTGTCCCACCGTGTCCCAGCAGTCCTTGTAGAAGAACACTGGGATGCCGTCTGGTCCAGGGGCGCCTTTGCTGTGTAGCCCTCTCACTACCGCTTTTACTTCATCTTTCGAGAAAGGAAGGATCAGCTGCTGCTGTGAACATGGAGCTAAAGCGGAGGCACCGGTAGCCAGCCCCTGGCGATAGAAAGCCTGAAAGTGCTTTGCAAAGGCCTGGCCGATTGTTGCCTGGTCGCTGATCACCTGATCAGCAATCCACAGGCGGGGGATGCCGTTGAGACGGCGTCGCCTGTTTGCCATATGGTGGAAGAAATGGGTGTTGGTGTCCTTGGCCGACAGCCAGAGCTACCGAGAGCGCTAGCGCCAGTCCATCTCAGTTCTAAGATCCACCTCTGCCACCTCGTCTCGGCACGTCTTCCGCTCCCTAGTCTCTTCTGCCATGAGAGGTCTCAAATCTTCCATCGCATCGAGCGTCTAGACTCGTGCTAGGGCGGTGTACCGGTTCCGAGTCCGGGCTGTCCGTATCTGCCGCAGGAGATTAAAGAGATGGTGGCGAAAATCTTTCAGCTTGGTGATAAGCCGGTCTAATGCCGAGCCAAAATTGAGGTGAGAGTGCCACCACTCGGCTATGTCTCTTTTAAACCCTCCATCACACAGCCACGATCGGTCCATTTTGAAGTAATTGGTCCTGTCGGGGCCCACTTGTGTTGACCACAAGATGGGAGTGTGGTCAGATAGCAGGCGAGGAAGGGATGTCACCTCAGCGAGCGGGAGAAGAGCGAGCAGCTCAATGGAGCATAAAAATCGATCCAGGCGAGATTGGGAAGTCGGACCCCTCCATGTGAACCTCCAGTCTGAAGGCCCCATCTCTGTGAGCCCCAGCTGGGCTAACACTTCCCGGAACTGGGTCGATCCCAGGTCACGCCCCCTTGCTCCGTTTGGGCTGTCGTCCGCCACTAGGGTCACGTTGTAATCGCCGCCGATGAGAAGGGGAGTATCCGGGAACGCCCCACAGAGCTGGAAGAGGTCCTCCCATAGTTCGCCTCGGAGAGACGGGGGTAAGGGACCCTAAGCATAGGCCATCGCTATAGCAGCGCCGTCAATTCTTTTCACCAGACGGGATGCCACCACATGCCGTCCTAGCCATGTCTCGGACCGGTCGAAAGTGGCCTCCTTCTAGGCCAATATGATGTTGCATGATCGGCCCGAGGCAGCAATGGAGACCTGTGACTCACCGCTCCCCCAGCCTAGCGACGTCCAAGTCTACTGCTTCAAATGGGTTAAATCGTCTCTTGTATGCAAATGACATTAGCTGCCCACTCCCAGAGGTATCGCCCCATGGTGCCTCGTCTCCTACGTCTCATAGGCCCCGTACATTCCAAGTGATGCACTTCATGATAACCCGGACGAGGCGCCTTCCGAATGTTCGACCCCCATGAGCTGCGCGACATCCATGGTAGATAGGAGACCCGCTGAGGTCGGGGTAAAAACCCCCGAGGGAGAATCTTGAACGTCCCCCGTCGTGGCCGTGATGTCCTGTCGGAGTGACTCCGTCGTGTCATCAAGACGGCTTGAGGCTGGGACGGATCGAAAGCGGCGCTTGGACTCGTAGACCCGGCATCCGAAGGGGGCCCGTGTAGACGCCACCGAGGGGTTTAGCCGCGAGTGGTGATAGGGAGGGGCTGCTGTATTTGCATCCATGTTCGCCCCGGGAAGAGCCGACGGTGGAAGTAGTGCCGATCGATCGACGACCGTCTGCTGTGTAGTATCAGTGGTTTCGCCTGGGGGGCGGCGGTCCCTGCGGAGGCGGCATAGCTCATGGCAATGGTAGCCGAGATGACGCCTCTATGTGACCGGAGAGGGCCGACATGGGCGACACCGTGCTTGATGAAGGCTCGGGGGGGGGGGGGGAGTTGTCTCTGGGGAGGCAACGAACCCCGGGGAGGCGGTGAGCTTCGAAGAGACTTTGGGCCCCTAGGAGGCGGCGGGACCCCTGGGTTGCTGCGGCCGATCTGTTCGGTGCTGGCGCACCGGATGTGGTCGTCGTATGAGGGCAGCTGCCCCGAGGCGGTGGGGGAGGAAGTGCTGCCACTAGAACCACAGACGTGTCCCACCACCTAGCCAATGAGATAGTCACTGGAGTCACCGACCCAACTGGGACCTCGACGTCAGCACAGATGCAATTCGGGTCACCCGACTGCAGCTCGTTGCACACGATCTTCCGTAGGGCCCCCACATGCCCCAACATTGCCTCCAGGTGCTGCCATGTGCAGAGTCCAAAGGGGACGCCGCATAGCTCCAGCTGGCGAGTCTCCTTTGGCACCGGATACGCCCAGTCTGTGGCGCGCGGGCGTTGCCAGCGAATGCATCCACCTCCCGAGAAACGGTGCATTCACCCCTGAATTGTGCGCCACTCCTCCTTTGATAGGTCCCGTAGAAGGATGTGCCCAGAAATGAGTAGGTGGCACGCCGAGTGGGTCGAAGAGGTGGAAATTTCCTGGATGCAGTCCTAGATTTGCGTCCAAGTCGGATCTGCGTCGATGATCTCCCTGACGAGGCAGGCATAAAGGTCGCTAGGTGTGTGTTGGGGTGGCTCCGAGCGTGCGGATTCTCACGTGGATCGGGGGCACGCATGTCGTCGATGGCTAGCCTGGCAGCAAAGGCGGCATCGCACCGGCTCCCGGCACGTCTGTGCTTGGTGGTCATGTGCTAGGCATCTGTAGCAGCGCCCCTCCATGCTCGGGTTGACTGGGCGTCTCTCCGGGGTGGGGTGTCAACGCCTTTGAACTAGCTGCCACCCCCCGTGCGCAGCCGACTCATCCATTTTGTCACGGCCGCCTCGCACCATGACAACGGCGTACGACAGCGGGTGGATCATCGACTGGTCATCAGGAGGGGTAGGCGAAGAAACTGGACTGGCTACAACATGTATTACATGTTCCTTGATTATTTGTATACCTTGTCTCAGTGCAAAGATTAGCAAAATTAGATGAGTATTGAATCATATTTGATGATATTGATGCTTTTTTGTGTAATAAGGTCCACAGGTGGAAGATTGGACTTGCTAAAGTCTATCATGGACTTAATTACTTGCTGCATACCCACTTGAGCACTAGAAGGGAGATCGACTCCTAGGCGGCAACGATGACCAAGGCTTTAACAAACGAAAAGATAACACTCTGACATACCTTCTTTTATCTACTCTTCAAGAATATGTATCCTGATTTCTTTGAAAAATTATCTTTGGAAAATTTGATTTGTAAAGGCCTATCAACTCACTAAATCAAGGAAAAACTCATACTCCCCAGAAGATAATAGATGTACAACACCATTTCAACTCATTCACTGTGATATATGTGGACCTTCCCCACATATTGAATTGAAAGGGTTTAAGTGGTTCTTAACCTATGTAGGTGACCATAGTCGATTCATTTGTTTATACTTAAACAAAATGAAGTAATTAAAATTCGAAAGAATGTCTATAACTCAGTCAAAAGGCAATTTGGAGTAAATATATCAAGATATAGAAAAAATAATGCCAAAGATCTATAATATGAATTGACGGAATTTTTTGACAATAAGGGGATTCAATATGAAACATCATGTCCGTCTACACCTCACCAAAATGACCTTGCCGAAATGAAATTTGGGATATCATGAATAAGAGTAGAACCTTGATGGTACAGCCAACCTTTCCAAAAAATCTTTAGTGTTTTGCAGTAATGACTGCCATTCATCTAATTAATAGATTAACATCCAAAACTCTAGGATTAAGAAGCCCAATAGAAATCTTAGAAAGATTATTTTTGAAGGTGAGATTAAGAAATGGGTTAACCCCATGAGTGTTTGGGTTTGTGAGCTATGTTAATGCACACAATATGCAATTTGACAAACTTTAGCAAAGGCCCTTGTTGGATACTCAAATACTCAGAAGGGCTATAAGTGCTATCATCCCACGACTAGAAAGGTTCAAGTAACTAAGGACATTAGCTTTGATGAGAATAGATTTTTTCATCAACTCGAAGGTGAGGGAGAAAGGATTAAACAACAAACGACCATTCCTCAGTCCCAACCATCTGAGGAGGATACAACATCATCAGAAAGCCCACATGAGGGTTGCATTCCAGAAAGAGAAAGGAAGCTCTACCTATAGTTTTAAGAAAAATTTATCGAGCATGTGTGAAACCTTTTCCATATGGCATATCTAATTTCCTTAAATATGAAAGAGTGATCCTAATAAGAGCTTCCTTACCACTCTCAATCAGATAGTGATCCCAAATATGGTAGAAGCACTTAAACATTCCCATTGGAAAGGAGATATGAATGAGGAAATGCAATTCTTAATTAAGAACAAAACTTGGGTTGTAGTAGAAAAACCAACAGGAAAAAAACCGGTGGACTGTAAGTGGGTTTTTACTATCAAATATTTATTAAATCAGACAACTCATTAGAAAGGTATAAGGCTTAGCTAGTAGCTAAGGGGTACACTCGAGCTCATGGAATAGACCAAGGGAGATGTTTGCCCTTACGACAAAGATGAATATAACTAGAGTATTAATATCACTAGAAATTAACTTAGATTGGAGTATGCAGTAGTACAACATCAAGAATACCTTCTACTATGGTGACCTAGATGAAGATATCTATATGCAAATTCCATCGGGTTATGAGAAATATGGTTTTTTTTAAATACAAAAGGGCAATGAGACAGTTGTTGCCTTGATAGCAGGGATATCAATCCCTAGCCGTTAAAACAAAACACACTCCCTCCATCAGCTCCCCTCTGAAGTGTTTGGGAACCATGATGCCATGATTCCCCCACATCATGAACCATTGCATATGTAAAAACTATCCTTTCCTTTACCGCATTCTGGTGCAGTCATATTGCCTATAGCACGGTGAATAGTCGCTCACCCCGTCTAAAACTACATCACTGAATTGGGTCCCAAAAAGTCATCTCGAAGGTAGCATCTATTGCCAGTACCCCTTGGGTGACCCATATCGTGCGAGTAAAAGGGCAGTAGAAGAACAAGTGCGTCTCCCAAGCACAAAACACAATTAGCCAAAATATCTGGAAACATTTCTTGAGTCATTAGCCTTCGTCTTAGATGAAATATCTGTATACATATCATTTTCTTGAAGTCTCCACCTTCAGCGGGACTTTTTGCCTCTCATTGATCCTGCATCCATGGATAATTGTCGGCACCTCCCTCCTTTGTCCTTCTTAGATCTTGGTATATGCCTTATGGACTGCAAACGAGGGATTTTCCCATTCCTAGCCATCTCGTACTTTGCTGATTGGTAGCTTATGCAATAGTGATTGTTGCATGTATAAGAGCTCTACTACCCTTTGGTCTGACACAATGCCATGGAATGTTGGACTCTACATTCCATCCCAGCATTCCCTAACCGTAGCAATAGGGTGTTGTGTAAGAGTAGAAAGTCGAGGAAAAGCCTCCCTCAGAGTTCCTCTCAACAACCAGTCATCCAACCAATACTAGAATAATGAGCCATCCCCTAACTTGGCATTGTAGAATTCACCTAAGCGGAGGAAGATTTGTCATAGACCTTGCCAAAATGGTGATGCCCCTCTTATCAAGGCCAATCAACTCTCCCTAGTCATAATTGTCTCGCAAAATTGATATAATGAGGTTGTCTTGAGGACCCATAATCCTGGCTACCCACTTCATCAATAGCACCATATTTATACTTTGTACATGCCAGACCCCCTATCTCCCCCTGCTTGGTTAGTTTGCATATAACAAATGGATAATTGACAGGACCGATCGTAACAATACTAGTCCCCTCCTCCCACCCCCCCGGGACATCACCTTTGTTTGCCATCCCTTCAAGCGTCTTTCCACCTTCTCCACAACAAGCTGCCAGTCTGTAATCCACATCCTCCTCCACATTAATGGCAGGCCTAAGTATCGCATCATTAGGCTACCCATTGATGTGTCCAAGGCCTTTGAGCATCATATCCCCTGGTCTTGTGTTCGGCCAAGTCTCACAAATGCTGATTTCACACAATTAATTTGGAGACCAGAAAAATCCGTGAATAAATCAAGCTATATGGACATGTTTTATGCATCCACTAACCTTTCAATAAAAAATGTGGTGTCATCTACATATTGTAATAGAGGAATACCATCTGATAGCTCAAGGTTTGATATCTCCTTGGGAGTTCTTGTGAGCATGCTTGAGTGGTACACGTAGCTAGTACATCCATGATCACATCAAAAAGTAGGGGTGTGAGAGGGCATCCTTGCCTCATTCCACTTTGCGGTTGAATCCACTCTCCCTTCGGCCGCTCGTTCACTAGTATTAAAAAAGTGTGAGTGGTAATACATTGCCTTACACATGAAATCCATACCTTGGGGAACCCTCTCCTTTTCATAGACGATCATAGAAAACCTCAATCTAAGGAATCGTATGCCTTTGCAAAAATGACGTTCCATATGAACCCCGATGTTCCTTGTCATTATCACGCCACAATTTTCTCTCCTACTGCGAATGTACTATCCATAAGCAGTATTCTCGATATGAGTACAGATTAGGAAGGCCCTAATAGCTGGTCAATCACCTTATGCAGTCGATTCGCCAACACCTTTGCAATTAAAAGGTGAATTGAGTTGGATAGTGAGATGAGACTAACACCTTCAACTCTGATTGCTCCCCAGCACTTTTGCAGGAGGAAAAAATATGATCTATCAATTGTCTCCATAGCCCCACTCTTTACTGAAACTCTTCCAGCATGGCCATCGCCTTTGGCCTGACCAATCCCCAAAATTCAGTTTAAAAAACACTAGGAGGTCATCTGGGCCTAGTGCTCCTTCGTCGTCTAGTCCCTTGATTGCCATGCAGCCTCCTCCTCCAAGTACGGTTTCACCAGTTCCATTTGTTGTGCTTGGTTCACCATTTCTTGTGTTACCACCCCCCTACATCTCTTTCTTTCACTTGTCTCCTCTTCATCAAGGTTCCATGTGTCCTCTACCTTGTTGATGTGTTTTGTCCTTGTTAAGGCATCGTTTCTCCTCTTAGTTCTCTCGTCCCAAATATGTTCTCGGATCTCCATTAGGTACTTCCATAGCCTTTTATTTTTTTGATGAGTGTCTTCATTGTGGATATGCCCTAACTTCTGCAGGAGGAAAAAAATATGATCTATCAATTGTCTCCATAGGTCCACTCTTTACTGAAACTCTTCCAGCATGGCCATCGCCTTTGGCCCGACCAATCCCCAAAATTCACTTTAAAAAAACACTAGGAGGCCATCTGGGCCTAGTGCTCCTTCATCCTCTATTCCCTTGATTGCCATGCAGCCTCCTCCTCCAAGGATGGTCTCACCAATTCCATTTGTTGAGCTGGGTTCACCATTTCTTGTGTTACCACCCCCCTACATCTCTTTCTTTCACTTGTTTCCTCTTCATCAAGGTTCCATGTGTCCTCAACCTTGTTGATGTGTTTTATCCTGGTTAAGGCATCGTTTCTCCTCTTAGTTCTCTCGTCTCAAATATGTTCTTGGAACTCCATTTGGTACTTCCATAGCCTTTTGATTTTTTTTGACGAGTGTCTTCATCGTGGATACGCCCTAACTTTGTGATCCCCATGCCTTTCCCACCTTTTCTTGAAATCTGATATCTATTAACCATGATAAATTGATTTCAAGTCTCTATAATGGTCTTGATACAGATCGCAAGTCTGCAAGCAGGAACTAAGCATTGGAGCCTATCCAAGTGGGAGCCGCAAGTTGCATCCAGTAAAGCTCTTCAATGTATAAACACAATCCACCAGCCCCATCTCTATCGAGACTGCCTATATTATGAATGTCGAAATGTCCTTTGCATCTGGATCCCTTCCTCCCATATCATTTGGCCAGTCTTTCATCGCCAATGTCACATTAAAGTTTTCTTCTATATAACAGTGACGACCCTTGAAATATAGCCGTCACTCCAGCTAGTTGTTGCCGTCTCTCTAGCTAGCTCCCTCCATAGATCCTCTTTGCAGTCGTGGGGACATAGGCTGAAACTATACCCATCTCAAACCCATCCCCCCCGGTTGCAATTTGACTGCTGTTGAGAATTGTCCTGTCCAAGCATCCACCTTGTAGAACATTGCTTTGTTCCATGCAATCACCAGTCCCCATAAATGTTTGACCACGTTGACCGTAAGAAAACCCATAAGGAAGCCTCTGCCCGCCATGTTCCAACCTTTGGCCTTGCATGTTTGGAGTAGATTATTTGGAGACATTTGCATGCTGGTCAAGATGAATACAGTCCACCTCCGAATCATCTTGGCTGCTCACTATGATTGGGCCTTCCTTAATGGAGAATTATATGTTTGTGCTTCCCAGCTATCAGTTAGCTTCTCATTCACCTTATCCTCTCCTTTGCAAGCTTAAAAGATCAGTCTTTGGTTTGAAAGAATCTCTATAGACTTTGTTTGGTTGCTTCTCTCAGTCCATGAATTTCTTGGGTTATTTCTAGTGCAATGGTGGTCACACATTATTCTATTGTCATTATTCCTCAAGGCCAGTGACTATTTAGTAGTTTCTATAGACTACATCATCATCACTGGGAATGATCCCAATGCAGCTTCAGTACTTGCTCACCATCTTGGAGTTGAATTCGACATCAAGCATTTGGGAACATTGCGCTATTTTCATGGAGAGTATTTAAAAAAAACTATTTCCATGGAGTGGAAGCGACATACTCATCAGCAGGTACACATAATAAATTTTTTTTATGAACTTGGGAAAGAAGATTCTCAACCAGTCAATACCTTAATTGAAACTAACAGTCATCTTTCTACTTTGCTAAATCGTTGCGGCAGAATCTGAACTCTGGCTTAGGGCATTTGTGACACTTTATGGATTAGAAATCTCCAAGCCCAACTTAAACTGTTCAGGGATCCTCAGCTTTAACTTTTTTGTGATAATAAATTGGCTGTCAGTATTTCTCATGACTTAGTCCAGCATGATCACACCAAGCATATCAAAGTAGATCAATGCTTTGTTAAGGAGAAGCTAGAGACTGGGTAATTTTGCATACCTTTTATAGATTCAGCAGAGCAGGTGTAGCAAGATGGGCCTCAATGTTATCCAGTCGCCAACTCGAGGGAGAGTCTTGCAATGGGCCCATTTATAAGTGGGCTATTTGTCTCTCTCCCTCTCTCTCTCTCTCAATATCACCCTTAATCGCATTGAATCAGTTTAAATGTTTTCATTCTCTCTCTTTTTCTCTGTTGCACCAATGAGGGACCACAATTCAACAACGAAAAACTTTTATAGGGACATTTCCTCCTATTATATCTATATTTTTCATATTCTCTTTTCATTGTATTCATAACATTAATAAGGTATGGCTATTGGTAAGTGATATATCAGGTATTCCGATATCTGCTACTGAGTTTTTTATTTTCATCTGCCTAGGTTGAAGATTGCTCACAAACAAGTCAAAAGGACAACTCGTTAAACATAAAATATGCTTCAGATAAATGATGTGGGAAGGATTTTAGAGAAATCTTTCTGATCTCTACATTCTCCAAACGTTAAGAAATTTCTAGCTATAAGATAAAGCGGAGTTATGATACCTTTGCGGCTGAGAGCCTATTCATTTCCAAAAAACGCAGCAGGAATTGTGTGGTTGAACCATTGATGATGAGGGTCAAAAACACAATTCCACCAGTGAAGAAAACAAACTGTAAAATAAAAACTGGTCATACTATCATTTACAACCATGATGAAAAAGCAAAGGAGTTAAAGAATTCAGATGAATACAGACCAATGTGCCCACTTCTGGACTGATACTAAATGAAGGCTTGCTATCACTGGCACGCTGCAAAAGTGAAGAGAGAAAATTAGACAACAAATATAATGCTAAAACATAGAATAATTAACTTAAGGAGAAATATGGAAGATCAGATGATGAATTATGATGTGAATATGTAATTTAAATGTCAAACAAGGGTCTTAATTTACCTAGACATAAAGGTTCATACACACATGATTACGACCCTTTATCATTAAAAATGCACAAGGCAAATCATATGTACCCCACAGCCATATGCATGTTATGTAGACCACAGGAGGAAGATTGTGAACATTTGTTCTTCAAATGTCCCATTGCTACAAGGATTTGGGCTAGTCAAGGGCTCTCAGCTATCACGTCAGGCTCAATTTTCTGGGCTACGTTACCGAGGCGGAGACGAGGTCACGAGGCAGATCGGGGGAAAAGATTCGCGGTTCTATGGGCCATATGGTTGCACCGTAATGAGGTGATGTTTGAGGGGAAAGCGGTATCGAGTGAGGGAGTCATCCAGGAAGTGGAGAGGTTGGTTGGTTTGTGGTTTGTAAACGTGTGAGGTGGAGTCATGGAGGGCACGATGGGCCATCTTCTATGGTCTCGTTACCCTCTAGTTCCACTTGTATGGCGGTTCACCATTATGGGTGATCTGCCTTATTCAAAAAAAATGTACCCCACAGTCAAGTCATATCAGTCAAATCCTATCCAAAAATTAACATAGTTTGAAAAGGCTACGATTTTGGAGTTTCTCCAATGGTAAAGAAAGAGGCTTCAGTGAATTAAAACCATATGCCAAATTAAATTCACAGAGAACAATGGCAAATCTGGAAAAATAATAAATCGAAAAAATTTAATGTTATGAATCGAGAGGAGAAGGGCACCCGAAAACAGTGCTCGTTGTCAGTTGAATCAATGACGAAGGATACGGATCATGAGCTACAAGGGTCCAAAATTCGAGGTGCCTAGGACACCTCGGTGCCAAAAAGATGCAAACCCCCTCGCGCCGTGCGAGCATAGCATCAGCGGACGGGGCACGGCCCTTGAATATGACCTCGTTTCTATGGATCCAAATGGACCACAATGTGGCAAAAAAATAGTTTGCCACTCATCTCCGCGACGACATGTACCGCTGCCGAAAGACCGCCGAATGCCTCCTCCGAGTTCACCACGAGGTGGCCGACTCCCGTCACCTCCCACACGCTCGGGCTAAGGGGGCAGACAAAGAACAAGTGTGGGCAATCCTCAACAGCCCTAGCGCACAGTGGGCATTCCGCTGAGCATCTCGGGACCATCCGCCGCAACCTCGGACCTTGTCATTAGGCGCCGACGTAACAAAAAGCCAAGCAAACACCTTTATCTTCGAGGGAGGCGCCGCTTCCACACCACACGACACCTTTGCAAGATGAGCGGATCTTCCGGATTTTCCTAGTCTCGGCCGCTCGTATGCGGCCCGGGTGGTGAAGCTAGGGCCGTTCCATATCCACGCGTCCCCGTACGGCCTCGATATGCAACAATCTGTCAGAGCTCCCTCGTAATCTATTTAGCTCAGCCGCCCGTTGGTCACGCAATCCCACGGGCAGGGGGCGGGACCCAGCGTTATTCCAAGCCTGCTGCACCAAAACACCCTTATCCGTGGATAGAGCGTAGAGGCGAGGAAGAGCCTATCCGATCGGCCGTGTCCCGACCCGCTGTCACACCGGACTCGGAATGTCTCCCCGTTCCCCAACCGTGGCTTGAAAAAAAGCTCGCACTGGGGAAACACGTCCGTACACTCGACATAAATGCGAGTCGCGCGCCGCGGGGTCCGCCACATCTCCCAATCCAACGAAGATCCATACTCATCTCGTAGCACCACCGTCACTAGATCACCCAACGGTTGCATCATCCGACACACCCACTTAGTAAGGAGGGCCATGTTAGTATGTTGAAGGTGACGTATTCCAAGCCCTCCTTGATTTATAGGCCGACACACCGTAGACCAAGCAACTAGCACCGTCCCCCGAGCTTCATCAGGCTGGGGCCCTCTCCACAAGAAGCTTCGCATAATCTTCTCGAGACGTCTCCTTAGGCCGACCGGCATCATAAAAATCGACATGTAGTATATCGGTATAGCGGACAAGACCGCTTTCATCAAGATCAATCGACCCCCGCGCGATAGTAGGCGGGCTCGCCAACCTCCCAGACGTGTCTCCACCTTTTCGAAGACGGGCTGCCAATCCTGAATCCGAAGGCGGCGATCAACCAGTGGCACCCCAAGATACCGGATCGGTAAAACTCCAATGGGCGCCGCGAATCTGAGAGCAGCTTCATTTCCTCCTCGGATAAGCCGAATCCGACGAAAAGTGGACTTAGCTCGATTCGCGTCGAGTCCGAAAAGTCCGAGAATATGTCCATCATAATCGAGAGTGTTTGTGCTGCCTCCATAGAGCCCCGAATGAAAAAAATGTCGTATCATCTCGCGTATTGCAGCAAGGGTATGCCATCCTGAAGGCTAGCCGACTCGGAATCTGTTAGGGCCCCGTGCGAGCACACTCAGAAGTGCATACTGCCAAGGCATCCACAGCCCTGAATGAACAATAGGGGGGCTAGGGGGCATCCTCGCCGATGCCTCGTTGGGGGTGAATCCATCCTCTTGCGGCTGACCGTTCAACAGACGGCGAATGTGGAGGTCGTAACGCATTGTTTCATCCACCGCACCCACATCTCTCGGAAACCCCCGACGCCGGAGTACGCCCGAGAAAACGCCGCCTAATGAGTCATAGGCTTTAGCGAAGTCAACCTTCCACATAAAGCCGGTGGTGCCTTTTTCGACGCCATGCTGCTACTATCTCTTCCGCCAAAGCACGATACTATTCGCTCATCTGCCGCCCTAATAAAAGCAGATCGGAAAGGACTAATCAGCGATGATAGGACTCCTCGGAGCCTATTGGCCAACACCTTTGCGAATATCAGGGTACAAGGAGTTTGACGAGAGAAATGGGGCGAAAATCTCCCGATCTGCTCCGCCCTTGCACCTTCGGAAGAAGTACGATGAATGCCTCGCTCAGCTCTGTCCATGTTGCATCGACCGGCCCTAAAGTCCTCCAGAGCCGCCATGACCTCGTGACCCACTCGTGTCCCAACAGTCTTTTATAGAAGAACACTCGGATGCCGTCCGGTCCCTGAGCGCCTCGCTATTCAACCTCGCACAGCCGCTATTACTTCATCTTCGGGAGAACGGGGTGGTCGGGCTGTTGCTGCTGAAATGGCGTTAAAAACGTAAGCACCAATAGCTAGCCACCTCCATCGATTTGGCGGCCCTCGCGGTAGAAATCTCTGAAATGCCGAGCGAGTGCCCGGGCGACTCGCTGCTCGGTGACTAAGAACATGTTCTCCAATTCGAAGGCGTCGTATGTTGTTGTGACGACGCCGCCCATTCGCCATCCGGTGGAAGAAGCGTGTGTTGGCATCTCCGGCTGCCAGCCCGAGCCGTCGAGAGCGTTGGCGCCACCATCTCGATTCTCGATATCCGCCTCGCCACTTTGTCTCGTCGCGTCTTCCGCTCCTCGATCTCTTTTTGCCGTGAGAGGTCTCACGTCTTCCGTCGCATCTTATACCTGGATGCGTGTAAGAGCGGTATCTCGATTGCGCGTCCGGGCTGTCCGTATCTGTCGCCGAAGATTAAAGAGATGATGACGGAAATCCTTCAGCTTGGATATAAGCTGGTCTGATGCCGAGCCGACATTGAGGTGAGCGTGCCACCACTCAGCTATGTCTCTTTTGAAATCTCCATCGCGCAGCCACGACCGGTCCATTTTGAAGTAGGTGGGCCGCCTGGGGCCTTCATGTGTTGACCACAGGATAGGCGTGTGGTCCGATAACGGGCGCGGAAGGGATGTCACCTCGGCTAACGGGAATCTGGCGAGCAACTCAATGGAGCATAAGAAGCGATCCAGTCGAGATTGAGAGGACGGACCTTTCCATGTGAACCTCCGGTCAGAAGGCCCTATCTCCGCAAGCCCCTGTTGGGCTAACACTTCCCGGAACTGGGCCGATCTTGGGTCGCGTCCCCCCGCTCCGTTTGGGCGGTCGTCCGCGGCTAGTGTCACATTGTAGTCACCGCCAATAAGGATAGGAGTATCCGGGAACGCCGTACATAACTGGGCTAGATCCTCCCATAATTCACCTCGACGGGACGGAATCGAAGGACCATATGCAGATGCTATCACGATAGAACTCCCGTCAGTTCTGTATACTAGGCGGGCTGCCACCACATGTCTGCCTAGCCATGTCTGAGACTTGTCGAAAGTGGCCTCCTTCCAGGCCAATATCATGCCACCCGAACGGCCAGAAGCAGCTATGGAGACCTGTGACTCACCGCTACCCCAACCTAGCGAGGTCCAAATCCGTTGCTCCGAATTAGTTAGCATTGTCTCTTACAGGCAGATGACGTCAGCTCCCCACTCCCGGAGATACCGCCCCACGATGCCACGTCTCCGTTCATCTCGGAGTCCCCGTACATTCCAAGATATGCATTTCATGATGAGCCGGTCGATGCACCCTCCGCCTGTCCGACCCCCATGAACTGGGCTACCTGTCGGGATAGCACCGTCACGTCCTCCATACGATTCGAGGCTGGGGCGGATCGAAACCGGCGCCTTGACTCATAGACCCGACCTCCGAATCTCCCTTGTGTAGTCACTCCCGGAGCAGGTGCCAATGTATCCCCGAGTGGCCGTTTAGAGGGGGCCCCCGTATGTGTGACCATGTACTCCCCGCTCGGATATAGCTCCGCATGCTCGTTGGCCAGCTGATGTGCACTGTCAGTGGTCTCCCCCAGTGGAGTGGCGCTAGATGGCAGCGCTGGATGGTGTCTCGATATGTCCGGAACGAGCCGATACCGGTGACACAGTACTCGATGTAAGCCCCAGTGTGTGAACTGTCTCTTGAGGGGCAATGGGACCCGGGGGAGTAGCTTGCTCTAGGTAGGCGGAGCGTTCCTCTAGATCGTCAAGACTGGGAGAAAAAACAGACTGTGGGGCCTTCTCGGCCAATCTGTCCGTTACGACCAGGCCGGGTGTAGGCATCATATGAGGGCAATATCTTGGAGGCGTTGACGGAAGCACTACCACCCGGACTGTCGGCGCATCCCACCCCTTTGTCAGAGGAATGGTCCCCGGAATCACCGTCCCTTTCGAGACCTCGACTTCAACGCACATGCAATTGGGGTCACCCGATTGCAGCCCGGTACACACGATCTTCCGTAACATCGCCAAGTGTCCTAGCATCGCCTCCAAGTGAGGTCGGGTTCAACGCCCGAAAGGGACGCCAAGTATTTCCAGCCGACGAATCTCTTTCAAGACCGGAAATGCCCGGTCTGTGTCGCGGGGGCGTCGCCATCTGATGCACCGCCTCCAGGAACTCGGTACATCCACCCCCGAATCGTGTGCCACGTCTCCTTTGGCAGGTCCTGTAACAGTATATGCCCGGACACCAGACGTTGGAAAACCGGATGAGTCAGAGAAGGAGAGATTTCCTGGACGCATTCTACGATCTGCGTCCAAGTTGGGTCCGCATCGATGACCTCCCCAACAAGGCAAGCATATAAACCGCTAGGTGTTCGCTCGGGCGGCTCCGGACGTGCGTCTTTTCTCGTATTTCTGGGGCACGCATATTGACGATGACCATTCCGCTCGCAGAGCCAGCACTGCATCGGTTCTCCGCGCGCCTCGTGCCTTATGGTCCCGCGCCGAGCATCGGTAGCAGCGTCCCTCCATGCTAGGATTGACTGGGCTTCTCTCCGTGGTGGGGTGTCGCCGCCTTTGTACTAGCTTCCACTCGCCGTCCTTGGCCACGTCTTTAATCTTGTCATTTCCCTTCGCGCCACGACGAGGCGTACGACGGCGGAGGGATCATCGCCCGCCGTCCACTTGGCTTTTCTTCCTTAAGGAGATGGCACTCGGTGCGGGTGTGGGCGGCTGCTGGCCTCGCTCGGTGATCGCGTGACGAGGAGACCTCGGCCTGCATCGAGTTAAATCATCCGCTAGTCGGGGAATAATTCCCGGCAGGTGTGGGCGACGCTCCTCGCCTCGACTGCGTGGGCAGAGAGGGCTCTCCCATCCCTGGCCCGAGTATAGTCTTGCACTCGCCCTATCTCGCATGGTGTGCATCGGAAACCTTTCTACTCGGCATTACCCTGCCTTGCTGCACCTGAGATGACCTCTCGGTTGCCTTGCGCCGGTTTCTTTCCCTCTGCCTTTCTCTTTGTTTTTCTCGCTTCGCGTAGAGAGCTTGATGTGCGGGGCTCTCCCTGCGTTCGTAGATTGTCTCATGAGACTTTTTCCCCCCGCTTCGACTGCCTCGGGCTGACACGCCTCATCACCCTCACGCGTGGATCGCGTTTCACCTCCTTCTCTCCCTCGCTTCTCACATTCTTCTCAGGGATGGTGTTGCCCCTTCACGTTCAGGGCGGGATTCTTGTCCGCGTGACCTGCAATGGTCGCAGCCGGTCGTGAGTCCCTGCGGGTGGGTCCATCATCGCCATTTGTCTATATTTTGCAGATTCTCTCGCGTCCGTGCCGTACTTTCGCCTCGATTTCGCCGATGCGCCAGAGGCCTGTCTTCGTCTAGTCTTCTCATCAGCATTCGGGATTCCCGATCGAGTCTCGTAAATTTTGTAGATTTCGCAAATTTTCTTCGGCATTGCGCGGATGGAAATTTCGACGAGAAACGATGTCCGCGCCACGATTTCATCGCGAAACCGTGATCGCGATCTCGATTTGTCTCCATCCGTATATCGTTCTGGTGGTCGGGATTGCGCTTCCTCGCATCTTCTCCATTGCGCACGCGACACCCTCCATCGACCTTCAGTCGTCTCGTCATATTTCGCAAGTGGAGATCTTCTCGTCGTCGCCCTCAGTCGTCTTCTCTCTCGCCCTCGCACACGCCCTCGCGTCTCCATCCAGTTCTTCATTCCCGCGCACATTCTTGATTCCGCCATTCTTGATTCTTGATTCTTGATTCTTGATTGCAAGAGAGTAGATCAACAGTGAGATATAAAATTCAATATTTCATAAAATTTTAAAACAATAGATCATCAGGGAACTGAGTTGAGGAGTGGAACATTCTTTAACAGACAGTGAGAGAGACAAAGCCACAGCCCCTCTTAATCCTGACCACATAAGAATGAGTGCTTCCTTCCAGTCCAACCCATAACCAAAGTACTGCAAGAAGGGATATAACGTCGCCACAACTATGGCCCGAGAGATCTGGACAAAAATATAGAGGAGAACAAGATATGCCCACGATAATCCTGAAATTGGAAGAATAGTTTTTAAAAAAGAATGTCTACAGTTTTCTCAATGAATGACAAATCAATAAATAATAATGCTAACCAGGTTCAGAACCCAGTTCCATCTCGGTGACTAGATGGAATCACAGATCAATGACTTGCATATTTTTTCTCTTTTCTATTATACTCATCATGTAACCTGTAATTAAACAGGCTCCTAGATGGAATGACTAAGATTCTCATTTTAAGTCTTTCTCTTTTTTTTTTTTTTTGAAAAGAGAGAGAAGGGCCCCCAAATTGGAACCCTCCCGATGTCATTGAATTAATGACTGAAAAAACAAAGAACAAGAATCTATAAAAGTACAGGGGCCGAGATGCCTAAGCCAACTCTGTTCCATAAGTAAACCAGGCCCCTCGCTTCGTGCACTACTGCATCCGCGGAGGGGTTTCGACCCCTGAACACCACCTCGTTTCGGTGATTCCATAAAGTCCAGAGCGTGGCGAAGATGAGGTGCCACTCTGCCCCCCTACGGTAGGGGCCGTTCTCCATAGATCTCCAGAAATCTTCCATCGAGGAAAGTTGAGACCGAACACCTCTGGTCATCGTCCAAACTGCTTGAGCCAACGGGCACCTAACGAAGAGATGATCGCAGTCTTCCAATATTGCTCCGCACAGCGCGCACTCAGCTGACGAGTGGGGGACCCATCGTTGACGAAGAGATCTCGTCATCAATCGCCGTCGAAGGAGAAGCCAAAGGAAGACCCGGATCTTCACTGGGATGCGACTTCTCCAAATCCGTCGCCAAAGTCTCAAGAACACCGGGTCCTCCGATCCGGCCTATGCCCTGAGGCGACGATACGCTGCCCGAACAGAGAAACTCGTCTCGCACCAAGTCCACCCATCCTGCCCCTCAGTCGGTCGTTAATCCGCTAGTAGCTCCTGCAAGCGAAGTAGTTCAGACGTCCGCTGGTCGGACAACGTTGCAGGCATGGGCGGGGCCCACGCGTCGTGCCAAGCTTGACGTACGGAGCACTCCGGGTCTGAAGCGAGAGCGAACAGCCGGGGGAAAGACTGTCGCAAGCGCCCATTCCTCGACCACTCGTCCAACCAGAAGCGAAACGATGCCCCAGAGCCCAGCTTGGGTCGAAAATGGGCCTGCATTATCGCGAAGACGGGACGAAGAGAGGACATGAATGCTGAGTCACCTCTCTGTGGGGTCTGCCACTTGAGCCAATCAAGCGAGGTCCCGTAGCAGTCATGAAGTAGCATCGACAATAGATTCCCTGACGGCTGCAGCAGGCGGCCCACCCACTTGGTCAATAGTGCCAAGTTGGTATGTTGCAAAGACTGTACTCCCAGTCCACCTTGAGAGACCGGACGACAAACGGTCTCCCATGTCACCAACGCCGTCCCTCTTGCCTCCTCCGGACAGGATCCTCGCCAGAAAAAACCTCGCATCACAGACTCCAGTCGCCGTCGCACCCCCACTGGCATCCGAAAGATGGACATGAAGTAGATGGGGATGGCTGATAACACTGCCTTGAGCATTACAAGTCGCCCGCCCCGCGATAAAAGCCGTGCACGCCATCCTCCAAGTCGAGTCTCCACCTTGTCCAGTACCGGTTGCCAGTCCCGGATACGCAGTCGGCGGTCCGCCAGAGGCACTCCCAGGTACCGGATCGGTAATTCTTCGATAGGTGTTGACAAAATCCGAGAGCAGCCCGCCATCTCCTCAGCGGATAGACCAAAGCCAATAAAGGAGGACTTTGCTCGGTTAAGGCGAAGGCCAGAAAAGTCTGAAAAAATATCCATCATGACTGAGAGTGTGTGCGCGGCCGCCCAAGATCCTTGAATGAAAAACGTAGTGTCGTCTGCATATTGTAGCAAGGGGATGCCTCCAGGAATGCTAGGGGACCGAAATCCCGCAATATGGCCTCTACTGCAAAGTTGCAAAGTGCACACCGCCAATGCGTCCGCAGCAAGAATGAATAATAGGGGTGCCAATGGACATCCCTGCCGAATACCACGCTGAGGATGGATCCAGCCTCCTTGAGGACGCCCGTTTACGAGAATGGCAAAGGAGACGGTCGTCACGCACTGCTTCACCCATCTAATCCACGTCTCCGTGAAACCTCGCCGCCGAAGTACATTCCACAAGAAACTCCAATTTATGGAATCATAGGCCTTGGAAAAGTCTACCTTCCATAGGAAACCCGGGGTGTTGTCCCGACGCCATGCGGTGATTATCTCCTCGGCCATCACTCTGCTGTCGGACATCTGTCTCCCCGGTAGGAAAGCGGACTGGAAAGGGCTAATAATCGCTGGAAGGACCAACCGAAGACTGTTGGCTAGCATCTTTGCAATGATCAAATAAATGGAGTTTGACAACGATATCGGCTTGAAATCCCCGATGGGCTCCGCCCCCTCAACTTTCGGTAATAGAATAATATAGGCCTTGTTTAAACGGTCCATGTTACAGCGACCGACCCTGAAATCTTCTATCATCGCCATCACCTCCGCACCAACTACGTCCCAGCACTCTTAAATAGAAGAACACCAGTATGCCATCCGGCCCAGGGACGCCCTCGAGTTCCAGGCCACGTATTGCCGCTTTCACTTCATCCTCTGAGAATGAGGCAATCAGCTCCTGCTGCTGGACGGGCGACAGGACCGACGCCCCAGTGGCCAGCCATCGCCACTGATTAGCGGGGCCTCGGCGGTAGAATTCCCGAAAATGATCTGCAATAGCCTGGCCAATAGAAGATTGATCGCTCAAGGTACGTCTCCCAATCAGCAATCGACGAATACATTTCTGGTGCCGCCTCCCGTTCGCGGTCTGGTGAAAAAATTGCGTGTTGGCGTCCCCGGCTGCGAGCCAGAGTAGCCGCGATCGCTGTCGCCAGTCCATCTCGATCCGATAATCCACCTCAGCCACCTTGCGTCGACACACCTTTCGCTCCCTATCTTCCTCGGCCGAGAGTGGACGTAAATCCTCGGCTGCGTCCAATAACCGGACCCGCATAAGAGCAGCATCCCTGGCCTGTGTACGTGCAACTCGAATTTGCCGACGAAGGTCAAATAGATGATGGCGTAGGTCTTTCAGCTTGGTGACGAGTTGGTCCGCTGTTTGGCCAAAAGTAAACCGGGATCGCCACCACTCACTAATGTCCGCTTTGAGCTTTTCGTCCCGAAGCCACGACCGGTCCATCTTGAAGTAGGTAGGTCTAGCATCACCCGCCGTCGCTGACCATGTGATGGGCGTGTGGTCTGATAGGGGTCGGGGGAGGGCAGAAACTTCCGCTAATGGATAGGCGGCCAGCATCTCCACTGAGCATAAGAAACGGTCAAGTCTCGACTGTGAGGACTGCCCGCTCCATGTAAAACGCCGGTCCATGGGGCCCATTTCAGCCAGGCTCAGCGAATCAATCAACTCCCGAAACTGAGCGGAACCCGGGTCCCGTCCACCTCCACCGTTCGGCCGATCATTTGCCCTTAGAGTAACGTTGAAGTCGCCGCCAATCAGCATCATGGTCTCCGGCATCATGTCTCAAGTCCTCCCATAGCTCCTCACGCCTGCCTGGGTGGGTGGGGCCGTACACCGAGGCCACCACAAAGGGAGCTCCGTCCCTACGGCTCTTCAGGTGAGCTGCCGCCACATGACGTCCCTTCCATGTGCTCAAATGGTCGAACAACTCCTCTTTCCAGGCTAGCAGGATGCCCCCGGATCTTCCAGATGCCTCTATTGCGACGTGGGCTGCCCCGCTTCCCCATCCAAGTGTCGTCCACGTTCGATGCTCAAGCTAAGCCAGCATCGTTTCGTGAAGACATATCAGCTCCGCGCCCCATTCCCGGAGGTAACGACTTACTATCCCCTGTCTTCTCTCATCCCGTAGCCCTCGTACATTCCAGCTAATGCATTTCATTGGATAACCGGACCGCCTCCACCTTCAGCTCCCATCTCCTGTCCCACCTCCACAGTAGGCAACATCACAACCCCGTCCGGTATGAAATTCTCGTTCCTCTGCTCCTCTTGGGACTGCGGTAACTCTGTGGACGTCCCCTCTTGAGTCTTGGGAGATTCCAGCTCGCCCATAGGAGGGATGGCGGCCTGCGCACGAGTACGGAGGGTCACCCACTGACGCTCCACCAACTGCGAGAACCAGCAACTCCCCCCACGAGGAGACCCCGATCTCCCATCTTGACGTCTCCGCGAGTAACACAACACAGTCGAGTCGTGGGAACCAATCGCCTGAGCCGTGGGCGATTTCACCGAGGGATCCACCCTTGGTGAAGGAGGCGAGGGGATACATGGTGTACGGGGCCTAGTCTGGCCGCCCGAGCTGCTGGTGTCCAGTGGCCTGCGCTCCTCTTGTTGCTGCTCAAAAAGGGGCTGTGGCAGCGGGGGGGGGGAGGCGGTAAAGCAGCGATCATGATTTTGTGACCCTACCCCCTTCCACCGTTGACAAAATTATGTTCGGGATCTCCTTTTCGCCATCCACCTCAACGTCCAAGCACACGCAATTCGGGTCCCCTATCTGAAGCCCATTAGAAACGATTTTGCGAAGCGTACCGGCAGGCCGGATAATTCGCTCAAGGTGAGTCCACGTGCGACTTCCAAGCGGAACGCCACGAACCTCAAGCCTTTTGGTGACCGTGTGCAGAGCAAAAGCCCCGTCCGAGGGTAGAGGACTCCGCCAGGTGATTGAAACCCCACCCGGAAACTGCTGGGTCACTCCAAGCATCCGTCGCCAGTCAACCTTGGACAGCCTTCGAATGAATATTGCCCTCGACACTAGGCGGTGGGCGTCTGGGCTTGTAAGGTCAGGGCAGACATTCCGGATCCCGTCTAGGATTAGGTCCCATGAGGGATCTTTGCCCCTCACTTCTCTGACCAGACAGTCAAACAGCCTCGTGCCTGGAAGATTCGGTCTCTGCGCCCACCGAAGAGGGCATGAGTCTTGGCGGTGTCCTGGTCGACGGCAGAGGCGACATGCAATTGGGTCCCGGCATTCTCGAGCTGCGTGCCCCCGCCCCAAGCATCTGAAACAACGGCCTTCTCTTACGGGGTCGACGGGGAGGTATGGCTTCTGCGGATTCTGCATCCCCCCAATGTCCCTCCCCTTATCGCCACTTTCATGGCTCTGTCGGACCACTTGGGCAATCGTCTTCCCGCCCAGAGCGCTGAAAAGGTTGCTGGATGGTCGTGACTGCTGGGGCGGCTTCTTCTGCAGCGGAGGGGAGCACATCTGTGGCTGGGCATCTGGGTGCTGGGTAAGATGGCGTGGTCTTGACCAGCTTTGATCGTTCTGGATGCGCGACTGACTGGGGAAAGTCCTTATAGCATCTCTGTATGTTCTTCTCCTCTGCCTTTGCAAGCTATGCAGGTCTCTGTCAACGCGTCTCAGGTGGGATTTGGACTGACGTGGAGTTGGGCTTCCCTTGCTTAGGGCGTTGCTTCGGCTCAACCTCCCTTCTCGTGCACTTTTTTCTAGTCCGCGCGTCTGCGCCTTGCTTCTGTTGAGAAATCGGAAATTCCGTTGCCATTCATCAGCGTCGAACGCGCGTCTTTGGCGTCGTCTGCCTGCCGGGCGAGACTGGATGTCCTCCCAAGTTCGCCATCCCGAAATTTCATTTTCGGAGTCGCGATTTCTTTGCACATCGCTAGGCCCCACGGACGCCGACTTTCTCCCTCGTATTCGCTCATTTTGACCCCTCTCGCGCGAACACAGGCCTCTCGCCCTCAATCGCGTTCGCGGTTGCCAAAAGTCCCTCGATCGCGAACGCGGTCGCCGTACGTACGTGGCCCCTACATCGGAGATTGATCGCATTCGCGGGCCCCTTTCTCTTTTTGTTTAAACCCTATCAGCAATCTATGGTTTCCTATGCGGTTCCCTGAGCAACATAGTATCAGAGCCAGGTTGGAGCAACTTTGCAAGTAGGAGATGCAGCGAGTTAATCCAAGTCTACATCCTGGAAGAAATCAGGATTTATTACCGAGTTCCTGGATAAGCTGCAACTTCTGAAACATGTCAACTATTTCTTTTTTTTTTTTTTTGAATTGAGGGGGAAGGGCACCCCGGAACAGTGCCCCCCCGATGTCATTAAAATAATGACGAAATGTTCAGATCATGTACTACAGGGGTACAGTAGTCGAGGGGCCTAGACCGCCTCGGTGCCAAAAAGACGCAAACCCCCTCGCGTTGTGCTGGATAGCACCAGCGGAAGGGGGACAACCCCTGAATATGACTTCATTCCTATGGGTCCAAATGGACCAAAGTGTGGCAAAAATAGATTGCCACTCAGCTTCTCGACGGAAAGCTCCGCCACTAAGAGACCGCCAGAATGCCTCCTCCGAGGTCGTCACGAGCCGACCGACATCCACCGCCCGCCACACTTCTTGGGCCAAGGAGCAGGCAAAGAACAGGTGCTGGAAATCCTCTACCGCCCTAGTGCATAGCGGACATTCCACGGGAGAGTCCGGGAGCATGCGTTGCCTCAAGGACCTCGTCATCAATCGTCGTCGTAGCAGGAGCCAGGGAAAAATCTTGATCTTCAAAGGGAGACATCGCTTCCACACCACTCGACACCTCTGCAGAAAGAGCGGGTCCTCCGATGCCCCCTGGTCGCGGAGCAATCTATAAACCACACGGACGGTGAAGCTTGGGCCGCTCCACACCCACGCGTCTTGGGTTGCCTCTGACAAGCTTTGGTCGGCAAGGAGCTCTTGCAATCTCAGCAACTCAGCCACCCGCTGGTCTGATAATGCCTCAGGCAGAGCCGGGGCCCATACTCCGTGCCAGGCCTGCTGTACCGACACCCGCGGATCCATGGATAACGCGTAGAGACGAGGAAAAACCCCACTGAGACAACCGTGTCCGGACCAGTTATCCTTCCAGAACCGGAAGGTCTCCCCGTTCCCAAGCTGTGGGCGGAAGAACCTCTGCACCTGCGGAAAACACTTCCGCAGGCTCGCCATAAATGCCGAATCGCCGCGCCGCGGGGTCTGCCACATCTCCCAATCCAGCGAATGTCCATACCCGTCCCTCAGCACCACCGATACTAAGTCTCCCGAGGGATTCAAAATCCGACACACCCACTTAGTCAAGAGAGCCATGTTGGTATGCTGAAGATGGCGTACGCCAAGTCCGCCTTGAGAAACCGGCCGACATACGGTGGTCCATGCGACGAGCGCCGCCCCCCGTGATTCCTCGGGCTGGGAACCTCGCCAAAAAAAACTTCGCATAGCCTTCTCGAGGCGTCTCCTCACTCCGGCCGGCATCCTAAAGATCGACATATAATAGATGGGAATAGCGGTCAGGACTGATTTCAGTAGAACCAAACGGCCCCCACGTGAGAGGAGGCGTGCCCAAATGGAACCCAAATGAAAGAAGGGTTGCAAAAGAAAGAAAGAAGGGTCCACCAAATGGAACCCCCCCGTTTGTCATTACAAGTGACTAGTCGCTACATGCCTAGAAGCTAGAGGGTTACAAGGACCGAAAGGCTTAGGCCAACTCGGTTCCATGAGTTCACAAGGCCCCCCGCTTCGTGCACGACCGCGTCAGCTGATGGAGTGCGACCCCTAAAAACGACCTCGTTTCGATGAGTCCATAGAACCCATAGCGTGGCATATAGAAGTTGCCATTCTGTCCTCCTCCGGTAGGGGCCGTCCGACCATGGATCTCCATACAACCTCCAGCGAGGGTGGCCTGGGACGGACAAATCTGGTCGACGTCCAGAACGCTTGAGCAACCGATCATCTAATGAAGATATGGTCACAGTCTTCCGGAATTGCTCCGCACATCGCGCATTCAGCTGAAGCGTTGGGGACCATACGTTGTCGAAGGGATCTCGTCATCAACCTATGTCAAAGAAGCAGCCAGAGGAATACCCGGATCTTTAATGGAATACGGCTCCTCCATATCCGTCGCCAGCTGCGCAAGAACAAAGGATCCTCCCAGGCCGCCTGTGCCCGGAGGCGGTGATAGGCTCCCCGAACAGAGAACCTTGGCTCGCACCACGTCCACCCGTCCAGACCCTCAGCCGGTCGCTGGTTTACCAGTAACTCTTGCAGCCGAAGAAAATCGAACGTCCGCTGGTCCGACAGTGCTGCAGGCATTTGCAGGGCCCAAGCTCCGTGCCATGCCTGGCGCACTGAACACTCCGGGTCTGGTGCAAGAGCGAATAACCGGGGGAAAAACTGGCACATGCGTCCATTTCCCGACCACTCGTCCATCCAGAATCGAAACAATGCCCCGGACCCCAGCTTGGGTCGAAAATGGGCCTGCACCGCCGGGAAGATGGGGCGAAGTGAAGACATGAAAGCTGAGTCACCTCTCTGTGGGGTCTACCACTTGTGCCAGTCGAGCGAGGCACCGTAACTATCTAGAAGGAGCACCGACACTAGATCCCCTGACGGCGACAGTAAACGGCACACCCACTTGGTCAGAAGTGCCAAGTTAGTATGCTGCAGAGATTGTATACCCAGTCCACTGTGCGATATTGGACGACATACGGTCTCCCATGCCACCAGCGCTGTACCTCGAGCCTCCTCCGGACGTGATCCGCGATAGAAAAACCCCCGCATCGCTGTCTCCAGCCGCCGTTGAACCCCCACGGGCATCCGGAAAATTGCCATGAAATAAGTGGGAATGGCTGACATCACCGCCTTGAGCATAACGAGACGACCGCCCCTCGATAAGAGGCATGCTCGCCATCCACCCAGTCGCGTCTTCACCTTTTCCAGCACCGGCTGCCAATCTCGAATGCGAAGTCTACGGTCTGCCAGAGGCACTCCCAGGTAGCGGATGGGTAGCTCGCCAATAGGGGTCGTCAAAATCCGAGAGCAGCCCGCCATCTCCTCAGCGGAAAGTCCGAAGCCGATGAATGTCGACTTCGCTCGGTTCAGGCGGAGACCTGAAAAATTCGAGAAAATATCCATCATGACCGAGAGTGTGTGCGTGGCCGCCCAAGACCCCTGGATGAAAAAAGTCGTGTCGTCTGCATATTGCAGCAGGGGGATGCCTCCAGGGATGCCAGGTGACTGAAATCCCGCTAGGTGACGTCTGCGGCAAAGTTGCATGGTGCACAATGCCAAGGCATCCGCAGCAAGAATGAATAAAAGCGGTGCCAGAGGACAACCCTGCCGAATGCCGCGCTGAGGATGAATCCAGCCCCCTTGAGGACGCACGTTAACAAGGACGACGAAAGTGGAGGTCGTTACGCACTGCTTCACCCATCGCACCCACGTCTCCGAAAAACCGTGTCGCCGAAGCACGTTCCACAGAAACCGCCAATCTAAGGAGTCGTACGCCTTGGAAAAGTCCACTTTCCATAGGAATCCTTGGGTGCGGTCACGACGCCATGCGGCGACAATCTCCTCAGCCATCACTATGCTGTCGGACATATGTCTACCCGGCAAGAAAGCGGATTGAAAAGGGCTAATAATCGCTGGGAGAACTAGGCGGAGTCGGTTGGCCAGCAACTTCGCAATAATCAGGTAGATGGAATTCGACAACGATATCGGTCGGAAGTCCCCAATGCGCTCGGCCCCCTCGACTTTCGGTAAAAGGATGATGTACGCTTTGTTGAGCCGGTCCATGTTACCATACCCGAGCCTAAAATCTTCGATCGTCGCCATCACCTCCGCTCCCAATACATCCCAACATTCCAGGTAAAAAAACACCGGAATGTCGTCTGGGCCAGGGGCTCCCTCGGAATTCAGGCCGCGTATAGCCGCTTTGACTTCATCCTCTGAGAATGGAGCGATCAACTCCTGCTGCTGGTCAGGCGAAATCACCGGCGCCCCTGTGGCCATCCATCGCCACTGATTAACTAGGCTTCTGCGGTAAAATTCCCGAAAATGATCAGCAACAGCCTGGCCAATAGACGATTGATCACTGAAAGTGCGTTCTCCAATCTGCAGTCGTCGCATGCAATTCTGGCGTCGCCTCCCATTAGCAATTTGGTGGAAGAATCGTGTGTTGGCATCCCCGACCGAGAGCCAAAGTAGGCGAGACCGCTGTTGCCAGTCCATTTCGATCCGAAAGTCCACCTCTGCTACCTTGTATTGACATGCCTTCCTCTCCCTATTTTCATCCTCCGTGAGTGGTCTCGAGTCCTCAACCACGTCCAATGCCCGAACGCGTGTAAGGGCCTCGTCCCTAGCCTGTGTGCGTGCTGCCCGAATCTGTCGGCGGAGGTCGAACAAGTGAAAACGAAGGTCTTTCAACTTGGTAACAAGCGTGTCCGAAGCTAGTCCAGTAGACCCCCGGGATCGCCACCACTAGCATAGATCCCCTTTAATCTTTTCATTCCCGAGCCACGATCGGTCCATCTTGAAATATGTCGGCCTAGCAGCACCCGCCTTAGCAACCCATAAAATAGGCGTGTGATCAGACAGGGGTCGGGTGAGAGCAGATACTTACGCTAAAGGGAAAGCGGCCAGCAACTCCACAGAGCATAAGAAGCGATCGAGCCTCGACTGGGAGGACGGCCCACTCCACGTAAATTGCCGGTCCAAGGGACCCATTTCCGCCAGACTCAGTAAATCCAGAACCTCCCGAAATTGAGAGGAGCCCAGACTCAGTAAACATGTCAACTATTAATGAATCATTCAAGCATTTGGGAGTCTCATCTAACTCAGGAGTTAGGAGAGATGACTTTACCAGTTTCTGACAGCCATTAACGATAAAATGAGTTTCGAGGGCAGAATTTTCATCACATCTGTTCCTCAGAATTTTCAATTTGTGGAGCTTATCTTCCTGGGACGAGGTCGGACCATCCATATGTACAAAGGATCTCCAGATAGATCTGATCCAAGCAAGAGAAAATTTCACTCCAAGGAAGTCATCAGCCACACATGGCTCTTGAGCACAACAATTCTATATATGTATGAGAAACTCCTCTTCATCAATACTCCATTCCATTTCTAAGAGATTAGATACCTAAGAGTTGTTCCAAATGGAACAATGATTGGTGGATCTATCAACCTCTTCGAGGAGATGATCTTGACTCAAGGGAGCAGAGCAGTGCTGGATTATGCAACGGAGAAATAAGATATTATACTTCCAGCTCATAAAAGGCCCGGAGTAATAAGAAAAAACATATACACTTAAATATCACGCATCTAGGTATTTAATGGGTCTAAATCCCCAGTCATATATCAACAGGAAGACAGAGCCCAATCTTGATGACACCATCAAGACCATGGTGGGAAGAGACAGTTGGCAGTGACACCTGAAGAAATGAAGGTTAATACTACTACTGCCCTTCTTAGTCGTACTACAAATAACAGACAAAAGAAGGGCAATTATTAGTCGTACACATCACAAGGTCTAACCCAAAAGATTTATTCCAAGGATAACCATAGCACTTGCATTTATAGAAGAAGAGGCAAATGCTACTGGAAAAATTACAATTGCTTTGGCAATGTATAGGAGAGTTACCAAAGCAGCTAAAGGATTCTAAAGGAAAGATCTGGGGGAGATGAAGCCAATGACCAACACTATCTCCTCGCCTCATTCAAAGGAAATTAGAGCTTTCTGTGGTCTTCATCATTATAATCACCTTGTCATACAAACTGAATCTTAGACTTTGGGGGCTACTGAACATATGACCCCTAAGTCTAAATTCATTACTTATATTCAATTTCATGGCCAACAGATGTCCTTTCAACTGGTAAGATTCATCCAGTTGCGAGGTTTGGTAACATGAAAATCACAAATGATAATATACTCAAGCAAGTTTTACATGTCCATAGTACTACTGCACATTTAATATCACCATAGAAATTATTCAGATATGAATCTCAAAATATGAGTGTTATTTACATAACGATATTTCCAACAGAAATATCATTTGAGAATTTTTTTGGTTTATCAGATTTGACACCATCAACCATGCTCATGAGGCATAACTTGAAGGTGTTCCTCTTGAGAAGTGAAGCAGGCACGGCAATGAGGCATGATGTGAGAAACCTATGGTAGTACCTATCAATTCATTTTTATTTTTTAAACATAGCCCTAAAAAAACAACAAAATTAAATATAGGAAAACAATACTTAAATATTTACCATGGTTTCCAAAAGGGTCCTTATTTTGAAGAATTCCCTCTGCTATAACGACCCCACTGAAGAAATTTATATGAAAAGTAGAACTTTGTCAGAAGCATGCAATCTTGAAGATAAGATAAGAACTATTGTGCTATCAAACTATTATTTCTATAAGGAAAAAATAATAATGAGTCTTTTAATTGGAATAAAACTAATCAAAAGCCACAATAACACACTCTTTTGTTGTGTGTATAATTATTTCTATAAGGAGAAATGTTATGAACAGTCACATAAGTTGAAGTATGTAAGGAGTAAGAGGCTCAAAGAACACCATGCCCAACAGGTCTTGTATACCATCACATGGCTAATAATTGAGGGTCTTGAACTGGCTGAAAGGGTTGAACTGGTCGCTCTAAGGGAGTGGGATTTCATGAATGGGAAAGGGGGGGAGAGGGGACTGAACTTCAAATCATAGGGTCTTGACCTAGAAGGAGAAGTGTCAGCGAGGAGCTTTATGCAGCAGGAGTTGGGTGTCTCTTCCAGTGGCGATCAACCTGTCTTATCTTTCCCAGACACATCCCTGGAGTATTGAAAGGCTGAGTAGATCTTACTGTTTTGGGGCCGATACAATAACTAAGTTGGTGTTTTTGGGTGGTTTGGTAAGTCTTTGATTGCATATCCATCCAGTAGGGCATAATTGGAAATCAGCAAGTGCACTCCAAGACAGCATGATGAAGTCACTGGAATCACAACTAGAAACAGTGGAACTGAAGAATGCCGCCATGTGGGAGGAGCAGTGGAAACGCATTGCCAAAGTGCAGAAATTTCTTCATGATAACTGTAAGCTGCTGCAACAAATGATACAGATCATCTTGATACACCTACCAAGCCATGTTCCTAGAACTATTAAACCAATGGTTCCAGAGTTGTCATCAATTGACAGACAACAGCAACACAGGGTGCTCTCACACCAGCAAGTGCTGCTGTACCTCCATCAGTCACTCCGAGTAAGATATTCTGAGGTGGAGTCATTGAAGGGTGGATGAGAAATATGGAACAATACTTCAGGATGAATCAAATTGACATTGCCAAGTGCCTGGAAAATGCAATGAATTTCTTGGAAGGAGCAGCAATTCAGTGGTACATTTGGATCATTGATTACTCCAATTTCCAAAATTGGACTGATTTTAGGATACAAATTGGTCAAAAATTTTATGCCCAACATCATCTAACTGTCATTATACTATAATCACTCCTCATTCACTCACCCTATCTTTCCATGTAGTAAATAGAGAAGAACGATTGAATGATGATGAAAGACGGGAGCGAAGCATAAACAATCGCCAGAGTATGTCTATGGCTTGCTCAACTACGTCCAGTAGCTTTGATTACATTAATAGCAATAGGTTCTGAGGTCACGAAGAAAATA
The DNA here is from genome assembly GCA_024174645.1 of Lemna minuta. Lineage (NCBI taxonomy): Eukaryota > Viridiplantae > Streptophyta > Magnoliopsida > Alismatales > Araceae > Lemna > Lemna minuta. Next base: position 1,649,067 of record CM044104.1, on the reverse strand, counting down.
AGTTCTTCTTTTAGAAGATAATCCGAATCGGAATATAAGTCAGTAATAGAAGCAATCAGTAGAAAAGGTTCCGAAGGTTCTGCAAGAAACAGATAAATACCTTACGTCAGAACCTCAATAATCATTGTGTCATTTCGATCTGTGCCCATGAATCCCCATCTTTATCTCTATCCACAACTTCTCTATAAATCGATCTAGACTAACCTCTAAAGAGCAAACTTCTTACAGTTTCAAGCTTTTTTCAACCTCTTCTTAGGATGATGGAGGTTTCCCTGTTGCAGTCCTGCCAATTGTAAGAGATGCTATCTCCTTCTAACTAGAAATGCAAGAGCATTCCTGATTGAGCTTTCTGGGGCAAAAAAATGTGTGCTCTCTTGAGCGAGTTCACAGCAGATGGTCGCAAAATATGGCGCTTCTGTTTTTGTAGCATTCAAGCAGCAACGTCTTTGATCGGCGCCTGGTGGAGGCAGTTCCGGACATGTGGGTGTGGAGCAGTTCCCGGTTCTCCGCCCAGGCTGCCTACCGACTTCTTCGGGAAAAGGAGGTACCGGAGGACCCGCTCATCTGACAACGCTACAGTCTGGTATGGAAGCGTCGCCTCCCATTGAAGATCAAAGTTTTTGCTTGGCTCCTCGCATGACGACGCCTGATGACGAGGGCATTGCGGCAGCAGATGGTTCCGAACTCCAGTGGAGTGCCCACTGTGTGTAGGGGTAGTGGAGGACTGCTCGCACTTGTTCTTCGTATGCCCTCTGGCCCAGGCGGTGTGGCAGGCGGCTAGTGTCGGTCGCCTTGTGGTGTCATTAGAGGAGGCGTTCTGGCGGTCGCTTGGCAACGGACCATTCCGTCGCGAAGCTGAGTGGCAAACTATTTTTGCCACATTATGGTCCCTTTGGACCCATAGGAACGAGGTCATATTCAGGGGTCGTACCCCTTCCGTCGATGCTATTCAGCACGACGCGAGGGGGTTTGCGTCATTTTGGCACATAGGCGACCTAGGCCCCTCGACTATTGTACCCCTGTAGCACATGATCTGTATCACTCGTCATTATTTTAATGACAACGGGGGGGGGGGCATCATTCGAGGTGCCCTCCTCTCTTATCTTTCAAAAAAAATCTCTCCAAACCTCTCTTCCTCAGTGCCACACTGTTTTCCTTCACTTGCCAGTCCATCTACCCTTATTTTTCTCTCCCTTGGAGCAATAACCCTTGGGATAGTCTCAAGAGCAATAACTCTTGAGATTAGAGAATCAAACAGACAAAAATTGAGATTAGAGAATCAAACGAATCAAACGGACATCTTTCAGTAGAGCAATAACTCTACTGAAAGATGTTTCTGAGGAAATAAACATTCAAGAGAGTTTACCTTATCACACTGTTATCCACAAGTGATACCATATAGGCACTAATCACACTGTTTGACAGAAATAATTGACCAGGATCTGTTTTGGCACAAGATGAAGTTTCCCTACTTATGTTGACTGATGCATCATATGCCAACAAAACAAGTCCCTATCTCTCCCACCTGCGGGTCTACTCCAGTCATTACCTATTCGAAACAGAGTATGAGAGGAGGTCTTTTTTTTCTTTTTTGATATACAAAAGGGCCAACTACCTGACAGTAGTGAGAGGGGGTGACAATGGATTTTATTGAAGGATTACAGATATGACCATAACAAATGATGTAAAGGTCAAGAAGGTTAATCATGATACCCAAGAATCAGTAGGAGCTACCCCAGAATTGTGCTATGCATTTGTTTTCCATGTTCCTCAAACCAAGGAAGCGATAGGCCTCACTGGTCCACTCAAGGAAATTCCTAAGGGTTGAATTCAGGAAATAGAGTGGCTTTAACCAAGATCTTGGTAATAAGAAAGCGTGAGGGCAAGAGCTAAAATACTCACAAGGTGGGAAGATCTATTGGATAATGAAAATTCATGGAAGCAGGTAATGAAAATTTGTCAACCATTTCCTGATTTCCCCTATTAAGTGAGCAAGATGCAGAATGAGCACCAAGCCCTACAGGTCATGTACACTGGGCACATGATCAATAACTGAGGCTTTGAACTGGCTGAAAAGGTTGGATCTGATGCTTTAAGGGGGTTTGTGAACAGGAAGACGGGGTATTTTCAGGCATCTTATCTTAACCAAGAAGAAGCGTCGACAAGGAGCTTTATGCAGCCAGAGTTGGTGCCTCTTTCCTCTGGCGATCAATCTGTTTCTCTTCCCATGCTGAATTCATGGTGCATTGAAAGGCTGAGTTAATAGTCTGGTTTTGTGACAGTTGTGGTAGTGAGGTTATTTTGGTGTTTTTCAGATGCTTTAATAAGCTTTTCATCTAGCTTTTCAAGCTTAGATATTTCAGATGACACATTCAAGATATGCAATGAAAAAAAAATGCTAGAAGTACCTAAAAATGGAAGATAAGAGTTAGTACCTTAAAATGAAGATAAGAGTATTAGCAATGTAGGCCACCATTTCCCTGCAAATGAATGCATAGAACATGAAATAAGTATAGAAAAAGAAATAATGTTATCAAATACTGTACACATAAGAGGTTTTTATTATATAAAGTTGAGGAAAGCTATTGAATGTTTTGGATTTTCTCTCTATTATTCTATCTTATTTCCTTATTCTAGTTCCTGCCCTTATGAAATAAGAGTCCTCTTGGAATTAGTTAATACACAAACTGGATATACTCTAATGAGCCCAACCCAGGAAGAGGGAGGAAGAGAGAGAGAGAGAGAGAGAGAGAGAGAGAGAGAGAGGAAGGATAGAACTGATAATCAGATGGCTGAGTTCTCCCAATATCTTGGGTGTTCATCTACTTGTTCTTCTTGGATACCCCAACCCAAGGAGATCTAGTCAGTACCAGTAAATTCCAACCCATAATTAGAATCCAAGAAGAATCTCATTTGATCTTTGTGGAACGGAAGAGGAGAGGAAGACGAAAAGAAGATCATCGATAAAAAATAGTTAGAGAGAGTACATAATTGTTTTATAGAGAGAATACTAAGTGTGCCCTTAGTGGGCCACAGATAGACCGAAGGAGCTCGGTCCAACACTCCCCCTCAAGCTGGTGCATGGATATTCTCCACACCCAGCTTGTCACAGAGCTCTTCAAATCTTGGGGCATGGAGCCCTTTGGTGAAGATGTCTGCTCGCTGATCTGCTGATGGTACATACGGCGTGCAAAAACGTCCCGACTCCAGCTTCTCTTTGATGAAATGCCGGTTAATCTCAATATGCTTGGTGCGATCATGTTGTACGGGATCATGAGCAATACTGATTGCCGATTTGTTGTCGCAGAACAACTGTACTGGAGAGGATATTGGACAACGGAGCTCTCGGAGGATCCTGGTGATCCATAGAGCTTCACACAATCCTTGGGCAAGAGCTCGGAATTTGGCTTCAGCACTAGATCTGGAAACTACCTTCTGCTTCTTGCTGCGCCACGTGATGAGATTGCCCCCCAGGAATGTGCAATAGCCGGAGGTGGAGCGACGATCGACGATGGAACCAGCATAATCTGCATCTGTATATACCTCCAAATCGAGACCACTATGACGACGGAACAGAAGTCCGCGGCCAATAGTCCCTTTAAGGAAGTGGAGAACTCGGTGTGCAGCATGTAGATGGCTCACACGTGGAGTGTGCATAAATTGGCTGAGAACTCCAACAGTGTATGCAATGTCAGGCCGCGTGTGAGTGAGATAGATGAGCTTGCCCACAAGTCTCTGATAAGATCCGAGATCCACAAGGGCTTCAGTTTCGTCGGCTCCAAGTTTGTGATTAGCTTCAATAGGTGTAGGAAGAGGACGGGAGTCCTCTTTTCCAAGTTCCTGGAGCAAGTCAATAGTATATTTCCTTTGGCAAATAAAGAGGCCATTGGATGAATATGCTACCTCAATGCCCAGAAAATACCTTAAGAGGCCAAGATGCTTGATTGCAAACTCAGATCCAAGATAGAGAGCCAAATCACCAATAGTAGACGTGTCGTCCCCTGTGATGATGATGTCATCCACGTAAACCAAGAGGATCACCACTCCCCCTGACGTGGAATGACGATAGAATAGGGTATGATCCCCGTTGCACTGCCGATAGCCCCGCGTCCGCATGGCAGAAGTAAAGCGAGCAAACCAGGCTCGAGGAGACTGCTTGAGGCCGTAGAGCGACTTCCGGAGGCGACAGACAACGGATGCCGGAGTCGACGGGACTAAGGAGGAATAACCCGGAGGGAGCGCCATATAAATCTCCTCCGTAAGATCACCATGCAGGAAAGCGTTCTTGACGTCATACTGCTGCAATGTCCACCCGCGATGAGCAGCAAGTGCGAGAAGAAGACGAACAGTGTTCATCTTCGCAACTGGAGCAAACGTCTCCTGATAGTCAAGACCATACTTTTGCGTGAAGCCTTTGGCGACCACCCGTGCCTTATGCCGTTCAAGGGAGCCGTCTGAATTCTCCTTGATAGTGTAGACCCACCGACTGCCAACCACATGCTTCCCGGCCGGGAGCGGAACAAGATCCCAGGTATGATTCTGGGCAAGAGCCTGAAGCTCCTCCTCCATAGCACGACGCCAAGAAGAAGAGGCTAAGGCATCGTCCACCGTCTTGGGAAGAGTAATGGAGGTAAGGGAGGTGAGGAAGGCCTGGAAGGACCGAGAGAGGCGATGCGAAGAGACATAATTGGCAAGAGGGTATGGGGAGGTGGAGGGTGGACAGGAGGATTGAGGCGCTGGAGGTATAGAAGAAGGAGAAGATGGACATGGCTCTGGAGGAGAGGAAGGTGATGAGGATGGAAGGGCCATGGGAGGAGAAGGAAGAGATGCAGCAGCTTCCTTTCGTCGTTGACTTGCATGCCAATCGCCACGGCGGAAGGAAGTTTTGAACCGGTCTTCAGGCAGGCACCGGGGAAGAGATGAAGGAGATGTAGAGGCCGGGGGCTCGGAGGATGTAGAAGGTTGAGGAGGCTCGAAGAGCGGGGCCGGAGAAGGTGAAGGAGGCGCGGAGAGTGGAGCGGAAGGAGGTGGAGGAGGCTCGGAGATCGGAGCCGGAGGAGGTGAGGAGTCGGAGGAGGAGGGTGGAGAAGACTGAGGTGAGATAGGAGGAGGTGGAAGAATGAGAAAGTCAAGGGAATCGGAGGTAGACACAGACGGAGAAGGATGGGATGAGGAGGTGGTGGGAGAAGGATAATAGGGCAAGGACTCATCAAAGGTGGCGTCCTTGGTAATGAAGAAACGACGCGAAGGAGGATGATAACAACGATACCCTTTTTGGGTAGAAGAGTAGCTAATGAAGATACACCGGAGAGCCCGGGGGTCAAGTTTGTCGCGTGGAATTTGACAATTCGGAGCAAAACACACAGCCAAACACACGTGGGATGAGATTGGTACGTAGAGAAACATGGGGAAAGAACCGTTGGAGACAGTCAAGGGGCGTGGACTGTTGGAGGACACGGGAGGGGAGACGGTTTAGGAGATGGATAGTAGTCAAGACGGCTTCACCCCAAAAAAATTTTGGCACATGCATGTGAAAGAGCAGACTAAGGGAGGTTTCAAGAATATGCCGGAATTTCCGTTCGGCAAGGCCATTTTGCTGTGGGGTATACGGGCAAGAGGTTTCATGGATGATGCCATTGGTTTGAAAGAAGGTGTTGAGGGTGGCATTGACGTAGTCTTTGGCATTATCGGAGCGAAAGCGACGAATAGAGGTAGAGAATTGGGTTTGGATAAGGGAGTAGAAGTGGGAAATAATAGTGGAAATTTCGGATTTATGTTTTAAAAGGTAAGCCCACGTGAATCGGGTGTGATCGTCGACAAAAATAACCATCCAACGGGCCCCGGACGTGCTGTGGACAGGGGCAGGCCCCAAATATCAGTATGAATGAGAGAGAAAGGAGAAGCTGTACGAGAAGGAGAGGGAGGATAAACCACACGATGATGTTTTGCCTGGCGGCAAGCGTCACATACAAATCGGTCAACAGGTTGACCATGAAACAGACGGGGAAATAAAGTTCGAAGAGTAGAGAAAGATGGATGTCCAAGGCGACGATGGAGAAGCCACAAGCGATCATGAGATGGCGAGGAGTAGACAGCAGCGGCGACAAAGGTGGATGGGGGGGGTTGAATGAGATAAGCCCTTGGTGCTCTTTAGCAAGTGTAGTCATCCTCCCCGACACCTTATCACGATAAAAACAGGAATGAGAATTGAAAATAAGATCATGATCTAAGTCGCGAACAAGTTTATTTAGAGAGAGGAGATGGACAGCAAGCCGAGGAACATGGAGAACCCGGGAGAGATGGAGGGAGGGAGTAAGAGCAACCCGACAAACGCCAGCAACAGTAAGGAGGTCGCCGGAAGCGGTCCGAACTTTGGAGGAACCGGGAGAAGGGTCGTACGAGGTAAAGACACGTGGATTGGATGTCATGTGAGAGGAGGCACCGAAGTCAACAATCCACGAAGGGGAAGTGGAAGGGTGGGGGTTAGCAGGAGCAGTGGACGTACCTGCATGGGCAAGAGAACACGATCCCACCACTGGAGGATCAAGGAGGCGGCGCAAACGTTCCACCTCATCCGACGTAAAGGTAGACGATGCAGCAGCAGGCGGTGGGAGTAGGCCATATGACATAGGCACTTGCCCCGGTGTGGGCACTCCATCCACAAAAGTCGATGAGGAGACGGTGGCAACATTGGCTTGCTGAGCCCGCTTCCTCTGGAGTTTAAAACACGTCTCCTTGGTGTGCCCCCTCTTCTTGCAGTAGTTACATACAAGAGAGGGATCGCCCCGAGGAGTCTCGTCGGCGTGAGATGCAACGCCCCGTTGTGGAGCAGTGGTCGAGGTAGGCCCACGAGGGGAAGGAGTTTGCTGAAGTGCCATTGCCGATTCAGTCGTCGGAGCATGAGCTTGATGTAGACGAGCTTCCTCCATCCGGACACTCCGAGAACATCCTTGAACAACAAAGTCTCTCGATGAACTAGTTGCCCCCGAAGTTGCTTGTACTCGAGATTTAGACCCATTAGAAACTTGAACACCCTGAGTTGAATAGTGTACTTTCGGTCGACTGATTTCTCGTCCGGAGGCATATAGTAGTCAATTTCAGCCCAGAGAGCCGTCAGTTCATTGCTGTAATCCAGCACCGAACGATCACCTTGACGTAGGTTAGCGGCCCGATGCACTAGCTCATACAGTGTGGCAATGTTGTGCTTTTTGGAGTGACTGTCGAGGACGGCTTCCCAAACGGCTTTCGCAGATTCGAGAGCTAGAAACTCCCCCTTAACCGAGGGAGAGATGCTGTCAAGAAGCCACCGATGAACCACCCCTTCAACATCCAACCAATTGTAGTAAGTTGGATCCGATCGAGGAGGTCCATCACCCTCCAAGTGGCGCATAAGTCTGCCCTTTAAGGTAATAGTGACATATCGTCGCCACTGGAGGAGATGGAAGCCAGTGACTATCCCATCTTGAGGCATCTTCGGCAGCGCAAAGGAGCCGTACGATGATGGCCATCCACTAGGAACAACAGAAGATGCTTGTGGCGGAGGAGTTCCAAATGCTATGCTCGGTGCCGTGGCCTCAACACCGTCTTCGACATCACTGACCTGAGCCATGTCAATGCTAGAAGTTGAAGAGGAAGAGGAACAAGAACTTCAGGCGATGCAGACTGCAACTGGAAGCTTCGACGACGATTCAATCTTCGACAAACTTCAGAATCACGACGGGAAGAATCTCGCAACTTAGGTCGGATTAGGGGCTGGAAATTTCGGATGCAGAAGAAGAGGAAATTCCATCGGGAGAAGATTCCGCAAGCAGAAAATATTTCCGCTGAGAGGAAATTCCGCTGAGAGGATATTTCCGCTGAAGTGGAATCGCTGAGGTGAAGCGCCGGAGGTGGACGCGAGCCAAATTTCCCACAGACGGCGACAGATTTCTCACAGACGGCGACAGAGCCAAATTCGGACGCGACAGAAACGACGCGACAGATGATGATGATGGCGACAGATTCCACGGACGCGACAGACAGTAGACGGCGACAGATTCCACGGAGAAAAATTCCGCGGACAGTAGACGGCGCGCGACAGATTTTTGAAGGTGGATTCAAGGACGAACCGCGAGACGGTAGCAAGCGGAAGAACAAAAAAACGGCGTTGCAGAGCCCAACCGCGAGACGGTAGCAGGCGACGCGAGCCCAACTGCGATGCCAATGCCGTAGGAGTCCTAGGATTTCTTGAACCTAGGGCTCTGATACCATGTGGAACGGAAGAGGAGAGGAAGACGAAAAGAAGATCATCGCATTAATCAGTTAGAGAGAGTACATAATTGTTTTATAGAGAGAATACTAAGTGTGCCCTTAGTGGGCCAGAGATAGACCGAAGGAGCTCGGTCCAACAATCTTCTCATAGAGATGGTTAGAGAAGCTAGTGCTTTTGAAGAAAAGACCAAAAATTAGTGACTAGATCAACTTAACTTGTCAGACTGTAATTGGAGGTTCTTGGGAGCAGACGACTCTGCTATGGTTTCTTGGAGAGAAAGACAAAAAGGGTCTGCCAAAAATAGAAGATTCACATTGTGAGAAGGGTGACCTACTTAAGTTGGGTCTTACACGAATTGGGCCTTAACCATACCACGTAATAATAGAGGCCTACAAGGTTAATGGGAATTAAGACCTACTAGGCTAAAGGATCTACTAAAAGACAAAGGATATAAAAGTCATATGACAGGGATACAAAGAGATGTGATAACATCATCTTATTAAAAATTTGATGAAGAATCTTCCGGCAAAAATTTCCTAGCTTCGGAGGAGAATTTTCTGCGAAATTGTCACAATCTAAGTGTTCATCACTAATTAATATGAAACATATGCTCAATTGCATTTAAAAAATTTCCAGAAATGCCAAATATTTCCTTTTAATTTTTTAATGCAATTTTTTTTTGAGAATTAAGATAATGAAAAGCTATGGTAAAGAAGAAGTGACAAATAAGTTTTCCTACAATGAGATTACATCACAAGATATACGAGTAAAATACTTCACCAATTGCCAAAGCTTACAAATGAACGGATGCATTAGATCAATCACTTTGACTTGATAAAATAACACTAATAAGCTCAAATAAAAACAAAATTGAATTAACTAGAAAAAAAATGCACCAGAAATGATGCAAACTCTGTTGTCCATCACCCTTGAATGCTGTTTTAGCAACTGCTGCATAAAACCTGCATGACGCTTTGATGAGATACCAATTGGATTGTGATACGCTCCTGAATATCAGATCAAGAAAATACAAAACTAGCATATCTGAAGAACCATTTCAGTATTTAATCCACTTTCAATCCATCGACAAGAGAACTACAAACAATCAAAATAGTAGAAGAAGAGGAATACTTATCAGAGTCATAACTCACTAATCCGAGAAACTTCCATTCCACCACCACTACCTGTACCCAAACTACGCTAATGGACTTGCATCTGCGCAAGACTTCTACCAGCTCTTGCTCACACAACACCAAACAGAAACAACACCCAAACACTCCACCTATACCCAAACTGCAGTAACCCACCATAGACATGCCTGCCAACACGACCAATTCCCTCAGCTCTCGTGATGACTTTGGAACCTCCTTGTCAAGTGTGGCCTTCACCCCAGATGTCACTGCCTGCACCCACAGCGCCAACATCCCACAGTACACCAGGGTCACCCTCAACATTACATTCTCCCATAACGTCACTACCTGTACCCCCAGCACCACCATCTGCATCTTTGATGCTGTCTTCTCCCAGCATCACCACTCATTGTCTCAGTTACCCTATTACTGCCAGTCTCCCAATCCCCTTCAGGAATCCTTTCAACAGACGACACCACCCACCCAGGCCACTAATATGCTGCACGTTTCTGCCTGCAACGTTGCTTGAGCAGCCTTCTCTGGTACCATTGGCCTCCAGTTTTATGTGATTCTCCCCCTCCCTTACTTATGATGGTGCCCTCAGGTTAAGGGCACCATCCCCCTACTTTCATGCTAGGATTAGCAGGGTCAGCCTGAGCCACACCATTTGGCCCATGGACCCCAATCTCGCCTCAGACTGACCACCGCTTTGCTTCAGGACTGCTTCTACCCAGCAGTTTGCAGGTGCGGGTCCTTTAGGAACAACTTTGACAAGTACTGGGCCGAACATATCATGTTTTTCATGAGATAACTTTTATGTGAAAAATTGAAGATATTGTCTTAAAAGGAAAGATGTTAGTATCCAATCATTTCTGAAACTTAAAAACTGACTACATTCCAAGAGTCATCACTGTCAAGATCCCCAAAACCTCTACAACTATCTTTTGAGCCTGTAAGATATGCATCAATCTCATTCCATTCAATACAAATATAGAGGCTACATGAGCAAATGTCCAAAATTAAAGAAAATAACATTGTGTGATCGAGTCAAGGAGGATTTCTCATGGCTTTATTCGATGACTTCTTAGTGTATGATAGTAGCTAAGCGCAAATGATATTGAAGCTTTGATGGAAGAATTTCCTAATATCCAGGTCAGTGATGATTTGGATCCACAGGAACGAGGTCATCTCTTTCAGGGGCACTCTCCCGCTCCGGAGATGCCATATATACTACAGCTGAGGGATTTTATTTTTCTTGCACTCGAGGTGGCATTGGCCCCTCTAACCTTATATCCCTGCTGTGACAGACCTTGTTGCTGTACCATCTGGGGGCTCACGTTAGGGATGCTTCCCTTTTCTCGCTTTCATATTGGTATTATCATGTTTCAAGGTTATCAAAGCATCATCAAATTGGATTATATTCAGTAATATCATAGAATTTGAAGGGGACGTATTTGTCTTTAGTGTTACAAGGATTCTCGAATATTAACTCTGAATATTCAAAATCAAGATTGTAGATAATTAGTTAACATTAAAATGTCAAAATTTTGGAGGATCAAAGCTTACAGTGAAATAGGCGTATGTAGCTAACAGAGAGGTTAGCACAATCTCAATCTCACGGTATCATTGAAAAATGAAGCCAAGCCACAAAAAAAGGACAATATTCCAAAAGCAAGACCAACTGCAATTCTGTACAAAATAAAGGTATCAGAACACCAATATAACAAATTTTAGCTACATATAAAGAAAATAATTTGGCACTTACGCTCCTAGAGAAACTTGTGAAAGAAACTTGATGATTTCACCGACACTGAAACTCTCGCCAAGAGCCATTCGATAAAACAGCTGGTAGACAACAACAGCAGTTCTGTGCAAGGTTGGACATTAGATTATGCTTATATTAATGCAACAGTTAAATGGGTTGAGAAATTGGATAACAGGAGGCCGATGAAGGGCAGTGGGGGTAGGACCCCTGCAGCCTTGAAGACAAACTTATGACTTAGAAAGAGTTATATTTCATGATAACAGGGACCCTTTAAATAGGGAGTACAATGTTACCATTCTAACAGTGACTAGAGAAAGTGCATTTAATATAAAAAAAATCTTAGAAATACACTGGCATCTTACATTTGACATTGTGGCAGATAAAAATGTTTCGGGGTTGTGCAAAAATTTTAGGAAGAGAAAACATCAGATATTTTGTAGTGTCAAATCTATGCACTAATAGAAATATTATGAATTATTTTAATATAAAATTTATACCCGTCATTCATTAATGATTCCCCTTCAATTATAGTGCTCAGTTTTTTGCTTGCACCTAGCTCTTTCATAAGCGCTACAACTGCAACTGGATCGGTAGCACTGAGAAGTCCTCCAAGTAAGAAAACTGTTTTCCAATCCCACGTATAAGGAAAAGAAAACTGCACAAAACAGAGAATAATGCCCTATCAAAGGTCAAATTACCATACCAGAAAAGCCACACTTCCAGATATTATGATTTCTAGCATGACCACTGAATATCCAAAAACTGAAAGTGAAAGTGTACCTTCAATGCAGCTCCAAGAAAGAAGGTTGAAATCATGACTCCAGGGCCTGCCAGTACAGCCATTTGCACTAAGCACCTCTGCCTCATCCAATAAGAAAACAGTGGCAAAAAATTAAAGAAACAGTGATATGAATAAAGAAAACAATGGTAAAAAATTAAAGAACAGTCCAATGAACCAAGACAACAATGGCACAAAATGAAATGACTGCTAAATAATTGTTTCTCACCATCAAGACCTCAATAACAACTGAACGAATGCATTGGATCAGATAGACACAAATTTTCCAACGGACGTAAAGATTCAGATAACAAAAGATGTTTCAACTGCCCAATGCGGCGTCCGGCAGGGCTGCCCCTTGGCGCCATTACTGTTCGTCCTAGCAGTCGATGTTTTGGCCATCTGCACCCAACAACTCTATTGTGGAGGATTCCTGCGGGGTTTTCAGACGATCAGCCGGCAACAAGAGATTCCGCTACTATAGTACGCCAACGACACAATGTATCTGCTCGAGGGAACCACAGCGGCAGCATATCAAGTTTGGGGCTTCTTAGGTCTTTGCCTCAACCGAGACAAATCCACGCTAGTGACCTTCGGGATGCCGGAAGAGGAGGCAGCGCGATGCCCGGCTATTCTGGCCACACCTCTCGAGTCTCTTCCCATCAAAAGGAACCACACCTCACTATGCCTCTATCAGCTGCACGGGTCTCGATACAAGACTGGCAGTCGGTGATCGAGAAAGTGAAGCAGTGGCTAGACGGGTGGAAGGCTCATGCTATCGCGGGCAGCCATTTGGTCCTGAACAAGGCAGTCCTATCCATCATCCCCACTTTTTTCTTTCCATCTTGCAGGCCCCAAGTACCATTCGGAATAGGCTTACTGCGAGTATGTGCCGATTCTTCTGGCGAGGAGCCCGACAAGGGAATGCCTGAGGGGTAGCTCTTGTGGACTGGAAGACTGCATGCAGGCCTCTCCGCGAGGACGGTATTGGGATTCGGGATATATAACACACGAATCTCGCCCTCCTCACCAAGTGGGTCTACCGAATAATGCAACTGTCGGGAAACCTGGTGACGCAGGTCCTTGACGATAGCTACGGCTTCTCGATGAACTGGGAGAGTAGAAGTCGTCCAACCCAAGGGGCCTCGGCATTTTGGAAGGGACTCCGGGCGGCATTCCTTGCAGTTTAGGCGTGCTTCTGTCCAAGCTTGGTGGATGGCTCGCACTTCCGCTTTTGGCTGGATGACTGGACAGGGAGTGGGGTGTTGCACGCTAGGTTCCCGCACTTTTTCACCTTGGCTCGAGACCAGCAAACCATGGTCACACAGTATTGGTCTGACACCTGGTAGCCGGTGTTCCGTGGGAGATTGCAAGCCCCCCGTCCCAAGAACTCCTAGACCTCCAGCGCTCCTTAGCAGATCTTCGACCAACTGCGTCGGAGATCGACAAATGGGTATGCGCTGGCCCATGCTTCTCTACTAGGGCCGCCTACGATCAGCTTGGTACTGGACCCCCTCTAGATCCGCCTTCGACTCTGGCAGCATACCAGATCATTTGAAAGAGAAAGCTTCCTCTCAAGGTGAAGATTTTTGGGTGGCTCCTTCTCCCGACGCGACACAAGCGCAGCAGGTGGAGCCTGGGGAATCGACTACCTGCTCCCTATGCTCGAGGGAGAGGGAGGACTGCTCCAACCGCTTCTTCTGATGCCCTTTTGGTGTAGCCCAGAACGGAGCCCAAGTGCCTATTTTGGATAAGGTTGAGGCAGCACACTTTGACAAGCCCATTTAGAGCTTAGTGGGCTTAAGGAGAATCTCTAAGAGCTGTCAATGTCTGCAGAGGATCACCTCGGGACATCAAATATTCTTGACAGTTCAAGAAATCTGTCAAAATATCTCTATGGAGGCCTGACAAGACCTAGAAGCTTTACTTTTTCTTTTGTCAGTTCTGTATTTGACAAATGTATGTTGTTAGAGTTATATTTTTAAGACTTTTGTTTTATCTTTTCATAGGTCAAATCACTTGGACAACCCTTCACTTTTTGAGGCCTATATAAGGCCCCCATTATAACACTCTAAGACACAATTTGAAGTTATCTCATTTTGAGAGCTCTCCTTTCTTTCTGAGTGCTCTCCTTGTTAGAGAGTGATCTGTGCTTATGGATTCAAGTACACCCCCTTGTAGATTCAAGGGTTGAAGAGGTTATTCTGTGGATTCAAACTCTAACCCTTCTTGAAGATCACGGTTTGTGGATTCAAGCGATTGTTCTTCATTGTTCCTGCGCTAAGGCTTCGTCACCTTTTGCTCAGGAGACGCGGGGATCAGAGGGTTTCCCCGACATGGACACCCGATCAGTGGAGTCCTTTTTGGACTCCATCCGGTGCAGCCCACACCGCTGTGAAGCCGAGTGACAAAAACTCTTTGCGCTCCTCTGGGCTATCTGGCTTCACAGAAACGAGGTCGCCTTTCGGGGCCGCCAACCCTCGGCCATGGCTATCATAACGCTTGAGCCTAATGCCTGGCATCGATGGCTTTAGCCACCCCGCCATTGTATTTCATTCTTTCTTTTTATAATGGCATGGGGGCACTGGTTTTTGGGTGACCCTCTTTTTCTTTTAAAAAAAGGATGTTTCAACTGGCATCCGTCCAAGTTGAAGGGACCAGTTGATGTTGGCAAAAAAATGACGCCAGTGAGAGGATGAGAATTTTTTTTAGAAAAATAGGAAGAGGGCACCAGAAAAAAACTGAGATAGGGAGAGCATCAACAAAAAAGTGAGGAAGAAAGACATTGTTAGTGATGCTGGTAGGATCCTAGCCCCGGGGCCTAGGATTGAGGGAAATACAAGAGTGGGGCTTCCATTGCCCCTCGTCTCCTTCTCTTGCTCCTACAAGCGTGGATTTCCCCTTCTCACATCTTGTTCCTCCAAGCTTCTATTGCCCTGGGGATACTTATAGGGTCTTAACCCTTGGACTGGCTTGAGGGTCTCACCACTTAAGTCCTTAGATACTACCACACCAATGATTACCTGAGGGAGCTTTCTCTGGTGGTATTGCTCATGCAGCTTGTAGTTCTTGAAGCAAGACAAGTAGGAGAGAGAGAAGGCTCAGTCTTCCAACACATAAAACAAATTACTCCATTTCTTAATTAACGAAGTAAAATGTACTAGCTGAAAATAATATCCCTGTCAACTGTTATAGACGAAAAAGAAATATGGATAAGAAAAAACTATAAAAGGGCAGTTGTAGGGGTAAGCTAGCTCTATCCCTCATAATTAAATAAGGGAAAATTTTCTTGGGCAGTATGACAGCCATTTTTAGGATAGAAAGTTGCATGTTCTTTGGAAAGGATGGGAAACTCTTTTTTTTTTTTGAATCAAAGGGAGAAGGGCACCCCGAAAACAGTGCCCCCCCGTTGTCATTGAATCAATGACGAAGGATACAGATCATGAGCTACAAGGGTCCAAAATTCGAGGGGCCTAGGCCACCTCAGTGCCAAAAAGACGCAAACCCCTCGCGCTGTGCAGAATAGCATCAGCGGACGGGGCACGGCCCTTGAATATAACCTCGTTTCTATGGATCCAAATGGACCACAATGTGGCAAAAATAGTTTGCCACTCATCTCATGACGAAATGTACCGCGCCGAGAGACCGCCGAAAAGCCTCCTCCGAGTTCACCACGAGATGGCTGACTCCGTCGCTCGCCACAGACCTGGGCTAAGGGGCAGACAAAGAACAAGTGTGGGCAATCCTCCACAGCCCCAGCGCACGAGTGGGCATTCCGTTGGAGCATCTGGGACCATGCGCTGCAACCTGGACCTTGTCATCAGGCGCCGACGTAACAAAAGCCAAGCAAACACCTTTATCTTCAGAGGGAGGCGCCGCTTCCATACCACACGACACCTCTGCAAGATGAGCGGATTTTCCGGATTTTCCTGGTCTCGAAGCCGTCTGTATGCGGCCCGGGTGGTGAAGCTAGGGCCGTTCCATATCCACGCGTCCTGTACGGCCTCTGATATGCAACAATCTGTCAGGAGCTCCTGTAATCTATTCAGCTCAGCCGCCTGCTGGTCACGCAATACCAAGGGCAGGGGCGGGACCCAGGCGTTATTCCAAGCCTGCTGCACCAAAACACCCTTATCCGTGGATAGAGCGTAGAGGCGAGGGAAAAGCCTATCCAGTCGGCCGTGTCCCGACCAGTTGTCACACCAGAATCGGAAAGTCTCCCCGTTCCCCAACTGCGGCTTGAAAAAGCTCTGCACCTGGGGGAAACACGTCCGTACACTCGACATAAATGCAGAGTAGCCGCGCCGCGGGGTTCGCCACATCTCCCAATCCAACGAAGATCCATACTCATCTCGTAGCACCACCGTCACTAGATCACCCAACGGTTGCATCATCCGACACACCCACTTAGTAAGGAGGGCCATGTTAGTATGTTGAAGGTGACGTATTCTAAGCCCTCCTTGATTTATAGGCCGACACACCGTAGACCAAGCAACTAGCGCCGTCCCCCGAGCTTCATCAGGCTGGGGCCCTCTCCACAAGAAGCTCCGCATAATCTTCTCGAGACGTCTCCTTAGGCCGACCGGCATCGTAAAAATCGACATGTAGTATATCGGTATAGCGGACAAGACCGCTTTCAGCAAGATCAACCGACCCCCGCGCGATAGTAGGCGGGCTCGCCAACCTCCCAAACGTGTCTCCACCTTTTCGAAGACGGGCTGCCAATCCTGAATCCGAAGGCGGCGATCAACCAGTGGCACCCTAAGATACCGGATCGGTAAAACTCCAATGGGCGTCGCCAGAATCTGAGAGCAGCTTCTCATTTCCTCCTCGGATAAGCCGAATCCGACGAAAGTGGACTTAGATCGATTCAGTCGGAGTCCAAAAAAGTCCGAGAATATGTCCATCATAATCGAGAGTGTTTGTGCTGCCTCCATAGAGCCCTGAATGAAAAATGTCGTATCATCTGCGTATTGCAGCAAGGGTATGCCATCCGGAAGGCTAGCCGACTGGAATCCGGTAAGGGCCCCGTGCGAGCACACCTGCAAAGTGCATACTGCCAAGGCATCCACAGCCAGAATGAACACTAGGGGGGCCAGGGGGCATCCCTGCCTGATGCCGCGTTAGGGGTGAATCCATCCCACTTGCGGCTGACCGTTCAAACAGTCGACTTTCATTTAAGAAAGTCTTAAATTATTTCCAGTCAAGAAGATAAAGTTCTTACTGAGAGTTCTAATGACTTCTACCGTCCTCCTGACCTCTTTCTGCTCCTGCTAATTTCAATTACTTAGACTTAAAGCTTATCATGGGACTCCCATAAAGTATTGAAAAGGCTATACAATAATGTAAAGCCCAGGACATACACTGAATAATCAAGAATCTTCTAAATTGAATAGTCAGTATTTATTGCCTCAAGTAGGTTTATCTGTATTGAAGAAACCACTATTTCTTAAAGATATTAACCGTACAAGGATAAATTTATACTAAATACTGGATAGATGGGCCTCAAATTTAGGTAATGGATATAATGATGATTAGATGCAATCCCAGTGATAAGTACTTTAAAAAGTCAGCCAAAATAAGGAATAAATTATCAAAAGTTAGCATCCAAAAGTTCCATATATCTGATAGTTAATTTTTATAATGTTATTAAGAGTCACAAGATAAATATACTTAATTAGAACAGAAGATGATAAGACTTATACTCTAGTGTTTCACTTATGCTTGGGGACTACACCTCAATGTGCAAAATATGGAAGGACTGGGCATCAAAATCACATACAGATGTGCTGCATCCAGACTTTTCTCTCCCATGCCCAATAGGGAGTCTCCCAGACAATTATCTAATTTTTGGAACATCGCACACCTCAACAAGACATTAACTAATTAATCCCCTGATTTGACAGACCAACGACTCTCTCCTTTTCCTTTTATCTCTCGCTCTCCCTTCAATCTATCTATCTCTCCCTCCATATCTATCTCTGCAATCAGGCAAGGATGAGACAATGGCAGGTGTGGCAGAAATGAGAACTTCGTCTGGAGAGTAGGGTTCGCCTATCGGCATCTCGTGGCGGCATCGGCACCATGAGGGCGGCATCGGCACTGTTTTTTCGGCACTCGGCAACGGCAACGGCACCTATTGCCGTTGCCGTTTTTCCGTGTGTTACGGAAAAACGGGAACGTAGCCGAGTGCTGCGTATAGCCGGAATAAGTGCCGCGTGTAGCCGGTGCCGTTTATAGCCAATAATGTAGCCGATTCGTTAATCTATATATATATATTAGAGTTTATTTTAAACTCTAACGGGATATGGCACTGTTACCATTTTTCGGCTTCACAGCCGAAAAACGGCAACGTAGCCGATGCCGCACGTCCGGCATCGGCACCTATTGCCGATGCCGGAAAAACGGCACCAGCACCTGGTGCTGGTGCCGTTGCCGTTTTTTTAGGTGCCGGGTGCCGTTTATTGCCGATGCCGCGTTTCGGCACCGTTTCCGGCAACGGCACCCGGCACCGTTGGAAACGGGCGAACCCTACTGGAGAGGCAGCAGCAGGACATCTGTGTTCCCTTCTTTTCTATCTCCTCTCTCTCTCAAAAAAATTTCAAAAGAAGTAAACGAGTTCTCAGCTAAAGGATTCATTCTACACAATAAGAATTATCACCATCATGCAGTTGTGCTGTAAAAAATGGATAAATCGTGAAAGCAACCATGAAGCCTTTGCATGTCGGATGCATTGTAGAAAAACAGAGATATTAGTAAATTATAATTTTCAGTAAATTAATAACCTTAATCTGGTGAATATCCATGGAGAATGAACTCTCAAAGAGAAGTGCAGGAAGAAAAACTGCCAAAAGAAGATTTGGATTGATGTTTGCCCCTGCAACATTGTTGACAAACTCAATCTTTAGTGAGTTGCAACATGACATTTAGATATTACAGAAAATTAGAACCGTAATATCTGCATAGGGTCCACTAGCACAAACACGAATCATCGCTTACAAAGATGAATGCCGGCACCCACTTTTCCCAACCCATGCTTAGTACCATACTCTGCCATGTAACAGGTAAATTGTCATTCCAAAAGAAATAGTACAAAATTATGTCATTCATAATCAAATAATTTATAATCCCAACTGTTGAGAATGTCTACAATTTACATGTATACCCAATGTACTAAAATATTTATACTTATACCCCTGTTATATTGTTAAATGCCCAATTGCTACTAGCCATTGTAAAGTGACCGTTAGAGTCTAACAATCACTTCATGCTGTATATAAACCCTGACTGTGAAGTATAATGTATGTTGTTTCTTCATCTGAAATTTCTTTTCTATTCTACATCTGAGATCAGTTATAACATGGTATCCGAGCACTGAGATCTGAAACTCTCAGCACTGAGATCCGAAACTCAGATCCGAAACTCCTGCTACGAGCTACTGTTACTAAAATTTCCATTCAAAGGCCATTGATCACTGACGCACTGGGATCTCTTAACGATCTTAGTAGGAAGGGAGTACACTATTCTGATTCTAACCTTTTTGATCACATGGCACAAGAAGAGAAGCCTAAGGCCTCAGGTACAACAGCTACCCCACATTCGTCTGTGTCTTCTATGCAGGATTCTCCTACCATAGGATCTAGCACAGGGGGAGCTATATTACCTGGGGATAGATGGTTCTCCCAATTACCCGTTGTAGCTCCGCAGAGACAATTTACGGGCCATAATATCTTTATATGGGAGCGCCACATTGAGGCGATTCTGCGACCAAGAAATCTTCTGGATCACCTGACATAGAATGAGCCATCAAAGGCAAACCTCTCTATAAAAGGTGGGTTGTTGAAGAAGAAATACTCTATACATGGATACTTGATACCATGACTCCTGAGTTAGCTAATAGATTCATCAAATATACATCAGTCAAGGGAATTTGGGATGATGTACACAAATTTCATTCTAAAAAGAATGACAGAGACAAAATTGCTCAGTTAGTAACCAAGCAGCATCCTTACAGCAAGGGGAAAAATCAGTGCTCACATATGCGAATGAGCTAAGTGATTTCTTCAGCGAGCTTGACCATTATCGCCCTCCTGACCACGAGTCTGCAGATTGGGAATATGTGCTTATGGATCGAGGCTATAAGCTTCTGCAAGGGTTGCGACCAGAATTTGAAGTACTCCGCAGTCAACTGTTCAACAGAGAGAATCCACTCTCATTTGACGAAACAATCTCTCAATTACTCACTGAAGAAAGACGCCTACATGAAATGAAGGGCAGAATCGATAGCACTGCCTATGTCCCTACCCCAAAGTTTTCCACTCCTCAGCAAGATACTTCAAAAGATAATGTGAAACAGGGGACAGTAAGGCCTAAGGAAAACTTATGGTGTAGCTACTGAAAAAGAAGGGGGCGCATAAAAGAAAAATGTTGGAAATTAAATGGATGCCTTCCACAAGCTCATCTAATTTCACAACACCTGCATCAATCTCTGGGAGGACCAGCAGAAGGGGGACATTCTCAAACCTCCCGTACAGAGTGGAGAGACATCCCCTCGCAATTCCCAAATTGCCCATCACCTCATATGCACCCTCAAGCACAAGTCACGCCGCAAGAAGTTCAGAAACTTCCTGAAGAAATTGAACATATGAAATCACTTCTGCCATCTACCTCAGGATCTGTAATCGGCTCCACCTCTGTGGCCAATTCAAGTAGATTTAACATTATATACTGCCTATCATCTTTTTCATCTACATCATCACAAACTTCATGAATATTAGACTCTGGTGCAACTGATCCTATGACTCCATGTCATCAATTTTTTGTATCATATACTCCATGCGCCAATATAAAAAAACGTTCAGACTGCTGATGGAACACTCCTCAGAGTAGCAGGCATCGGCAGCATAAACATAAAGTCATTAGGAATTCTACACTGTCCTACATGTTCCTTGATTATTTGTGAATCTTGTATCAGTACAAAGGATAGCTAAAATAGATGAATATATAATAATATTTGATGATTTTGATGCTTTTCTGTACGATAAAGTTCACGGCTAGAGGACTGGACTTGTTAAAGTCCATGATGGACTTTATTACCTCCACAATACACATGTAGACATAGCAAAGGAGGTGGGAGCTAAGGTGACAGTAGTGTCCACAAATTCGGCCGAGGAGAAGATCTACTTGCTACACAAGAGACTAGGACATCCTTCTTTTGCTACTCTGAAGAATATGTACCTTGACCTTTTTGGGAGGTTATCATTAAACAATTTTATTCGTGAGGCCTGTCAGCTTGCTCAATTAAAGCGGAGCACCTATCTTCTTGAAAATAATCGATGCACATCACCATTCCAGCTTATTCACTATCTCCACATATCTGAATAGTTTCAAATGGTTCCTGGTTTGCATCAATGACCACAGTAGGTTATGTTGGTTATTCTTACACAGACAGAAAACATAAGTAAATGACATCCTAGAAAAATTATGCCATTTAGTAAAAAGGTAATTTGGAGAAGATATTCGGGGATTTAGGACAAATAATGCTAGAGACTTCTGTAATCGTGAATTAAAGGAATTTTTCGACAAGGAAGGAATTAAGCATGAAACATCATGCCCATATACCCCTCAACAGAAAGGATTGGTTGAAAGGAAAATCGGGGACATCATGAATAAAGGTCGAACCTTAATAGTTTAGTCAGCCCTACCAAATCATTTATGGAGTTTTGTGTAATGAATGCAACACATCTTATTAACCGCCTGCCATCCAAGACTATATGGGGTAGGAGCCCTATTGAGATATTAGAGAATTTATATCCAGCAATAAGGTTATGAAATGGATTATCTCCGCAAGTCTTTGGATGCATAGGATATGTCCACTCACACAATATCCACTCGGATAAACTCTCTGAAAAAGCTTTAAAGTGCATATTTGTTGGATATTCTCAAACCCAAAAGGGATATAAATTCTATCATCCTACTACAAGAAAGGTCCTGATTACCAAAGATGCTACCTTTGATGAAAAAAATTTCTTTTATCAGTCTAAAAATATATCCAAGTCTGCAGTAGGGAAGGAACAGGAGGTAATGCCCATTCCAATTCCTCAGTTCTCCATAATTGAAAAGACTACTGACCTGATAGAAACTAGCTCACCTCCTCAAGACTCTCTTCCTTCAATTTCTCCTCCAATTCGGAAGGATGTATCAAACAAATAACCCTGTAACTACTAGTACATTTCCAAAGTACTATGTCAAACGCAACAAGACACAACAACAGATCCCTCTGAGTCAATCAGTAGACCCGACCACAACAACTTCTAGAGACGATGAAAGCAATGAAGCAAACACTAAGGAGGAGAGCTTGCCTTTCCCGTCGTCCTATAGTATTACAAATTTCCTTGCATATCAAAAGGTCTCACCTCAGTATAAGAGTTTCCTTGCACCCTTGCATCAAACATTAATCCCAAAAACAGTAGGTGAAACTCCCAAGCATCGTCCTTGGAGAGAGGCAATGAATGAGGTGATGGGTGCTCTAGTCCAAAATCATACTTGGGATATAGTTCAGAAACCAATCGGAAAAATTCTTGTGGGCTGCAGGTGGGTCTTTACTATCAAGTATAGATCAGATGGAACATTAGAGAGGTATAAGGCTCGATTGGTTGCCAAGGTTTATACTCAAACCTATGACATATATTATAAGGAGACTTCCGCACCAGTAGCAAAAATGAACACAATTAGAATCTTGATATCATTGATAGTGAACCTAGACTAGGATATGCAATATTATGACATTAAAAAATCCTTCCTACATGGAGATCTAGATGAGGAGATCTATATGGAAATTCTTCCAAGTTAAAAAAAGGCTGGTGATATGACTAAAGTATTTTTTTTTTTTTGAAAAATGCGTAAGAGGCACCCTGATATGACTAAAGTATGCAAACTAAACAAAGCATTATATGAGTTAAAACAGTCTCCAAGAGCATGGGTTGGAAAGTTTACTCAAACGATGAAGATACTTGGATACAAACACTATAATGGAGACCATACTCTATTCTACCAGCACTCAACTTCAGGAAAAGTTTCAATCCTAATTGTATATGTCGATGATATTATCATCATAGGTACTGATAAAGAAGCAAATGTGAAATTGGAGAAACATTTAGCTCAATGCTTTGAAATAAAAAAATTAGGACCTCTAAAATACTTCCTGGGAATGGAAGTAGCTCGATCTAGTAAGGGTCTAATTATGACTCAACAAAAATATATTTTAAACCTTTTAGAAGAAACAAAACAATTACATAGTCATATCAATGATACACCTATTGAAGTTAACCACAAACTATAAATAAACAAGGATGATCCTAGAATAGAGGTAGGCTCGTATAAAAAATTAATCGATAAACTGCTATATTTAGGTCATAACCACAAACTATAAATAAACAAGGATGATCCTCAAATAGAGGTAGGCTCATATAAAAAATTAATGGGTAAACAGCTATATGCAGCTCTCCGGGTGTTGAGGTATCTCAAAGGAACAACAAAAATATATTTTAGAACTTTTAGAAGAAACAAAACAATTACATAGTCATATTTTTTTTGATAAAGATTACATAGTCATATTAATGATACACCTATTGAAGTTAACCACAAACTACAAATAAACAAGGATGATCCTAGAATAGAGGTAGGCTCATATAAAAAATTAATCAGTAAACTGCTTTTAGCACATATACGTCATGACATCTTTTACTCAGTCAGTGTACTGAGTCAATTTATGCATAGTCCCTGTAGATCTCATTTCCAGGCAGCTCCCCAGGTTTTGAGGTATCTCAAAGGAACAGCAAGACATGGACTAACCTTCAAGAAGACAGGTAAGTTGGATTTGGTGATCTATATAGACTCTGACTATGCAAGTTCTTTAATCGATTGTAGATCAACTACGGGGTATTGTACCCTCTTGGGAGGGAACCTAATCACGTGGAGAAGTAAGAAAGAAAACATTGTTTCTAAGTCAAGTACATAGGCTGAGTTCCAAGTTTTGTCAAAGTGGAATTGATGAAGTCATCTGGATATGGAGTCTTCTAAAGGATCTACAAATTCCCTATGACGCGCCAATCCAAGTGTTGTGTGACAATAAGTCAGCCATCAGTATTGCCCATGACCTGGTCTATCATGACAAGATCAAGCATATCGATATAGATTGTTTTTAGATCAAAGAGAAGTTGGAGGAGAAGGTTATATGTATTACGCATGTCACATCTGCAGAGCAATGTGCAGACATATTCATCAAAGGACTTCTAACTTAAGTTTTTTTCAAGCACATCTCCAAGCTTGGAATGAAGAGCATCCATTCCTGCACTTGAGGGGGAGTGTTGAGAATGTCTACAGTTTACATGTCTACCCAATGTATTAAAATATTTATACTTATACCCCTGTTATATTGTTAAATGCCCAATTGTTACTAGCCGTTGTAAAGTGACTGTTAGAGTCTAACAGTCACTTCATGTTACATATAAACCCTGGCTGTGAAGTATAATGTATGTTGTTTCTTCATCTGAAATTTCTTCTCTATTCTACATCTGAGATCAGTTATAACACCACCAAACTTAAAACTGACAAATAAATATACATTCATCAAATGAATGGATAAGTGAGGAGATCTGTTTGCTAAAGGGCTGAAAAGAACACAGTCATAGAGGCTCCTAGAAAGGCCGGAATTGATCAGATCTATTCAAAATATGGATGAAACTCTTGAGCTTTGGTCTTTACTTAAGTACCAGCATTATCTGACCAGCGTGTGGCTGAGTTGCTGAGGCTGCAGGAGCTCCTTGCCGACCAGAGCTTGTCAGAGGCTACACAGGACGCGTGGGTATGGAACGGCCCAAACTTTACCGTCCGAGCAGTTTATAGATTACTCCGAGACCAGGGGGCACCGGAGGACCGGCGGTTTTTGCAGAGGTGTCGCTTAGTGTGGAAGCGACGTCTCCCGTTGAAGATCAAAATCTTCGCCTGGCTCCTGTTACGACGGCGATTGATGACGAGGTCCTTGCGGCAGCGCATGTTCTCGGACTCTTCCGTGGATTGTCCGCTGTGCGCTAGGGCGGTGGAGGATTGCCCGCACCTGTTCTTCACCTGCCCATTCGCTCAAGAAGTATGGCTGGCGGCGGATGTTGGACGTATTGTGACGACTTCGGAGGAGGCATTCTGGCGATCTCTTAGTGGCGGTGCTTTCCGTCGAGAAACTGAGTGGCTCACTATCTTTGCCACACGTTGGTCCATTTGGACTCATAGGAATGAGGTCATTTTCAGGGGTTGTACCCCTTCCGTTGATGCTATTCTACACAACGCGAGGGGGCTTGCGTCTTTTTGGCTCCGAGGTGGCTTAGGCCCCTCGATTTCTGTACCCCTGTAATACATGATCTGTACTTTTTGTCATTTCTTCAATGACATCGGGGGGGCACTGTTTCGGGGTGCCCTTCCCCCTCATTTCAAAAAAAAATATAAATAAATAAATTCTGGGTCACTTCGAATATTTCTATCAATCCTCACACAGGTCATCACATTTCATGAACAAAAATACTAAAATTCTCTCGTGATCCATCCTTGCCACCACTAAAGCATTGTTTCAAACACATATGAGGGTTCTTGCTAACAGTTTTCAATAGAAACTGGTTGCCACCTGTAAAAAAAGTAATAAACATTTCAAAAACTTCAGATTTTCTCATCTAACCCCAATCAATCGAATAGAAATCAATCGAATAGAAAGAGCCTCTGACCGGGGCACACAGTCTTATGATGTTTAACATATGTCTTTGAGAGGAGCATCCACTGGTGGACAAAGGTCCAGTTTGATCTATTCTTAAATATAGTTTCCTTCCATTCTTAAAAACTAGTTGCATTTAGAATTGGAACCTTCTAAAAATATTTAGACCAGCAAATTGCCCTGTCATATTTCTTATCCTTGCTCTGTAAAGCACATTGAAGCAAACCTATCGATTAATGTGTTGAAGAATGGAGGATATAAACAATTTTGTCCCTTATCTTTTGTAATTGCACTTACATACTTTCAAAATTTGAATTTATGTCCTATCACAGGTTACCGTTAGAAATGTGACCGTTGGGTTGTGACGATCACATAGATCTGTATAAATAGCCCTCAGTCATAAATGCAAAAAAATTTTCCTTCTCTAATTTATTCTGTGTATTTATCTCTTCGAAGAAACACTTTCTCATATGGTTTTGAGCAAAGAGACTGTGAGTTGCAATGTGATATCATAGCCTCTCCACTGCTTGATCAAGAAGGTGTCTTCTCAGAGATTACTTGAAGCCATCGGTCAGTTTCTTTTGTTTTTTAAGTTCTTTATTCAGGATTTAATAGGAGGGAAGGGATTATGTAGACCTTACCCCTGACCATATGGCACGAGGAAAAGCTCATTCATTCTACTGTGGAAGAAACATCTTCAAAGCCATCTAGTCTAGCTATATCCACAAGAAATCGGTGGTTTACTCAATTGCCTGTGGTAGCTGCAAGAAGTCAGTTTCGGGGCCACAACTTAACTTATGGGAGGGACATATTCAAGCTATTCTAAGGCAGAGGGAGCTAGTTGATCCCCTGAAAGATATAGCTCCCCCCAAGACAGATCCACATTACAAACGATGGAGTGTGGAAGAGGAGGTTCTATATACTTGGATAATGGATTCCATGTCAACCAAAATGGCTAATCGGTTTATTGAATATGCAACAATAAAGGAGATATGGGATGCAGTTCATAACTTTCACTCAAAGAAGAATGATAGGTTCAAGATAGCCCAACTGGTTACCAAAGCATGAACTCTGCAGCAAGGTGATCAGTCTCTAATCAACTACGCAAATGAATTAAACTCCATCTTCAGAGAATTAGACCAATTTCTAGCTCAGGAGACAGAATATATCCAGATGGATAGAGTCTACAAACTCCTCCAAGGATTGAGACCGGAATTTGAAGGAATCGGAAGCCAGCTATATAAAAAAGAGAATCCTCTAACCTTTGATGAGGTGAGTGCTCAATTATTAGGTGAGGAAAGCAGATTGCTCGAAATGAAAGGAGGAGGAGAAACTACAGCTTATACAGTGACTCAATCTGGGAATTCAGTATCAACTCAACATGGTACAAATTTACCAAATAATACCAAGACAGGACAGGTGAGGAATAAGGAGAATCTCTAGTCAAGTCAAGGAAACCTGTTGGAAACTTCAAGGTAAAAAACCTCAAGCCCATATGATGATGGTGCACTCACCTCAAGGAGACATACCAGGAGGGCAGCAATGGATACCAGGGGGACATCAGTGGACGTATAATTGTCCAAATCCATCATATGGAGCACAAACTCCAACTCACAACCTCAATTCTCAACCTCAGATGCACGCTCACCATCCTCAAGACATGAAGAACATTCAACAGCAAGTGCAGAACCTCCAACACCAGGTGCAACATCTCCTTTCTAATCCAGCTTTGTCTAGATCAGTCATCGGATCAATATCCTTAGCTAATTCAGGTAAAAGCTCAATTTTATCGGTATTATCATTATTATCAACACCCGATTCATATCAGAACTCCTGGATCCTAGATTCAAGAACTACTGATCATATGACTCCAGTGGTAGACAAGCTTCTGTCATATGAATTATGCATCACAGAACAGAATGTCCAAACTGTTGATAGCACATTACTAAAGGTTGCTGGAATTGCAGTATGCATGTATAGGAAATAGGCTTACTATCAAGAGTTTACATTTTCCTTGGTTATTTGTGAGCCTATTTGTGGTTCAGAGGATAGCTAAACTAAGAGAATATGGAATTTTATTTACTGATATTGATGTTGTTCTATGCAATAAGGTCAATGGGTGGAGGATTGGACTTGCTAGAGTCCGCCACAGCCTATATTATCTATCTCATACAATTCCAAGTGCTGGAAGGCAACCTAATGCCCAAGTAACCACAATAGCAAGTTTGAATGAAGAGGAGAAAGTGATCTTACTACATAGAAGACTGGGACATCCCTCTTTTGATCTTCTACAAACTATGTACCCTCAATATTTTGAAAAATTATCCTTTAATAAGCTAGTATGTGATGCCTGTCAACTGGCTAAATCAAAGAGGAAATTGTATCCCTCTATGAATCTCACATGTCAGAAATATTTCTAACTTATACACTATGACATCTAGGGACCATCTCCACATCTAGGCATAAATGGATTTTGATAGATTTTGGTGTGTATAGACGACCATAGTCAGTTCTGATGGTTGTACATACTAAAATAGAAAATTGAGGAAACAAAAATCCTAAAATCCCTTTGTCAATCCATCTTAAGACAGTTTGAGGTAAATATCAAGGGATTTAGGACTAATAATGCCAAAGATTTTTGTAACAATGAGTTACATACATTCTTGAAAATGAGGGAATCCGACATGAAACCTCATGTTCCTATATCCCCCAAAAAAAAAAAGGGTTGGCAAAAAGGAAAATTGAAGATTTAATGGATAAAGATCTGTAGTCCCAGGTTGATAGCGGAGGCGATAGCGAAGGCGATTTGAGGCGAGTTGAAGAAGAGCTGGGAAGACGCGATCGGTCGGCGGGACCCAGGTTCGGCTGCGAGCGGGAGACCGTGATCGGTCGGAAGGGAAAAATTAAATCCGCGATCGCCGAGACGTGATCGATCGGCGGACCCAGGGCTCGGCTACGATAGGAAAGATAAAATAAAATGTTTTGCAGCGTGTAACATGTAAAATTTTTGATCACCCGCAGTAGGGGCCGGTGGGACAGATTTCCGGCTAGGCGCTATAACAGCACGTGGCGTCGCGAGTCTTGCCCGGGCTTTGTCCAGGAGCTTCGCTGTGGAGAGCAGTCCCGCGCGGCAACCTGGAGAGGTGAGAGATGGATATCGGGGACATGGGATAAATCTGGATTCAAGGGGAGGAATAGGCCAGAACTTGGAGCGATCTCCACCGGCCTCGGCAGAAGATTTCCTGCATGCATGATGCGAGTCTGCAGGTTCAGAAGAGAACTGGAAAAAGTTAAAGGAGTGAGCATCGAGGAGGGATGGACGAAAGTGAGAAGGCGGATTTCTGGAAGAGTTCATGAAGCAAATGGTGGGATGTGGAGGCAGCAGGGACAAGTGGTGATGAGACGAGAGAAAGGCAACGACATGGAAAAGGAGAGCAAGAGGGTCATCTGCTTTTAAATGTCTCGGAAGTGAGCATTATAAGCATGAATGCCGCGACCCCAGTCGTCTGCAGGCACTGTCGGAGGGTGAGGACATTAGAGGTGGCATGCCTAAGTGGCAGCGAAAGCACGCAAGGGAGAGGGGATGAGATATGAAGGGATGGAGAAATACCTCCCTCGCATGGCATGTCTGGTAGGCGAGATCATGGCAGGAGTTGTGGATGAGGAGGATGTAGTGAAGGCCCGAGTGACAAGATTCTGATTTCAGAAGGTTCAAGGTGAAGAATTGGAGACTGGTGAAATTCTTCTAAGACAGATTTCTTCTGATGGTCCGTATTGAATTGTGTGGAGGTATCAGTTGATCGGGGATGCAAAGATAAAAATGGCAGCTAATTATCTGATGTACAAGCAGTGGGAGGATATGACACGGCCTCGAATCATTGATATTAGGGGGATACCGGTCACTTATCATTCTAGGAAGAACATGGAGGCGATTGTAAGACCATTTGGGCGACTGAAGTGCGAGTAGCGACTCGGTTTAGCATCAGCGATCCAAACTTGACTGTCTTGGAGTGGAGATGGAAAAGGAAGGGTAATTTCACAGTCAGATCATGCTTTAGAGTAGTAAAGGGTTCATTGCGGTGAACATATCAGAGCGGTAGCCACCAGCTCCACTCGCAAGAGTGGACTTCGGATGCAACATGGAGCGGATAGAGGCAGGGAAGGATGAGCAGAGAAGGGAGGGAGGAGGCATTGGCTGAAGATCGGAGGGCTGAGTGGGGAGATGATGGTTAGCTGGATTGGGGGCAGATAGTCGAGAGAAAGGAGGAGCAAAGAAGAAAAAGCTCGAAGGGTCGGGTGGATCCCGAGGGAGTGGGGAGGTGTCGAAGACTATCGTCCTGGGTGGGACTCAAGGTGGGGAGGAAGGAGGTCAAGCTCCAAACACGTAAGAACGCAGCAAGAGGTTACTAAAGGGGGACATTATTGGACGATATGTCGATATGAGAGGAGGAAGCTTTTTCTCAAAGGGAGATGGAGGGGTGAAGGTGTGGCTGAGCAGTTTGGTAACGGCGCGAGGGATGAGGGCACCGCTGGCTGGAGAGATGGTTCGAGTGGGGGCTGAGAAGGTTGGGAGATGAAGGGAGGGTGGTGGAAGGAGAGCGCATCAACCTGCGGTAACCGAGACCATCTAGTCATTGACGAGGTGGAATCGGAGCTCAGAGAGTCCTAATGGGTGGAATGTGGAGGCTTCATTGACAGCCGTGGTGGATGGGGGAGAATGCACGGTCGTCATGAAGTGCATCTCATGGAACGTACGTGGCTCCAGCGACGTTAAAAGCGCGGAGGATTGTGGCCAACATCTCGCGAGTGGGAGCCTCAATGGGACTGTTTGCAGGAGACAATGCTTGAAAGCTGTGGAGCCACAGGTGTGGGAGGGTGGTCGGGACGAGATTTATTGGAGGGTATCATGCGTGAATGCTACAGTCGATCGGGCGGAATTGTGATCGCTGGAACGAAGGAGTTTATGATAAGGAGGATATGTGGGAGGGCAGTCTTGTGGTAGGTAAAGTTGCTCGAGGAGGAGTGATGGGTTGAAGGTCGTGGTGGCATCGGTTTACGGACCGTGTATGCCAATCGCCGGGAGGCTATAGGAGGAACTGACGATGTTGTATCTAGATTCGATGGCACACCGTTGTTGTTTGGAGGGGACTCAATGTGACTTTGGAGGCGAAAGACGGGCCTCGATGGAACCGGTAGTTGCGATCAAGGGTCGAGGAGTTTTGGGCCTTCTTAGCTAGGGCAGCATTACAAGAAATGGGCCCTCAGGATTGCAATTATACATGCGCAGTGAGCGGGCCTTCGTACCTGGTCCCTGGCTAGATCGGTCTCGTGTTCGTGGGAGTTGCGCGGAACGGTTTTTGGGGGCAGACGTGCGAGCATTACCTACGACCGACATCTGATCACCGCCGATCATATGCGACGTTCACATGAAGGCCTGCCCAGGCCGTACGCATCAATTTAAGATGGACCAACCGTGGTTGAGAGAAAGGATTCAAGGAGGAATCATGAGTTGTGGAGGTCGCATGCATAGGGAGGAGACGGTCAAAAAAGTGCCACGGGTGCATTGGAAGGGTGAGGGGGTATTTAATGCAATATAGGAGGAGAATTTCAAGAGACAAGATGCAAGAGTGAGTGGAAGCTCTCGCAAAAATCAGAGAATTGATGATCAGAGATCAGTGAGGATCATAATACAGCCAAATACAGCAGCGAAGAAAATGGAGATTTGTGGTGGCAAATGAAGATAGAAAAGAGGAGATGGATTGGAGGCAAAGATCCGCATAGCTCGTGGCTTACTAGAGGGGATGATGTTAATACAGCTTTGTCCACCTGTGAGTCAGTGGAGGAGGCGCACGAACCCAGATCCTTAGGCTAAGAGTTGGCTCACACGCAACATAGCGGACCGCAGCAATGTGGTCGAAGCTCTAGCGCAGAGCACTGGGCTGATGACACGACAAGGAGGTCCAAGTCATGGAGATGGGCAGGTAGGGGCGTCTCAGCTACTCAGATCAGAGGGCACTTGGTGCGCCCTTCGCATGATGGAGGAGGTGCGGTTTGCCATTGCGGGATCTAAATGGAGAAGGCGCCCCGGTGGGCTCGATGGGCTACCGCATTCTTCCTATAAGGAATTTTGGGCCGTGGTCAAGGGGGATGTTATGGCTACGTCCGGGAGGAGTTGAGATCTCCCTAAGCTGAGATATGGAGAGGATCAATAAGTCATACCTTTTTGTATAAATGCCGTCAAGAGGCAAGTGGGCCGAAAATGTCAAACCGGATTACCGACCGATTAGCAGACGCGCTCACTCCTATCTATCTTATAGGTGAAGGCCGAGCTGTGATAGCAAACCGTCCGAAAGAGGCAGATCGTGGAAAGCTTTATCGAGCTGACTTCTAGTAGATATGTTTTCTTTATAGACTCGGGAGACAGCTCTCGGACAGTGCTGTCATAGCTGGTGATATCCTTGCAGCATGGAAGGCGCAAGGGACCTAAGGGCTTCATGTGGGAAGGTAGACTTGCCCAGAAGGCGATATCATTCACAACGGGCGTCTGTGGGCGAGTTCTACGGAAGAGGGGACTCCCGGACGAGGGATCAACGGATGATTCAGGCAGTGACATCCCGGGGCCTTTCTCAGACCGTTGGAACGGGCGGCCAGCAGTGGGTGTGGATTCGGCCACAAAGAGGGACTCGTGCAAGGCTGCCCTTAGCTCCGATATTGCTCCGCCCTGCAGCAGATGTCCTCTATATGAGCGCAGCCCAAGCCATGGCAACGGGAATTCGAGAGCTGTGCGATGACACCTCAGTCAACCGTCGAGCATCCCTTGCTGCAATAATGCGGATGATACGGTGGAAACACTAGAGGATTTGGTGAGATGACGCCAAAAATCTATCGCTTTGGTGCTGGATGTTTTTGCAGATTGCTCCGGGCTCCGGTCTTACGAGAGGGACTCAGAATTTTCTACCCGGTTTCGCTATCCTCAAGACGTAAGAGACAGCCGTGAGCTCAGGCAGACATTGGGCACACCGGTGGGGGCTCTCGCCATGTCGTAGCATTTGGGGCTACCACTCCTGACGGGCAGCTTGCGAGTGGCGCATTGGGCAACCTATGTGTCGCAGGAAGGTGGACAAAGCTGGCTGAGAGGGTTGGAGCCAAAGATATTATCGAGAAAGCGGAAGACTAGTGCTAAGCCGTCGAGGTCGAGTTCTATCAAGAATGCTGGCCATTTTCATTTTATCTCGTCTTCAGATCCCTCAGCGAGTATTGGAGCAGCAGTTGCTGGGTACCTGCGCAGTTGCTCTCGGGAAGGGGCGACGGAGGGAAGGGGTTGTGGCATTAGTGAGCACAGGGACTCACATCTGCACGCCCAACCGCATCGCGCCTAGGGGTGCCAGCACGGACATCGATGAATGTGGGCGCTGTCACGAAATGGGTGATACGGATTGAGTGGCCCGTGAGAGAGGATGTGGACTAGATCTCGTGATGAGGGACAGAGCATGGTGCAGAGCGTGGATCAATGGGATAGGATGACGCCTGCAGAGAGAGCTCTACGCTCGGGCGCAGGCTAGGGAAGGTCGTCCTGCTACATCACGCCAGTGGTCTTTTCAGCCCATTTGGGTGACGGTGCTCGTCTCGCTCAACTTTTGGTTGGACGAGTGGTCGATTTCAGGTGCTCCAAGAGTGGGATTTTCCACGACTATTTGCGAGAACCCGACACCAGCGAAGCTGGGCTGGGCCACACTGTTGGCGGAGGGTGGAGCCCGTCTCTGCGGCTCATTTATCGGCTCGCAGGTTGGAGTGGAAAGCTCTTGAGTATGCAACAGATGCTGGAGGTGGGTGGAGGCCAAGGAAGGGAGCCGATGGTTGGACGGTGGAGAGGACGACACCTTTTTCAGCCCGAGGGCTGCACAAGAACCGAGGACCCACTCCTGGCAGGGACCCCATTATCTTCCAGATGCGGAGCCGCCAGTTGGTGGAAGCAAAGATCACCTCAGAGATGGCGGCATTGAAGACGTATCGCCTAGACAGCGGATATTGACTTTCCTGGGTGAGATACATACCATTGGTCTCAACCAGTAACGAGCCATATGCATAGTTATGTAGAGCACAGAAAGAAGATTGTGAACATTTGTTCTTCAAAATGTCCCATTGCTACAAGGATTTGGGCTAGTCAAGGGCTCTCAGCTATCACGTCGGCTCAGCTCTGCCACGTACCGAGGCGGGAGGCGCAGGTCACGAGGCAGACGGGCAGGAAAAGATTCGGGTTCTATGGGCCATATGGTTGCATCGTAATGAGGTGATGTTTGAGGGGAAAGCGGACGAGTGAGGGAGTCATCCAGAAGTGGAGAGGTTGGTTGGTTTGTGGTTTGAAACGGGTGAGGTGGGAGTCATGGAGGGCACGATGGGCCATCTTCGATGGTCTCGTTACCCTCTAGTTCCACTTGTATGGCGGTTCACCATTATGGGTGATCTGCCTTCCTTATTCAAAAAAAAAAAAGATTTAATGGATAAATGTACGACATTGATGGAACATCAATGTCCAACTCTCTGTACCTGATATTTGCAAAGGTGTTGGCTAATCGACTCCGGGGCGTGCTTCCATCTTTGATTAGCCCGTTTCAGTCTGCATTTATCCCGGGCCGGCAGATGGCAGACAGCATGGACCTGCTCAACAAAGCGTACATCATCCTTTTACCGAAAGTCGAGGGGGCCGAGCGCATTGGGGACTTCCGACCGATATCGTTGTCGAATTCCATCTACCTGATTATTGCGAAGTTGCTGGCCAACCGACTCCGCCTAGTTCTCCCAGCGATTATTAGCCCTTTTCAATCCGCTTTCTTGCCGGGTAGACATATGTCCGACAGCATAGTGATGGCTGAGGAGATTGTCGCCGCATGGCGTCGTGACCGCACTCCTGCAGATTCCTATGGAAAGTGGACTTCTCCAAGGCGTACGACTCCTTAGATTGGCGGCTTCGGGAACGTGCTTCGCGACACGGCCGGGAGACGAGTGCAATGTGGAAGCAAAGGCACTCACTTCGCCGCCCTGTTAACGTGCGCCCTCAAGGAGGCCGGATTCATCCTCGCGCGCATTCGCATGGGCTGTCCTCTCGCACCGCTTTTATTCATTCTTGCATGCGGATGCCTTGGCATTGTGCACCATGCAACTTTGCCGCAGACGTCACCTAGGGGATTTCTACCACTGCATCCCTCGGAGGCATCCTCTGCTGCAATATGCAGACTACACGACTTTTTCATCCAGTGGGTCTTGGGCGGTCACGCACACACTCTGGGCCATGATGGATATTTTTTCGAATTTTTCAGGTCTCCGCTCGAACCGGAGCGAAGCTCGACATTCATCGGCTTTCGACTTCTCACGAGGAGATGGCGGGCTGCTCGGATTTTGACGACTTTCCCTATTGGCGAGGCCACCCATCCGCTACCCGGGAGTGCCTGCAGCACCGTAGACTTCGCATTCATCATGTGGCAGCCTGTAGCTGGAAAAAGGTGGAGACGCGATCGGGTGGATGGCGAGCACGCTCTATCGCGGGCGGCCGTCTCGTTATGCTCAAGGGCGTGCTGTCAGCCATTCCCACTTATTTCATGGCAATTTTTCCTGATGCCCGTGGGGGTTCAACGAGCGGTGGAGACAGCGATGCGGGGGTTTTTCTATCGCGGATCACGTCTCGAGGAGGCTCGAGGTGGCCAGCACAGTGGCATGGGAGACCGTATGTCGTCCCAATATCGCATAAAGTGGACTGTATACAATCTCGCAGCATACTAACTCTGGCACTCCGACCAAGTGGTGTGCTGCTGATCGTCAGCTCGCCGTGGGATCATAGTGTCGGTGCTCCTTCTAGATAGTTACGGTGCCTCGCTCGACCGGGCACAAGTGGCAGACCCTACGCAGAGGTGACTCGCCTTTCTCATGTCTTCACTTCGCCCCATCTTCCCTGGGCCGGTGCAGGCCCATTTTCAACCCAAGCTGGGGTCCTGGGCATTGTTTCGATTCCCGGATGGACGAGTGGTCGAGAAATGGACGCTCGTGCGCTTTTTCCCTCTGGCTATTCGCTCTTGCACCAGACCCGGAGTGTTCAAGCGCCAGTGCATGGCACGGAGCTTGGGCCCGCAAATGCCCGCAGCACCGTCTGACCAAAGTGACGTTCGATTTTCTTCGGCTGCAAGAGTTACCGGGTAAACCAGCGACCGCCGAGGGTCCGGGACGGGTGGACGGGGTGCGAGCCAAGGTTCTCTCGTCTCGGGGAGCCTATCACCGCTCCGGCACTAGTGGCCTCAGGAGGATCCTTTGTTCTGCGCAACTCGCGACGGATATGGAGGAGCCGTATTCCATTAAAGATCCGGTATTCCTCTCGGGCTGCTTTCTTTTTGACATAGGCTGATGACGAGATCCCTTCGACAACGTATGGTCCCCAACGCTTCAGCCTGAATGCGCGATGTGCGGAGCAATTCCGAAGACTCAGTGACTATATCTTCATTAGATGCCCGCAGTTGTCAAGCTGCTCGGGACGCCGACTGCGATTTGTCCGTCCTGTGCCACCTCGCCGGAGGTTGTATGGAGATCCATGGCTGGATTGCCTCTACCGAGGAGGACAGTAATGGCAACTTCTATATGCCACGCTATGGGGTTCTATGGACTCATCGTAAACGAGGTCGCTTTTAGGGTCGCACTCCATCAGCCGGACGCGGTCGTGCACGGCTGGGGCCTTGTGAACTCATGGAACCGAGTTGGCTCTAAGCCTTTCGGTCCTTGTAACCCTATAGCTTCTAGGCATGTAGCGACCAGTCACTTGTAATGACAAACGGGGGTTCCATTTGGTGGACCCTTCTTTCTTTCTTTTGCAACCCTTCTTTCATTTGGGTTCCATTTGGGCACGCCTCCTCTCACGTGGGGCCGTTGGTTCTACCGAAATCAGTCCTGGCCGCTATTCCCATCTATTATATTCAATCTTAGGATGCCGTGCTGAGTGAGGAGACGGCTCTGAGAAGGCTAGTGCGAGTGGCGAGGTTCCCAGCCCGAGGAATCACTGGGGGCGGCGCCGTCGCATGGACCACGTGATGCCGCCGGCTTTCTCAAGGCGGACTTGGCGTACGCCATCTCTAGACATACCAACATGGCTCTTTGACTAAGTGGGTGTGTCGGATTTTGAATCCCTCAGGAGACTTAGTATCGCGCTGGGTGCCGAGGACTGGTATGGACATTCGCCTGATTGGGGAGATGTGGCAGACTCATGCGCGCGGGCGATTCGGGCATTTATGGCGAGCATGCGGGAGTGTTTTCGGCAGAGGTGCAGGTTCTTCCGCCTACGCTTGGGAACGGAGACCTTCCTGCTCGGGAAGGATAACCGGTCCCACACCCAGCTGTCCTCAAAGGGGGTTTTTCCTTCGCTTCGGCTGCTATCCATGGATCCGCTGGTGCCTGTGCAAAGAGGCCCTAGCACGGAGTATGGGCCCCGCCCGCTCGAGGCATTATCGACCAGCGTGCGCTGAGTTGCTGAGATTGCAAGAGCCCTGCCGACCAAAAGCTTGTCGAGGCAACCCAAGACGCGTGGGTGTGGAGCGGCCCAAGCTTCACCGGTCCGTGTGGCTTTATAGATTGCCCGCGACCAGGGGGCACGGAGACCCGCCTTCTGCGCAGGTGCAGTCGAGTGGTGTGGAAGCTGCACGTCTCCTTTGAAGATCAAGATTTTCGCCCGGCTCCCTGCGCATCAGCACGATTGATGACGAGGTCCTTGAGGCAGCAGATGCTCCCTGCACTCTCCCGTGAAATGTCCGCTATGCACTAGGCTGCAGAGGATTGCTGCAGCACTGCTCTTGCTCCGCCTCCTGGCCCAAGAAGTGTGGCGGCGGCGGATGTCTGGCTGCCTGCGACGCACTCTGAGGAGGCATTCGCGCCTCTAGTGGCTGAGCGTCCGTCGAAGCCGAGTGGGCACCCATTTTTGCCACACTTTAGTCCATTGGACCCAGGAATGAGGTCATATTCACAGGGTTGTCTCCTTCCGCTGATGCTATCTCAGAAGACAACGCGAGGGGTGGGTTTTGTGCTCTGGCACCGAGGCGGCCTAGGGTCTCACCACTCTGCACTCTCGCGAGTACATGATATGAACATTTCGTCATTATTTTAATGACATCGGGGGGGCACTGTTCCGGGGTGCCCTTCCCCCTCAATTCAAAAAAAAAAGACATTGATGGAACAAGCTAAAATTCTAAAGCATCTTTGGGGTTCCTCCATAATGATTGAAGTACAACAAGCCAATGAACTACCTACAAGAACCTTACTGTTAAGAAATCCAATTGAAATCCTAGAATCGACATTCCCTACGGTCAAGTTGAGAATAAGCCTGACACCCAGAGTATTCAAGTGTATAAGCTATATTCACTCACATAACTTGTAAAGAGACAAGCTATCTGTTACAACCTTAAAGTGTGTGTTTTTTGGGTATTCAAACACTCAGAAGGGGTACAAATGTTACCACTATCTGACTAGAAACTGCTTTGTAACCAAGAATGTATCTTTTGAAGAAAATTTTTTCTATTATTCATCCAATACTGATCCTCTGGGGGAGCAAAGGATAATTAGAAGTGACATGCCAACACCATTACCATTCCATAACTCAATCCTAAGAGGACCAAGTAGACATTGAAAAACAGAACTCAGAAGAATGCCCACCTGTTATCCCCTTACATAAGTATTATGTAAGAACGAAGAATCGAGGTCCAACAAGTACTCTGCACACCTTGGAGAGCAACAAGGAGACAACCCAAAGAACACTTTTTGAGGAAGATGTTCCTATTGAGTAATAAGAAGAAGAAGAATTACCCATTCCTTATGCAATAACTAATTACCTTAACTAGGGAAAGGTTTCCACCAACTATAAGAGCTTCCTTAAGACTCTTAATCAGACAGTTATTCCAACTACAGAAGCAGAAGCATCTCAACACCCTCATTGGAAACAAGCTATGGATAGAGAAATGCAAGCCTTGATAAAAAACATAACATGGGAAGTGGTGAAATTAAAACAGGGAATTAAATCGATAGGTTGTAAATGGGCATTTACTTTTAAATACAACTCTGATGGAATAATAGAAAGGTATAAAGCAAGATTAGTAGCAAAGGGGTATACACAAACTTATGGTATCGACTATAAGGAAACCTTTGATCAAGTAGCAAAGATGAATACCATTTGTATACTCATATCTTTGGCAGTTAACTTGGATTGGTCACTACTACAACATGACATCAAGAATGCATTCTTACATGGGGACTTAGATGAAGAAATTTACATGAAAATTCCTCCTGGATATGAAGAAAACGGTTATACCAGTAAGGTGTGTAGACTAAGGAAAGCATTATATGGACTGAAACAGTCACCTAGGGCATGGTTTGGTAAATTTACACAAATGATGAGAATACTGGGATACAAGCAATACAATGGTGACCATACATTATTTTTCAAACATTTCGAACCAGGAGAGGTTACAATTCTAATAGTGTATGTAGATGATCTTATCATTACATGAAACGATATTGAAGAAGCTGCAAGGTTGGAAAAGCATCTTACCACCTATTTTGAAGTTAAAAAACTGGGAGCATTGAAAGACTTCCTCGGAGTTGAAATAGCTTAATCAAGGAATGGGTACCTCATAACTCAACAGAAGTATATACTCGATCTACTAAAGGAAACTAAATTACTATAAGGGAAGGTTAATGATACACCTATAGAAATTAATCATAAACTAAAATTAAAAGAAGATGATAATAAGGTTGAAATATAATCATATAAGAGATTAATAGGTAAATTGATATATCTATCTCAAACTCGATATTCCGTAAATGTTTTAACTCAATTCATGCATAGTCCCAAAAGGTCTCACTAACAAGCAACACTTTGAGTCCTCAAGGGAACCATCTGATTCGTACTCACATTCAAGAAAACAGGTGAGTTAGATCTTTCAATATACACTTGACTTTGATTACGGTGGATCTTTAGTTGATCGCAGGTCCACCACTAGATACTGTACCATGTTGGGGGGAAACCTAGTATCAAAATGGAGTAAAAATGGAGGAGTAAAAATGGAGTATAGTATCAAAATCTAGCACTGAAGTAGAATTCAGAGCACTATTATGGGGGGAATCGATGAAGTATTATGGATTCGTGGAATTCTAAAAGAACTACATATTCTCTATGAAGAGCCAATGCGAATCTTCTATGACAAGTCAGCAATTTGTATTGCGCATGATCCAATGAATCATGATTGATCCAAACACATAGACATTGATCGATTCTAGGTATAGAATACATTACATCAACAGAGCAATGTGTTGATGTCCTAACCAAGGGGTTGCTGGCCAAACAATTCTCCAACTTAATCTCCAAGCTAGGAATGCTAAGCGTCCATTCCTGCGCTTGAGAGGGAGCATTGAAGAATGGAGGACATTAACAATTTTGTCCCTTGTCTTTTATAATGGCACTTATGTACTTTCAATATTTGTATTTATGCCCTATCGCAAGTTACTGTTAGAAATGTGACCGTTGGGTTGTAATGGTCACATAGATCTGTATAAATAGCCCATAGTCATAAAATAAAAAAAAACCTTTTCCTTCTCCAATTTTGTTCTGTATATTTATCTCTACCAAGAAACACTTACAAATTAAGTTTTGAGCATAGAGACTGAGTTACAACACAACATAATAACTTTTGCTTTACCTGATCCAATGCACAGTTCCTCTATTGTGTTCAAATAATATTTTTCAAGAGTTCCCAGGAGTGTGCATTTGTGAATATCCCTCGACATGTTGAATTGTGTACAATAGGGACAATGAGTTGGCTTTCTCCTTTTTTGTAGAAGCTATTTTCTTAAGACAAGCATTCTTATGGTGAATTACATCTGTGACTAGATTTGCGGAAAATGTTACCAATGAGGGTATGCCAGCAAGACCAGCGGGTGCATGGGTGGCACTAACACGGCACTTGTTCAATGCCTGCATCCCTTGAGCATAAAGTTAGTGGTCTCTCCAATTTGTTTGTCAAAATAAAAGATATTAGATAAATCAAGAAGGAGATTGTTGGATTTACCCTCTTTACTGGTGACTGAACTAACATAAACATTGGCAAAAGTTAAGGGATTAATGGTGTAACCAATGAAAAGAATAGAGCAGTGATGAAGTGCTCTATTTAACAGGATTATGGGGCTTGATTTTCAACACAAAAACAGCATGGGGAGAGAGATGCGAGCGAGGCAAGCGACGCGAAGTCCCGGCGCGAGAGATCGAGATCGCGAACGTCATTTCCCTACTAGAAGCTCGAGCGCTTCTCGAACCAGACCCGAGCACGATGGCGAGCGCGAGAGTTTCAGGCGGAAAAGACGATACCTCCCGCATTTTCCCGCATGGCCGCGGAAATCAACCCCTACCTCTCTCCCGAGCTGTCGTCACTGCGGGAGGGGGAGGAGAGAGTCTCTACGGGACCCTGCTGCCGTTTCTCAAGAGGAGCCCCCTGACGGACCGCCTGCTCCACCCCGGTTTGGGATCCCCCCAGGTCGCGTCAGGAAGGGCTCCGTCTCTTTTCTTCCCCACACCAGTGGCCAAGACACCCCTTTGCTGCGCCCTTTCCCCAAGCGACGAATTTCGCCCCCGCGTGAGGTGGGGCGGAGAACCTCTGCGGGAGCCCCCCCTGAATTTCGCCGTCAGAAAGGGGTCCCTCGCCTACTTCCCCCGCTGAAGACCAATGGGCCCCCTGAGCTCCCCCTGCCGAGCTCCCGCTGGCGTGAAAGGGATCCTCGGAAAACCAGACTTCAACGCCCCTCTATCCAGCAGCATCTGAGGGAAACACTCCCTCCTCGACAGCGACCCACATCGCCACACCGATCAACGCTGCCTCCTCCAGTACACTCAGCTGCTGATCCAAGCATAACAGACCGCCGAACTGCGACGTACGCCCAGGCGGTTACTCGGGGCTGCAATGGAGAGACTGAAAGGGAAGATGACGGATGGAAGACCGTCCGGCGCTCACGAAATAAGGGCCGACCACCCACCCACCTACGCCCGATGGACCCACGCCAAGATGGGAGATGCTTTCGTTGTTTGGCTCGTGGACACG
>CM044104.1:1465486-1606772 GCA_024174645.1 Lemna minuta | reverse complement strand
TTTATTTTATTTCTTGCTTACATCTTCTTTTCATTGATCATCTATGCTTTCTTAATCTAAAAAAATACCAAAAAGATTTCTTGATTTTAATATTTTAACCTTCTTTTATGTATTGAAATTCAAAGAGTTGAGTATAATTTTAATACATAAATTTGCGCATTCAATGACTGTATTTTTATGCATATCAATCAACAAGAGAAGACAAATTAGCTATGTGATCTCAATATAATCAACATTTTAGAGGTGGAGGAAAACAAAGATCAAATAGAGGAAGAAAATATTAGAATCAAAAAGATTATAAGAAAGAGGTCAAGGAAGAGGAAGAGATATGTGAGATAGAAGGGAAGAATTTAAAACTTCACAATGAACGGGTGGTGTCCAATGATTTTAAGAATTATGGCCACATTGAAGGAAGGTGTCATGCAAAACAAAATGATGAAGCCAATTGTGTTGAAGTTGAAGAAAACATGGCCGGACATTTCTCCCCGATACGTTGGATCCTTTCTTCCCGATAGTAGCTTTGCAGTTTCGGAGCCCTTCCATTGCGGACGGTAGAGAGAGGGGATCCACTCGCCGAAAGGTGTTATTCATGGACTCTCTCTCTCTCTCTCTCTCTCTCTCTCTCTCTCTCTCTCTCTCCCTCTCTCTAACAGAAAACATATTAATCAATCGCCCAAGAAGCCGTCGGGGAAGAAACCTTCATCCCCTTCATATAGAATTCCTCCACCTCCTTACTGACGCTAATGGTTGATAATAAATCAGCCATTGCACTGTCAAAGAATCCTGTGTTTCATAATAGGTCCAAGCACATCGAGACCAAATTTCATTTTATAAGGACTTGCTTGGAAGAAAAGACGATGGAGCTGGACTTCATAAGCTCAGACAATCAACTGGCAGACTTGTTTACAAAGTCATTGAGAAGACTGAAATTTGAAGAGCTCCGCCAAAGATTGGGCATACGCACAGTCTAGAAAAAGCATCATGCTTGGGAGGGAGACTGAAGGCTTCAAGCATTAAATGCTTTCCAGAATTTTCTGGATGGTGCGTGAGTTTCTTGAAATGACATCTTAGCAATGTCATTTCAAGATATTTCTAGATATCTCTCTCTCACACAAACTCTCTAGCTTATTCTAGAGAGTTCTACTTGTGTCTATATAAGGAGGGTGAGACCCTCATTGTAACCAAGAACTTCAAGCAAGAAGTTTAGAGAGTCTTTTGTTTAGAAACTCTCCATTGTGAGTGTGCCTCTATTAGAGAAGGTTAAGTTCTTAACCTTGCAAGTGTCTTAGTGCCTACACTTACCCTGTCCAAGACGGCGACGTAACTCGCGGCGCAGCTTCTTAATCCTTCTCCAACGATGGCGGACCTCCCGGAGGACACCCAGCTCAAGATCGTCTCTTGGCTTTTAGGAAAACAAGTCGCCAGCCTACAAACCCTCTCGAAGCGCACCTGCGCAGGCATTCGCTCACGGAACTTCCACCTCTCAGGCTCGCCACGCGAATACCGACGCAGGCTTCTTCGTCCGCGACATGAACGGGCAGTTCCGGATGTTCTTGGCCGACGGCAGCGCCGGAGTGCCACCGTCCTCCGTCGACTTCCTTAACGAGTCGAGGATTAAAATCGTCGGCTACGATGAGGGGCTGGTCGTCTGCCTCCGGGGCGACCAAGAAGCAGCGTGTCTTTCCGCAGGGGGGTAGTGGAGGAAAAGATGGCCATCCTCCTCGAGGCAGACGACGAGCCCCTCGTTTGAGCCGACGATTTTAATCCTCGACTCGTTCAGGAAGTCGACGGAGGACGGCGGGACTCCGGCGCTGCCGTCGGCCAAGAACATCCGAAACTGCCCGTTCATGTCACGGACGAAGAAGTCTGTGTCGGTGTTCGCGTGGCGAGCCTGAGATGTGGAAGTTCCGACGCAGGTGCGCTCGGAGAGGGTTTGTAGGCTGGCGACTTGTTTTCCTGGAAGCCAAGAGACGATCTCGAGCTGGGTCTCCTCCGTATTGAAGCAGGACGACCAGTTCAAAAGCCCCAACCGTCGTCCGAGTCAGCAGAAACTGCTGACTCGCGCAAGAAGCCGTCGGGGAAGAAACCTTCATCCCCTTCATATAGAAGTCCTCCACCTCCTTTCCCTGTCCAAGACGGCGACGTGACTCGCAGCGCATCTTCTCAATCCTTCTCCAACCATGGCAGACCTGCCGGAGTGTAGAAACAGAGGATAGAAGAAGAAGATAGGACAGAAGAAGGAGGAGAGCTCGAACTCAGCTTTGAGGAAGACAAGAAAATGTTGAATGAATTATAATGAGTCGTTGATACATATTTATAGGAGTTTTTGAGTGCCGTTGCAATCGGAGTTTGCGAGCGTTTCTCGTCCGAGTCAGCAGAAACTGCCGCCATTTAATTCCTGCTGACTCGAACGAGTAACGGACGCCGGAGAAACGCTCGCAAACTCCGATTGCAACGGCACTCAAAAACTCTTATAAATATGTATCAATAGCTCATTATAATTCTTTCAACAGTTTCATGTCTTCCTCAAATCTGTGTTTGAGCTCTCCTCCTTCTTCTGTCCTATCTTCTTCTTCTATCCTCTTTCTTCCGTGTCTACACTCCGGGAGGTCCTCCATCGTTGGAGAAGGATTGAGAAGCTGCGCTGCGAGTCACGTCGCCGTCTTGGACAGGGGAAGGAGGTGGAGGACTTCTAAATGAAGGGGATGAAGGTTTCTTTCCCGACGGCTTCTTGCGCGATTGATTCATATGTTTTCTGTTAGCGGGAGAGAGAGAGAGAGAGAGAGAGAGAGAGAGAGGGAGGGAGTCTGAGTCCATGGATAACACCCTCCGACGAGTGGACCCCCTCTCTCTACCGTCCGCAATGGAAGGGCTCGGAAACTGCAAAGCTACTATCGCGAGGAGGCAGTTGGCGTCATTGGTTTACTAAGGATCCAACGTATCGGGAAGAAACGTCCGGCCATGTTGGCTTATGCGGGCAAATGGGGTTTGACTTGTCAAGGCATACAAAATGGGGCGTACACGGGAATACGTGAGCCCGCTTCTCTCCATGTTTAGGCTCGTCGATTTTTCTT
Organism: Lemna minuta; assembly: GCA_024174645.1. Lineage (NCBI taxonomy): Eukaryota > Viridiplantae > Streptophyta > Magnoliopsida > Alismatales > Araceae > Lemna > Lemna minuta. The sequence goes on along the minus strand of CM044104.1, from coordinate 1,603,698 downwards.
TCTTTAGAAGTTTCTGCTTTGGCGAAGGAGCTTGTTCCTATGTACATTCCCTTGGTCTTCTTCGATCTCTCTCTCTACTCTCTGCGTCTCCTCCTGGTTGTCTATCCTTCACCTGGGTGTATTGGTGGTGATGGTTCCCTTGCCTTAGGAACCTTCGAGGAGCTCCTCTAATGGTGTGGCATTGCTTCAGCTTACGCCATTTATGCAGACAGAGGTGTGGGACGTCACCCTGAAGACGAACGCTGTCCTATTGGTTCTCTGTCCGGATTGATGTTTTCGCCTTTACCATAGCATCTCGGTCGGGTTTTCTCTCAAAAGGCCAGACTACCGTTAATGGGAAATTGGATCAACGTTAGCTTTTCTCTAGCCCAGCGTTTTCAATGAAAACATTTTACTCTACACTCTCGAAGAGAGAGGACTGAGGAGAGAGCAGAGGCTCAGGGCCAACATTTTGTTTAGATTAAGAGGGGAAGATGATGGCCGACGGTAAAAAAAAATCAAATGTTTCGAGTAGTCGAATCACAGAAAAAAATTGTATTTTTTTCTGGAGGAACAGTTGGGGCATTGAAAAATAAAAAGAATCTTCTAGTACTTAATCTCGTCCAAGGGATGATAAAATTAAAGCCATACATTATAAACTACAAAGAGAAATCAAATAAAGTCAACTACATCACATTAATGACTAGATGCACCCATTTTCATGAGTTATGTAGATGTACGGGCATAATGACAAAGACATGAGAACATGAATGTAGTTATGTGCAACAAAGGAGGAGGAAATTAGTTATCAACCTCTTGAGGAACTAAGTCAACCTTATTTTCATCGAGTCAAAGGTGGCCAAATGAGGTCAAAGGACCTTATGAAATGGTCAAGGGTGTCTAAATCATGTTTGAGAGTTATTTAAATGGATCACCAGCTTCTTACTAGATCTCCTTTCAAATAGGGACTTACCAAATCCAAAAGGGGATTGGACTTCTCTTTAAGGGCTCCTTTTAATTAGGGTAAATTTTTGTTTAAAAAGAGAAGGACACTACCTTTTGTGAATGGCACCCTTACGAATATTATGTGACCTACAAGCCAATAACACTTTCAAGTCTTATTTTTATTTATTATTATTCTTGTGTGATATTTGTAATGAAGTGAATGAGCGTATATAATGACTTAGTGAATTATGATGAGATCATAATATATCGATCACTAGTCTTTGACATGTGTTCTGAACTAGAGACAACAATGACCTCCTAGCTGGAGACGTGATAACATGTATTTACATATATAATTTATTTATTTGTAATAATTATAATACATAATTGGCATCATTATTATGCATGTTATGATATTTTGATGAAATTTTTACATTCACTGTATTATATCATTTATAAGCTGACTTTATAATAAATTACAATTAATTTGAATCATTTTTATTTTATGGTCAAAAAATGATAAATTCATCATATTTGTGCGAGTCTTATGGTTGTTGGTCGTGAATGAAGGGTAATAGGGACAAAGATGAGAAGAAAACAAGTAGTTTTCAATGAAGAGTTAATTTTTTAGCTCAATTATATTTTTTATGTCAAGTGACATGATTAAAAAGAGACAAAAACTTTTATCCATAAAAGAGTTTTCTATGAAAAAATTTGAAACTTTTAAACTTAAGTGTTTTCTATAATTTTTCTATTTTTTTATTTTATATGATTTTTTCTAAATTTTTTAACATTTTTTATTAATCTACATTTTTTAAAAGAATTTTTTCTCATTTTAAACTTTAAAGAAAAGGGTTCATTTGTGTGTGTTCACGTGGTAGCGTGTACACATGGTGCAACAAGGCAATGCCACGTGGCATGTTCAGTGCCATGTGGCGCCATAAAAGGGAGTGTTATGTCTTTAATTTCATACATAAGTGGGATGTTACATTTATAACCCTATAAACGGGCCTTTCTATTGAAATACAAATTTTTTTGTGACTTTATCCATGCAAGACTAACTTTTGTTTTAGAAGGTACACGTGGCACCATCAAGGTTGCATGATTTTGTGGAAGGAGTCCACACACGATGAGTGACCTAGATTGTTGCAATCTGATGTCAATAAGCCTTCTAAAATTTTGATCAAAACATCAAATGCAATAGAATATATTGAATTGCATATTCAAAATAAATAATCTTGTCATCTAATATGTATAAGAAAACATATTTACATGTTCCACTTCAAGGAGTTCTTGAAGCATTCAAGTGTCTATCCTCTACCGTTATTCACACAATCACCATATGGTCGGATCTCCTCTTTAAAGTTTTTCACCTAGAAAAAAATAGAATAAAGGAGAGAATTCTCTCTAAGACTTGTATAGGTACCTTGAGTTGTGATTATTCTCCCCCTATTTATAATCATTTGGCATGTAAAATTTTTTAAAAAACCCTCACAATTATGTCTATATCTACCAACATCTATAGACTTATATGTGCGTGATGTGGGAAAAATAGGAGAAATCAAAATTTATCAAATAGAAGTGTAATGGATGGTGTTTTGATGGAGGGATGTAGTGAATTTTTAATATTGGTGACCTTGAACTCCTTAGGGTTAATCCCACAATTGGAGAGGAGAGAGATCGTTTTTAATAACCTTGAAGTGGAGTTTATATTCAATGAATCAGACTTAGGACCAATGTGCATGAATACCCAAATATATGAATAGAGGCTATCCTAGGGTTCACACAAATCCTAAGAGCAAGAGATTTTGGGGGAAGGATGATCTATCACACAAAATGAGAGGAATGAGAGTACCTTGATAGAGATTCTTGACTGATGTGACCTTGATGGGGCAAAATTCGAAATCTCCTTCTTGATTACTCCTTGCTTTGAGAGAAAAGAGAGAAGGTAATGAAGAGGAATGATCGAAAGAGGGAAGGAGGAGAAGAATGAGAAGGGGGAATGAGAAATGAAGAGTGTGTGTTGTGGAGCGGAAGAAGAAGAGGGATGGAGAGGGAAAAGTTGTGGATTGGTGTGTGGATGAGAGAAAATGAGAGAGAGGGGGGGAAATTTGTGGAGAATGAGAGAGAAAGAGTCAGGGAACAATAAAACTTCAAACACTTTCAAATTTCAAATTATGAGAGAGAGTTTCACAAGATCCACATAAATAGGGGAAGAGAGAGAATTGTTCAACTCTTGAAGGGGTGTGTCTCTTCAAGGGGTGCCACCTTTTGAGGAGAAATTTCGACCCTCTTGAAAGGATGCATTAAAAAGCCACTTTTCAAGATGTGAGGGTGCCCACTTGGAGGGTTTTAATTGGTGGAAATTTTAGGGATAATTTGGGTATATTAATCTGTCCTAAAATCATGGGTTCAAGTTGACTTGGTCAAAGAAGGATCTATGATGCAAATAACTTGAAATTTGGGAATCTAAAATTGTTTCCTATAATTTAGGGAGATGCTTTGACTTGGTCAAAGGGGTTCCTAAACTTTAGGAAAGTGGTTTGACTTGGTCAACAGCTCAAAATTAAAGGCTTTAGGTCAAGAGTAGGGTTTGGCCAAGTCAAGGGAAGTATTTTAAGGATTCTAAGGATTAAGGGATGGCACCCCCATCTTCATGGGCTTGCTCCTCTTCATGTCTTCAAAGTCTTTTGATATAGAAATGTCTTCTAATGCTAGAGTCTTGAACTTCTTCGTTAGGATCAACATGTTATTTACTTCATATGGATGACACTGAATCCTTGCATTTCTCCTTAGGTTGTAATGCTTTGTTGCCTCCTTGGGTGCTTCTCTTGTTATTGAGGTGTCCCCACCAGTGTGACCCTCTTCATCTATAGATATGATTAATTAATAATGTCATAGACCCAATAACACCTTATTGGTCAACATTTATTAATTATCTACATCAACAAATAAACTAATTAATTAAGGATTGATTTAACACAAGCGACAAGACAAGTTGTTAGTCTATTAGTTTTCAAGCTACACCATAATTAGTCTATTAGTTGTCTATTAGCTACACCATAGTATATTAGTTGTCTATGAGATATGAAGTATATAAAAACTCTGGTATAGAACCTTGCATTTATTGGTTACCATGTTTATATAATCCTTAATCCAAATGAGACTCACAAATAACTTAGGGTATAGTCAACTGTCAAACCATAATTAGTTACCCAAGTTGGTATTGATGTGTAAAAGAAATCATCAATAACTACTTCTTTGATATTTCTAATACCTTTGCCAAGGATTTCATCGTATCTCATTTCTTAAGTCAATCTCCTCCAACATCGAGGGTGGACAATCCTATCTTGACCACACAATCATCTTCGACAACTTCTTTTCGTATCTAATATATGACATTTTTAAGATCATGTAGCTAAGGATTTGTAAGTCATAATCAAAACACGACAACCCATCCACAAGATGGCTTTGGTGTGTCAATTAAAGGACCACATACACAACATTGGTATGAATCAACCTGATTGACAACTAGGTATAATACTATTCAAGGATTCATAAGGATCAATTCAGTAAACTCTTTCTCCAAACATTACCCACTGTCTAGCCTTAGTGTCTCCACACCAATGGCTACAAGATCAATTATACTCATCATTTGAGTTGTATCAAATAGTGTTGTTCTTTTTTTAGATAATTCAAAGTTTTTCTCGAATATCCTACAAATAAGAATGTTTAGAACATAAGTCTAAAGACAAACGATTATTGTATTATGATCTCATCATACTTCATTTAGTCATGCATATGCTCATAGACTTCATTGCAAACATCAGACAAGAATGATTATGAATAAATTTCATTTCAATGAACATAAATGAGATACATGGAAGTATGATTGGCTTATAGGCCACAAAATATCTATCAGAAATCTCCTTCAAAATTCTCTCAGTATGCCATGAATCCGAGGCTACCACGTGGTGAGATATGGTGAAGCCATCTTTGATCAAAGAAAAGTGGATGGTAGCCCCTTCTTCTACTCTCTTTCTCTCCTCGCAGTGAATCCTGAAGCAACGCATGATAGAATCTTATACTTCTTGATCTTTATCAATCTATATTAAAGGGCTGGCCATTAATCATATGATTTTAAAGGAAAAATTATAGGCTAGAAATGCTATAAGTTGAAATCATGATATCTTATAATCTCGATGGAGTTTAGAGCTGAAATTTTATTTCCACAATTGTAATTTTATGCTCTTTGTCCTCATTGTGGCTGATTTAAACTTTGACACAAAAATTAAGTTCTGTGATATTCTATTGTTTGCTTCTAATATTGGCTAGCTAGAGGAAAGAGAACACCAATCAATCATCCATTGTGTATCGAACATTATTTACTGTAGAGTTTATTCTCTTTTTTATTCATTCCTCATGATAGATACAAGCCTCCAAGTCTGGGCAAGATGTATAAGATTTCAAAGGAGTGATCGAATAGAGAGCACCACTAGAGTGAGTTTTTATCAGAAATTTTATGTTAGGATAGTTTTCTTTCAATTGTTTGTCTATTTTTACCATATTTTTCCATTCATAAGTTCATATTTTCAACCATAAAGCACATGTCCACCATTCGATCAATAATTTTTTTTATCTTGAATAAGAGATTGGAGGTGTTTGATTAGTTTATCGCATCATTTGAACACGTCACCCTTTTCATCGATCAATTCTAATTTCTTAATCTAATACCATAAACAATACTTCATTGTAATATTTTAATTGTCCTTCCTATAGATTCGACCTTGACTCATCACTATTCTAAATCTTAAGATCACTACTCTTTATACTATTTTTAAGGAATTTTATATCAAAATCATCACAGAAATATGTCTTGAAGTTTAAAAATGAATTAAAAATCAATTTTTTAAACTATTTACGAGATCATGACATGTGGCACAACCTCAGCCATTCATTTGGGTGCTGCCATCAATTATTGGATGCCACAAAAGATTCTCAGTATCATTCTTTTTAATCAATTTTTCTTTAATTTTTCAGAAGTGACATGTGGAATTGAGAAATAATGGCCAAGTCAACATATTGACATGGGGAATTTTGAGTCACTGCTACAATTTAAAAGAGGGGAATCTTGATAGTTTCATAAAAGTAGCAATCACCATTAATCAATATTGTACATACCTTTTTCAAATTTGACAAGTAGCAGTGCTACCAATAGTGGTTATGTGGCGTAGTCTAATTGGCCAACTTAAAAAGAATATTCTTCATTTTTTTTATCAAATCTTACCATTTTCTAGTTTTTTGGTTTTGAAGAGGTGAAAACACTGGCTTTGATGCCAATTATTACCTAACATGGAGAAACATGTTGATTGATGCACGATCAAAGAGAGAGAGAGAGAGAGAGAGAGAGATCAAAACCAAAAAATGATCCAAATTCAGGGCTTGATATCCAAAATTTTAAGGGTATATTTTTATTTTTATCCTCAATCCACTTATACCCTATGATCATAAATAGAATAGCAGAACTTAAGTATTCTTATGTTTTGTTTCATTAAACTAGCATCGGTTAGCCGAAGGAATGAGGTCATCTACGAGTCATAAATTGTGTACATAACATCACTGATTATGAATTTTTGCCTTTATATTTTCATTATTCATGTTAGTTGCAAGATGCCTAGTATGGGAAAAATGTACAGCCTCTCAAAACAATTACCAAAATAGGAGAATTGTTAGAGTGAGTCTTCACCCACATTACAATAGGATCTTTTCTTTCAATCTTCATATTTGATCACCTAATCATATACCTTAACATTCTTTCTTTTGCCGATCTTGAATATTCTCATCTTTTTTGAAAAGGATATTTGGATTGCATTCTGTTCTTTTATCTCATTTGCTTTCTCCACCCAAATCTTTGATTTTTTTATAAATTAAAACTTTGATCGAATATCCTTCCTCTACGTGGTTTGTCCCCTCATACACTTTATACATGATTATTTGTGATTAAGGTGAATCCTAATAAATATTATTTCATTTGTCTAATCCATCAAAATAACTTATTATGGACAATTTTTAGAGAGCATAAAAGGGGGGTGGTGCATGTGACCCTCTTGGGTAGTGGCAACCAAGCGGCGGCGGCGGCGGCAGCAACTAAAGAATCCTAGATTTCTATGTCATAGAGTTTCGGCTCTGATACCATGATAATAGGTAAAGCCGTTGATGATAAATAGATAGAGAAGAGATTTCAAACCTTCATATACAAGGAGAAGGGAAAATGTCAAACCTTGAGGCTAAGACCCTCAAGGCCCCATGATGTGAATGAAGTAGACTCCATCATACTCCATGATAGAAAGCAAGGGCTAAAGTTCAAAGACCATCAAACTTATCTTAAACAAGGGTTGATCAGTGATCTAAGAGGAGTCATATGCTCAGGTTAGGTGTGACCAGCCTTTTGATCTTACCCAAAACTTAAACATATTAGAGCAGATCATAAAAAAAAAAAGAAAAAAAAAAAAGAGAAGATCAGACAGGCAAATTGGCCAACATGATCGATTGGGCCCCCAAATCTGCCCAATATCCTTAGATTTCTGGAAGTTTCAGCGGTGCGATGTACCTTCGGTTATAAGTTTACTAAACATTCTGCCATCTGAAACGAGAAATTTGCTCGTTCGTAATCGCGGAATAAGAATGCAAAGCATCCATCGCGAGACACCGCAACTAATAGGAGCCTTTTAAAGGAAGCTTTCCGTCTTCTTAGGGCGTCGATATGTACTGAAGTTCTATCCACTTTCCTGCTTCAAGAATCTCCATGGCGGCCGTGCAGTTGACGGGCTCCTCGTGCGTGGGGGGGAGAAGAGTGGCTCACTATGCTGCGTCTCAGTATGAAGGTCTTCGTCCAGCTGCTCTCAGACTCTCCACGCCTTCGCATTACAGCGGTTCGCCTCTTCCTCGATCTCCCTTCCGTGGGGTGGTCGTGAAGAGCGCTACAGCAGTAGCTCCCCGGGTACAGAATTTCTCCGCCCATTTCATATTTTTCACATTAGGAGATTTATTTTTACTTTGATAGTGATTAAAAGTTCTAATTTAATGTAAATTATTGCTCTTAAAAGAGGAAATCTGTGTTTATATGTTTCTTCATTGCAGTATACAACGGTGAAGCCAATCGGTGACAGAGTGTTGATTAAGATTAAGGGCTCTGAGGAGAAAACAGTTGGGGGCATTTTGCTGCCGTCATCCGTACAGACGAAACCGCAAAGCGGCGAGGTAGTTGCTGTCGGAAAAGGGAAAAATATCGGTGAGACCAAAGTAGAACTCAGTGTTCGGGTAACTCGCTTGTCACATTTTATTTTGATTTCAATGCATGATTTTTTCACATTTTCACTGTTGCTTTTTTTCCTCTCTCTATCTATCTTTTCTCTCGTTAGTCGAGTAGGATAGCTTGGGCACGTGATGTATCAGTGTATTCATCTCGAGACATCGTCGATGAGAATTTTTTTAATTGAGCTTTTTAAAACTGATGCCCACAATCAAGATTTTGGCTTCGAAGCTTCTGAATCTCATCGTGTCTTCTATTTTTTTTCCTGTATCACTTACCGAGCAAAGGATGATTTTGATAACGATATTGAGGTTTTTCCTGTGAGAAAATCATCAAAATCGAGCTTTTTAAATCTGATGCTCGCCGAGAGTCTCGTATTCATCATCTTTCATCATAATGCTGAACGATTGCCAGTATTTATGATCAGTTTAATTTTGGGAAAAGGCTGGAGAACAGGTGGTTTACTCCAAATACGCGGGGATTGAAATCGAGGTCAGTGGCAACAGCCACATAATTCTCAAGGAAGAAGATATTGTTGGTGTTCTCGAGACAGACGACATCAAGGATTTGAAACCGCTCAACGATCGCCTCCTAATTAAGGTCTTGTCCCCGTGCAAGTGACCGTCTTCAGGGTCTTTCTCTATTCAAAAGTTGTCTCATTTGTCGATGACCGCAGCTAGCACCGGCTGAGGAGAAGACCGCTGGTGGATTGTTGTTGACTGAGGCTACAAAGGAGAAGCCCGCCATTGGAACGGTAAGCGCCGTGTCATCCGTCGATTTTAACCTGTGGTTGACTCGAATTGACTTGAGTTTTATACGCTGGTTAGATTGTAGCGGTGGGGCCCGGCGCCCGCGAAGAAGACGGGAGCAGAAGAGCGTTGAAGGTAAAGCCTGGGAGCTCGGTTTTATACTCCAAGTACGCAGGGAGCGACTTCAAGGGGACGGACGGCACCGATTACGTCGTGCTGAGGGAAAACGACGTAATGGCAGTCCTTTCATAGAAGAGTTGTCGACGCATCAGAGAGCATTGTAGAACAATTTTCAATTCAATCAATTTTTCCTGACGCGTGAATTGACTTTTGATAAATTAAGTCAACAGATTCATAATTTGTACAAGAAGTCAACGCCCAATAGAGGTGCCCGAATTGTCATCGTAATTAGCTTCCAACGGAACGTTGACCAGATTGTCTAAGCTCATCTGATGAACCTCGTTCGAGGACAGAATCTTGATGCTTTGCACGCAGCTCACGAACTCCCTGAAAAAATGAAAATCTAAGATGACCGTTTAATACGCATGGCGTGACAGCGTTGAACTTACTCCCAGGGATCGTCTCCCACGAGAAGGATGTCGTTCTCGTGGTCAACATAGACCAGCTTCCAGTCAGTCCTATGCGGATCTTCGAGTTGACCTTCGATTCCAAACATGAGAGCAAGATCTCGCCGGAGCTCGTGGTATCCCTTGTACCGTGTGACGTCGATGCACCGCCCAACGGAGCCCCTCTTCTGAACCTTCACCCAGGAATAAGTACAGATTACAACACTAGGATGAAATTTACAACGCGGGTCAAAGTCATACCTTGGTGTAGGTTCGCATTCTTAGCTGCTGCGGGGCCCACAACCCTCTAATTGAGGCACAGTTCTTGCTTCCTGACGTGGTGGCTGTGGCCGAAGAGAGTGGTTTGTACGGGACACCGGACTGAGAGGTGATCTCAGGGTCATCCCTCTGAATGCCATAATTGGCGGCAGTCAACAGACCATGAAGCTCGCTGCCTTTGAGCAGGAGAGCATCTGGCGGCATCGCTGCTGTGACTTCATTCTCCAAACAGAAGGACGGCAGGGAGAAGCTCTCTGGTCCTCCTCCGCCATCTAAGCAGAATGATGTTGCTGATGATGAGGCCTCAAGATGGTCCGTGTTGCGGAGGCGATAGCTGGAATTCTCTGCCTCCCTCGGGCCAAGAGATTCATTCTTGATGCCCCCCAAACGAGGCTCTGCTGGCTGGGTTTTGTTAGATGGAGAAGGCAATGGCGGCGGTGGCTGATGGGAGAGTTGACTCTGAAGTGGAGACGGAGGCAGAGGCTGCAGATGTGGGCTTAGCTGCGAGAGGACTTGTTGCTGTTGTAGTTGCTGTAGGATCTGCAGCTGGAACTGCGGTGGGGTCAACTGTATCTGCTGCACAGCAGGCGGCTGGATGGAAGGACTTTGATTTAGAACATAAATGTTCTGCTGGGCAGGGGAAATTGGATTCGGAAGAGCCTGCATAAGAAGCTGACTCTGCCCCATGGCAGCACCACCGCTGATCATCTGCACCTGAGCCTCCTGAAGATGATGATCGAGAAGACCAGTGCTGCTGCATGATGGCCTTTGCTGACTCTGCTGTGCCGCCATCATCATCTGATGTTGTGGCGAAAGTGCTGTAGCCACTGCTGGCTGCTGCAGCAACTGCTGGTGCTGAGGAAATTGAAGAGCTGGCTGGGGGTTAGGAAGAGTGGAGCCTTGGGCCTGGAAGGTGGCAGAGGGAGTGGCAGCAGCTGTTGGCGAAACAAGCGTCTGGAAGATTCCAGCCTGTTGACTCTGCTGCATGCCCATCCACTGCATCAGGTTCAGGCCCGCCAATATCTGACCCTGCCCTTCTTCTGCCATCCAGCCGCCCCGCTTATGCCCATTCTCTATTTCCCCTTCCTCATCTGGAGGAAGCAGTAAAGATGGAAAATTAAATAGGAAAGGCCACAAAAGTACTGAAATCTGGAGATAAGGGATCACATGAGTTTACCCAGGATCCCTGGAAGCCTATGAATCTTGGGCCTGAATAAGGGAGGGCAGAGATAGAAGGGTGTGGCAACGGGATCAATCTCCCAGACAGAGACTCGGTTCCTCCTTTCTCCAGCTGCTGACTCGTCCCAAGCAACCTGCAAGTGAGACCAAATAAAAGGTCAGCTTCATAGATTCTTCAGAAACTGGAAAGATTTATGATGAAAGGACCTGGAGATTGCGCCACGGAGAGTTACGCCAACGCTCGGGATCGAGGTCAGTGATAGCAGTAATGGTGCCCATGTAGCGGCGGATACCCGACTCCTCAGTCTCAAACATCATCCTGAAGCGCATGCCTGCAGAGACCTGAGTGTACATTGCCTTGAAGTATTTGGCAAGCGGGACAACAAACTCTGTGGGCGTTGCCCTGACAATCCAAAGCAATGAAGTTATTGAAGAGATATAGATAAAGAGAAAGACTCAGAACAAGAGAGGGAGAGATACCTGGGATTGTAAAAAATGGTGAAGGGGCTGTTGTTAGTAGCAGCATGGGCGGCAGCTGCCAGAATTCCGATCTGCATGCTGTTGCTGGACAACACTGATGATGAGAGAGAAGGTGGCTGCCTTGCTGCCCGCCTTATGCCGAGTAGAAGCTGTGATTTCCCGTCTCTGCAGAGAAGACAAAGCAAACCAAGCAATGAATCGTTCAACACTGACGAACTGGAGGTCAAAGGAACCAGGTGACTTCTACTCCCAATACCTAACAAACAGAACTGAATCGCCGGCAAGGAGCTTCTTGGCGCTGACAAATACACTCCACCCAGTGGTCAACAGATGCCTCTTGGGTTGTCCTGAGATATAAAAATTTAATCCATAGTTCGACAACGACCAAGAAACAGAGTGTTGACTTTTGAAGCGATGAAGACCTCGGTAGATATGGCGGAATGTCCACGACGCATCATGCAAGTCCTTAGCGCATAGTTCCTGCGCAGGCGGCTGCATCGAGAAATCCTAAGAAAAATCGACGACCAGTCAAACATAGTCAGCAGTTGACTTCAGTCAATCTTTTCCAACAAAAGTCAAACCAGGGGAGGGAAAATCTTTTCTGCCGCCCGACGAGGAACGGAGAAGCCGCCATGAGTACTGGTGTCGCTAGCCGTTAGGGTCTTACAGAAGAACTCGACTGGCTGCTTGCTCCCCTTCAGACCCAGATCTGACGTCAGAATCGCCTCTCGATCGTACTGATTCACAAAAGTCAAGCACTCCCAGATAAGCGCATTAAACAGGAGTTGACCGTAAATAAAAACCCTGGTTTCAATTGAGCCGCTGACCTACTTTTGACACGGGCTGGAGGGTCATCTCTGCGTATACCTCATCCGTCTCCGGATCCGCCTAAGAAAGATGGAGAATAAGATAGTCAACGGACGTCGAATCTAGGGCGGGCAAAGGAAATTGGGTCATACGTGTAGAGTGACGTTGTGAAGCAGGCAAATGAGCTTGGATGGTAGAGAAGGATAACTGGGGATACTGTCGGAGTCTTTATGCATAGAAGCCGCTACCTGTTCAATTAGGGTTTGACACATCAAGAGAGAAAACATGACAGGGAAGATCAAATGGGGTATCCAGATGTCTGAAAAATTGGGACCTGTTCGCTGTGCCCCTGGGGAAAGTAGACCACGAGACTGCCCACCGGTGGAATCGAGACCAGAGGCCCAGCGCAAGCATGCCATAGCTCCGAATTAATATTCTTCCTCTCCCCTTCTTCAGGTTTTAAAAGAAAAAGAAACTCAGAGAAACGCATTCATTCAATCAGAGAAAACATGACGAATACCTTCAGCCGGATTACCCGAGAAGCCGCTCGTCTGAGCCTTCATTCTAACGATATAATGCTTTCTGTCTTTGTGAGTGAAACCAACAAACAGCTTGTGTGCACTCTTTTTTATAGAACCTTATAAATCTGCTCCATTCGCCATTACAATGGTGCGAAGGAATTCACGGAAACTCTCTCCCACCACCTGAGAGCGCGACACAAACCGTTTTTCTCCCGTCCCCATCTCTTTCCTCCAACTGGAACAATTATGCACAGAAGAGAATGGGACCCACATGTCCAATCTCTCGCTATCCCTCTCTATCTCTATCTCGATCATTTCCGCGGAGGAAACATGCTAGAAAAGCAGAGAGTTTGAGTAACGGGAAGAAAGGGGACAACTTTCCCCCACTAGCCCCCATTTTTTTACCCTTACCGAGGACTGTGTATTTCTGTCTAGCCACACTCCCACTCCGCCGCCATTCTGCAGCCTCCCCGCCGACATTCTGCGGTTTTCCATAAACAGGAATGAGTGGTCAATTCAGGCTTTACCGATTACCAAGTTTACCATATCCGGTATTACTACGTTAGTGTCCACTATTGGGCCGCCCATTACGTTATCTACTGCACGAGTGCGGGTACAATCTGTAATTGTAACTATTCTTTCCGGTATCGCTTTATTCTGGTAATCTGACGGCCCAGACGTCGCCACGACCCAAGAGACATCATCTGCGAGATCGGACGGTTATCGTTTGAAATTAGCGGCAGGCCGCGATTGGTTGAGCTTTAAATCCGACGGCGCAGACAACTTTGGGTAGGCGGGCATTTATACTTCTGACACGTGCCGATGGCAGTTTGGCGTCGCCCGTGCCAACATAATAATCCGAATTAAACTATCATGTTCGACGAAGGGTGGCGGGGTACCCTGGATTTAATGCACGTGTCTTTTCCGGGGCCCCGTTGCGAACTTCTCGACAGCTCGTCTTCGTTTTTTGTCCTCAAGGAGTCGTTGACTCGTCAACCGTTTACAGGTTGGACCGCGGATGTGGAGCCCTCTCGTTATCCGCCATCCAGATCCGATCATAGTTCTGCAGAGCTGTCGTGATGCAGTCCGATTTCCAGATTCTGCCACTCTGCAATGGCGCCAGCCAGTCGCGGTGGAAGTGGTTAACGACGCCGACACGTAGGCAGATAACAACAGGTCCCTGGATCACTCTTTCGAGGCCATTGCTCCGGCGACGTCGCTCGCTCGGCGTAGAAGGTCAATGATTCATGAACTGCATAAACACGGCATATAAGGAATATATCTGTCTGTGGCGTCGGCAGAGAAGGAGGGGTCGAGCATTATGATCCAGCCTTGCCCGGAGCAGATGAGCCAATCATGAAAGTGCTCTGGAAGAGGGGCCGGACGAGTAGGGACGACTGGGACAACGAGATGGATAGGGTTTGGAAAGTGGACAACTGGAGACAATCGGAGACAATTGGGACAATTGGAGACGGTTTTAATTTTTTAAACTATTTTAATTGCATCATTTATACGATATTTGTGGTGAATTTTACTTAATGATTTATGCGTAATTTTATAAATATATTGAAACAGTGAAAATAATCAAACAGGTTTTTTAAATCAACATATTTCTATATGTTGATTGATGAATAACATAGTTAAAGTTTATTTGAATTTATCTCAATAAAGAAAGACAAATTATTTTTTTTATTTTTCATATTTTAAACTTCTGGATGAATATAAAATCAAATAATTATTAAAAATATAGATACTTTTAAAACAAATAAAAAAATATTAATATTAATATACGTATATATTTGTAATTCCAAATAAATGTCCATTCTTCTATGCAAATAGAAGGGTTGTTATCTAGATTCATCATGAAAAGAGTCATTTAGATGTTCTATGCAGTGAGTAGAGTAGCTAGAAACTCCTTGGTGATCATGGCAAGCCTCAAAATGACCTACCAAATCTTCCACATCCATCCATTGACTGGTTCATTCTCATCAATACTAAGGGAACCCTTGAGTTCTTGTCAGATATCCACTCTTAGATTTCCACAACCTTTATTCACCGCGAGGAATGATAGATGCAATAACTCAATCTATGAAGCCCGGTGTTGTCCGACCATAAAGTGCACTTTTAGAGGATCCACCCTTTATGCTAAAGGAAGCAATGTCGTGTGAGATTTGTCATTATGTGTCTCATCCATCAACACGTAGAAATAAGACAAGAAATCATCATGTGAAGAGGATCATTAGTCCAAAACTTAATGAATGTGTTCGTGGGAGAATGAAACCCACCCATGAAGTCTCTCAAATTTTTTTGTGAACATGATAATAAATCACTAACTCAATAGGGTGATGGCAAAGAAGGGAGAATAAGAGAGAAAGGTAGATAGTGAGCTTGTTATTTTGTAGTCCAAGGGGGGTAAAGTGCATGGATATTTATGAGAGGAATAAAGTAGGTGAATAGTTATGTGAAGGTGAAGAGGAAGAGATATCAAGAGATGTGAAGATATGGGAGGAGAGGTGACAATGAGAGAGATGGCCCAAGGTAGGTCATTGGATAGGTCTAATAAAGACAATGTGGAAATTGAAAAAAGGATCTTTGAGAGATATAGCAGGGTCATGGAGGACACCTTGCCCACCCCCTCCCTTTGCGTCTTCTTTTTGTCAAAATGAATATGCTCATTTTTTTCAAGAGAGACACACATTATTAATGGCGATGTATTGTTTAAGTTAAACATCAATTAAGATTTTTGTAATGCCACAATCTACATATATATAAGTATATGTTTAATAAACCAATGACAAAAGATCATCACTTCCTAATAACATGTATATAATATATCAAGAATTCAAGATAAAAGTCTCAAATAGGTAAACTTAAGCCATAAAAAATAGTTAAAGGCTTAGAGTCTCAAGAAATTAAATAATAGAGTTTTAGGAAATTATTATTTCACAAGTCTACTTTGATGGAGAATTATCTCAACACAAGAACACAAGGGTTCCAAGTGAACCTAGATATGAATTAAGAAGGAGAAATCATTCTCAAAATCAACAAAAGAGCATACTCCTCCTTATCCACAAGTTTGAGAAATTATCCATCCATGAAAGGAATGAAGAAGACCTCTCCAAGACATTGAAAGAGAGTGTAGATTCGAAGGGAATTATCTTCCCTCCTTTTCCCATTTTACCATGATCTAAAGATTGACTTGGTCATGTGAAGTTAAGCCTTATTCCCTAGAAAACCTAGAAATCCATCTTTGGAGCAAGTCAACCATCTTCTATCTTGATATAGATCTCTTCTCATCCAAACTCTACTCACTATATCATAGGTACCTTGTAAGAGTCACCCAGCGACCTCGACGATCTCGCATTGCTCGACTCTACCTTGCTTCCCTTCTCTTCCATGTCACCAGCCGACCAAGCAAAGGATGGAATTATCTACGTCGTTAAGCATCTCGACCCCCACGGAATCACGAACACCGTTATCCACATAGCTCTCATCGACATCAACTTCAACGAGCTCCTTCTCAATGTAAAAAACAAGAGTATCATCACATGTTATATCCTGCTATCTGCCTTCTCGTTGCCTCAACCGAGTGGGTTTTAAAAGGAAACGAGGCTCGGTCATGCAAGTCATCCACGATCCTTACGCAACAACGTTAACTCTCTTCTTACGGCTACCGTCAACTGGACGCTCGCGTGATAAGAGAATAACAAAACATCTCAAACCCGATCTGATCCATAAATGCCTCATTACAATCTCATGATCGTTAAGTCGCCCTGAGATCAACGAGATTAAACATCTCATTCTTCGGCTAAACTGAGATCCTTGAAAACAAAGTAAGAACTCCCGAGACATATCGCAACTGCTCATGAGCGACGGATAACCACCGCGACGCATCGTTTCAACGTAACCTCCTTTCTCCTCACCCTATAAAAGGGAAAATTGTAAGACAAAACAAAGCAGTTGTTGTTTTATGAATGAGTGTTTTCCTTGTTTGAAAACATTATGTGTTCTTGTGAGTTCCCATATCTCTCCCATTTCGTATCATCCCGAGCTTTCTATCTTCCTTTTCTGTTCTCCCTCCCGTTCTGTCGCTTTCATCCATTACCTGTCAGAGAATAACCGAGGAATACTATTATCATTTGGCGATTCAGGAGCATTGTCTTCATCTCCAAATCAGGTACTCATCCTCTCTCTTTCACTGTGAACAATAGTTCTTCTCTCAAATCTATAAGTCCAACGTTGACCTTCCAATTTCTATCTATTCTCTGTCGCGTGACTAACATCCGAGAGCCCCTTAAAACACTCCCTCATCATATTCCTATCCTAAGGTAAATTGTCTCATGCTCATTGTCATCTTCAGTTCATAATTCATATCATTTCCTAACCTATCTCCATTATGTCGCAATCATATTCTTCCTCACTAACTTTATCATTACTACATCTTTGTCCTCATTATAAACTTCTAATAAAACCCATCATCTATCATTCTCATCACCCATATTATCCCTTCACTCATCTCTCTTTTCCCTTATGCATACTCATTGTCATTAAAACTATTTCCTCTGTCCAAATTAATTCATATCACATCTCCACTAATTTATTTATTCAATCCAACGTGATATCGTTCATAGGTCCTCTCTTATATTGTAGGATTTAATCAAAACTAATATAATTATCCAATCCTCATACAAGTCATTCCTCTTTCTATCATGTTCATCTTTAATCATACTTATCTTCTTACCTTCATCTTCTTTTTCGAATTATCCTACATCATACTTTCTTCAACTTTGGAATCAATTTCATCGTCTTGGGTGACATCCTCACAACTTTGGAATCAACTCCAAGACTTCAAGGTCATCAAATCAAATATAGTGTCAGGCGTTAATCTTCCTCTTCTAATGTGATAATTCCTCTACTTGTGAAAAAAAGACGGTCAGAAGGAGAACTCGAGTACACAAATAGAGAGGAACCCTTTTGCAAGCATTGAAATGCAAGGACATTTTGTTATATCCTATCTTGCACCACCATTGTAACGAGTAATCACATAAGCAATCAATGCAAGGTTCACCTATGTAATCATCTAATTCAGCCTTTGTTTATTTCTCTTCTGTTGTTGTGCTCCTATTTGATTGACGTTCCATAAATTGCATCATTACTTTTGAATGCTTATAACTTGATGAAACCAAAAGATCATCAATTAGTGTCGAACTTGAAGCTTCTATGGGATGAACTAGTTCAAGCATGTTAAGTAAAATTTCTATAATGAACTTATGCTTACCAAGAGGAATATGTCCCAACTTGAATCTAGGCTCTAGCACTGTGGCAATAGGAAACATAGACTTTTCTCCTCACATGTGTATCATATTTCAGCAATTTCTCCTTCATCACTGTGTTTGCGCGTCTTAGCATCTTGCTTTGTCATTGCTCATTTTTGTCCTTGTAGACGATCTAGCTAAAAAATTAATGAGTCCAATCGTTTAGCTAGAAGTCCATAAAGTCATGATACATTTGGCAATGTAATTAATTTTGACTTAAAAAATACCTCAATTGCCTCACGAAAAGCCAAGAGTTCATCTACAAAACATCTTTTAAGAGCTCTCATTCTTCATCCTCGATTAAAAAGTTTGTTTTATTTGTGTTTAGATGGTCACTCGCCATTGTGTTCAACACTTCTCTTTTTTCCCAAGCAGCCCTCAATCATATCATATGTTGAATTCTACCTAGTCCGAACATCTTCAACAATAATATTTTTATTTGGCATTTCTAACTCATCACACAAATTCTTATAGTGATGAATCCTCATAAGAAAATGATTAAATTTGAAGACAAGTTTTTCGAAGTCTATAGAGAATCTCACCAAATAGTTTTTAGTCCTTCTATATGTTTGTCATTAGCCTCACTATTTGAATATTACTCATCATTACGAAAGCTCCTTTAAACCACATTGTACAACTAGATTGAGAACATGAGTTGTGCAAGGCATGAGATAGTTCTTGGTGAACCTTGAACTAGAGCCCTTCAACAATCTTTTCCAAGTTTACTATCATTGCACTATTGTTGCTTGCATTATCAACTATTATCGCGCACAACTATACAAAATAAGGAAAACCAGTTTTCCTTACAAAAAAGTATTTAAAAATGAAAATAAAATTCTTACCTTGTCTGTCAAATTATAGTATATGATCACTTCATGTAACAGTTTGCCATATGTGCACTGATAACATGCAAAGAGAGCAAGTAAAAGAGTCAAAATCATTTATATTTTTCACCTGTTATCATATGATTATGCTAAAATGAATATCTTTTCTATAAATGAAGTAAAAGTGTTTCAAGAGGTGATTTACTGTGGATCTCATGTCTTTGGTGCTTTTGATGGTAATGTCATACCACCAATAAGCTCAGATTATGACTTACTACCTGCGGGAATAAAGTCAAAGTATCGACAAGGGTACACAACAACAAGCATCACTATCCTAACTGACTCGCATAATCTCTAAGTTGCGGATCAGTTAGGTTAAAAAGGGGAGCTGAGCAAAGAGGAAGACGTTCTTGAATTCTTACCCAACATAGCTTGGCCGGGAGGACACAGTAGGGAGAAGAGCCTAAGATCGATTCGAGAGGCATTTGAAGTGAAGTTCGTGCTCATTCTATGCAGTTCGGCGTTACTATGAGGTCTCGATGGGTAGTTAAGAGTTACTCTTTGAAAGTCCCAATAGGGTGGTGTGACGAGACGATGTCGTATGGTCGTTGAATACACACAATGTTGTGTCAAAAAAAAGTCCAAACTTACTAATTTAAAGATTAATTCACGAATTGAAGGGTATAATGGTAAATAAGGGTTGAATCCGCGGAGAATTAGTAAAATTTGAGAGATATCTTTGAAATTCAATCAAATCAAACAAAGAATTGAGATTAGAAAATTGGGCAATTTATGATATTAAGAAAGATAACTCAATTGCAAATCCACATAATCGAAAAATCAAGTGATTTGGATTATAATTCATAGAGTAATCAAAGTTTGAAAATGAGAGAAAAATTTGATCGTGAAAGTGATTTAAAACCGAAATTAAACTGAAATTAAACTTAATCTACGATTCAAAATGTAAATCTAATGCTAAATGACGAAAAATTAAGATGAAAACACGTAATCTAACCCAAAGTTGCGCTCGAAATGATCCAAT
Source organism: Lemna minuta (assembly GCA_024174645.1). Lineage (NCBI taxonomy): Eukaryota > Viridiplantae > Streptophyta > Magnoliopsida > Alismatales > Araceae > Lemna > Lemna minuta. The sequence goes on along the minus strand of CM044104.1, from coordinate 1,583,700 downwards.
TAATCATCGGATTCATGGCTTTTCATTCTGCGATTTCGAAGACAAAGATGACGTTCAAGATGTGATTTCTCCTTAATCCCTCGATCAAATTCTGATTTCAAACACTCCTTGGACACAGAAACATGTCACGAAGGTAAAGAAATCAAAAGACTATCAAATTGTGGTGTCTAGACAGTTCAATTTCACTCGAAAGTCCAAGGGTAGCTTCTCTGTCGTGAAGAACATTTTGATTTATAGAAGAATTGGGAGTAACCGTCGAATCTAACGGTTGATCGCGATCAACGGTTCAGATGACACATCGTTTGGTGAATCGGTGCAATTAAGTCACATCCGTCTGATCGCCAATGGAGCGTCAAGATGCGTCCACGTCGTGCGTGTGAAGAGGTGCGTCGTTTCGATCCATCCGTTGGATCTTCATCGAGCGGTCAAAATCAATTGGAAGGTCCACCGATCGCGATTAATCTCGACCGTTATAACTTGGTTGATTGATGGCTGTGATTAAAGTCCATTTAATCGAATTGGTGCCTCTCAAGAGGCTCCCACGTACCCCTTGAGTAAGTGACATCTGACGCACGTGATTAAATCATGCGATCGGCTGTCTTAAACATCGCCACGTCACCTTAAATAAAACATAAAAAGGAATAGTCCCACACGAAATAAAGAAAGGAATTTAATCGGGTTTATAACATCCACGGATTTAAGCGGTTAGCTTAAATCCGATTACAGATGCTCCTAACCCATTTATAATTCCGAGCATACATGTCACTCACACGCATGCGCGTCACGCAGACACGTCACGCACACACGCACACACGCGTGTCTATGTGTCACATAGACACACATCTACGCGTCGTCACGGGGCTTCGCTCAGCCACATCAGTGCGCGGTAATATAAAACCATTTTTTTATTCTTTTTAATTAATTTAAAACCGAAAATACACTTAAATAAATTCAGAAAAATTTCAGAAAATTGAAAAAATCATTACTTTCAAAATACAAATCCAAATTAATTCAAATTTGTTTTATTAGATCAGAAATTGAATAACCTATCATTATAAAAACTCAAAATATTAAAATAAAAATAGAATGAATTATAATTAAATAAATACATTCATGTTTCTTCTAAAATAACTTTAGAAAAATACATGAATATAAATAAAGATCTTTTCTCTTATACTTTAATCATGTAAACATACTTATGATCTTAAATATAATTAGAATTAAAATCATATTATTCAATTATGTATAATAATCGATAAATTGATGTATTTTTAGATCATAACATGAAATTATGTAAAATGATAGGAATATACTTAAAATATGATAGCATGCATACAATTAGAACAATTAATACTCTTATTTGCATTAATAATCATGTAAATTCATGTATAAATAGCATGTTATCATGGTGGTTTAACCTAAGAGGGGGGGGTGAATTAGGTTTACGTGTCAATTATAATTGTTAATCTCTACTTTTCCTATTTATTAAGATTCGTTAAATAGGCACTCACTTCTTGTCCTCTCGATGCACCAAATATTATTATACTGGTTGGGGGACCTAATGTCCCTTAATCTAGTCCCGAGTACTGTAGACTCGGAGCCTCAATCCTCACCAAATAAAACCTAATCCTCTCACCCCTCAAATGGGTGAAGGACAATGTTCAAATACAAGGATTTAGATTTGTCCCCAACAGCAAACCTAACACTCACCTTTACTTGTCCCTACGACACTACCCTCTAGGCCTCGACCTCCTCGGCTCACGGACATCCTAACTCCCTCAGGCTGATCTCCACACTATCACTTGTCCCTTCATGCCTTGTCGTGCCTCTTCTGCATATGATTTCTCTTACGCCTCTCGGGTTTATCTTCTCAAAGACAACACATATGTTTTGCACTTTGTTCATCAATTTCTTCAAGAGATCTCCACTCAATATTCTGAAACCCCCAAAATTCTTCACGCCAGTAATGCTCTTGAATTTGTTCAAACTGTCCTATTTGACTTATGTATGTCTTATGACATCCTCCACCAAACCATGTGTCTTCACACATCTAAAACAAGGTAACCTACTCGACATGACTCACACTCTCTTGGTGGAAATGGGAGTCCCTCATTTTCTGTGGTCTAATGCCCTTCTTAGCTCTGCTCTCCCCCTGAATTGCTTGCCATTCTCACCTCTTTCTAGTTAAGTACCGATGAGATGAATTCATACGGTCCTTTAAAACACACGGAGACATGTGAAAATAATTTCCAAACTCATAAATATAAGATTAAAATCAAGAATTAAATAGTATAATGATAAATAAGGGTCAAATCCACGAAGAATTAACATAGTTTCAAGGTGTTCTTAAAATTTGATCAAATTGAACGAGGAATTGAGGTGATAAATTAAGGATTTCAATAGATTTGGAAATAAAACTTCAAGATGTCAAACAAAGAAATCACTTGAATTGGATCAAGATGTGTGGAGAAATCACGGAGCAAAAATTAAATAGAAAATCGATCGTGAGGAGAGAGAAAACCAAGAAATTATATAAAATTTAATTAATCTAAAATTCAAAATTGAAATATAATGATACATGCCAAGAGATAAGGAGGAAAACACATAATCTAACTCGAAGTCACACTCAAAATGATTTAATTGATCGCCAAATTAAGGGTTTATTATTTCACAATTTGGAAGATGAAATTCCTCATTTAAGAGGCAATTTCTCCCTTCTCTAGATGAAATCTTGATTTGAAGTGCTCTCTTGATGCAAAAATTAGTATAGAAGGGGAACAAATTTTAAATGATTCAAAGATTAAGATGTCTAAAAAGTTTGACAGCTCGAAACATCCAAGAATAAATTTTCGTTGAAAAACATGTGTATAAATAGGAAAAATTTGGGCGCGACTATTAAATTTGGCTCTTCATTTTCCATCAATGTCTCAAATGAAATGCTTTGATGCAAATCATTACCGTTAAGTTGTGTCCATTCGATCGAAGATAGAGCTCTTAGATTTCCACACGTTGTGAGTGAAGAAGAAGCTTCACGAGATCTCGTCCATTTGATCGGGAATCGACATCTTAGATTCTCACTTGGCTCTTCAAAGCTTGGCCGTTATAACTCTTCATATGAATGGCCATGATTGATCTGTTTAATAAACCGAATCGTCATCCACTCTGATGTTATCACGTACCCCCCTCACTTAATTGAAAATGAGGGACTGAGATTAAATGACCTTTAATTGTATCAATCAGATGCTCATGATCGTGCCACATCACTGATAACATGCATTTATAACTTGAATTCTTATCTTAATTAACTCATATTCATGCTTATTTTATGTGAATATGATGCATGTTATCATACTTTTTAGGAATTTTCTCCATTGGCATGTCATTTCACTAAAGTTGATATTTATGCATAAATTAGGGATAATTTCATGCTTAATAGATGATTAATCTTTTGTTTAAATTAATAAAAGTTAATCTCTGTTATGGAATGAGTTTTGACTTTAGTAAATGTTTGGAAGGATGATTTTAGGATGAATTTATGATTTAAAATGTTTAATGAGAAATGATTTAAGTAAATTATAAGTCATCTTGATTTCTTCTTTCTAAATATATTTTAAATGACATGATATTAAAAAGAAAAGAATTTGTGATCCGATGGAGAAAATTTGGATTAAAAAGGAGTTGTATATTTTAAATTATGAATTTTTGAAGTTTTATGCCCTTTTCTGAATTTTATTTGATTTTTATTTATTTTTTAGGTATTTTCTATTAACAAAATCGCGAAAAAGGGGGTTTTATTACCTGTAGGTGCTGACGTGGTGAGGCGGCGGCTGACGTGGCGCGTGGGACCGACCCGGGGTGCGACGTGGCAGAGCCCGGGCGGCCCACGCGGGGCGCAGGTGGCGCTGACGCGTGGCAGGAGGCCACGCGGACGGTCCACGTGGGCGCCCGTGTGGGGCGCCACGTGGCAGAGGGTTCGCAGTGGAGGGCCCACGGGTATAGTGGGCCCTGGTAACATTGGGGGACGGTAACGCTATGCCTAAATAGGGGGGCTCCCCTATTTAACAGCAAAATATCCACCTATTTCCTCAGTGTGGGACTATGTTCCCACACGGTGTCTTTTTTTGCAGGACGCGTGGCAGCGCGAGGAGCGTTGGATTCGGCCGGCTCGGATCGCAGGGCTACGATCGCGTGGACCCGAGTCCACGCAATCATCAAATCCACCACATGCGCAAAAAGAAGGCTTAAGTGACGAGGATCGGACGACTTACCTCGCGCCACGTGGCAACCCGAGGATCTCTCGATCGGCATCAAATCGAAGGGCTTGAGATGCATCAGACGGCTGCAATTGAAAAGGATCACGATCTGCGGATCACCATCAGACGGTGCAGAGACGTCGTGGAATAACGTCGCGATCGAGCCGTGATCGCGGCGCGATCGAGCCGCGATCGCACGCCTTCTGCCGCGGAATCGACTCTACCCGAGCCGACGATGATCGACGGAGCTCCAAGATCACGATCGACGCACGATCGTGGCCCGATCGCGGCGCGATCGTGGCAAAAATTGGAGGCTTTTTGACTGGGAAATCTGGTCAAAATCGGCGCGGAATTGAAGCTGTGTCCTCGCCAAGTGGAACCGCTCCCATGACCCTTGCAAATCGCCTCCACCACCGCTCCATCACCCACGATTTCAAGCCCAATTTCCTCTTTAAAAAGCATGTATTCTCCCTTCTTTGTTCTTAACTTTTGATCAACTCGTGAAGAAATTAAGCGAGTTTCGAGGAAGGTCTTAAGTTCTCGTGATCCTCTGCTTCTAAGAGTGTAGAGACGCAGCCATTGAAGCATGATAATCACGATTTCATCTCTTGATTTCATCGAATTTTCCCCTTGAATTCTGAACGTCCACAAGGAAGAATCCGAGCAAATTCGCTTCAATCCACGAGAATTGAGGCCCCATTCTTGCGGCAATCGGGTTAGTAGTGAGGTTCGATCGATTATCAAAAGGTAATTTGTATTTTTATTAGGTTTAGATCTTTAATTTTGCAAATTAGTTCATAGTGTTCTTCATTTTCCCCAATTTTAGGTCCAAAAAGTTACTGATTTTAAAAATAGGATATCTCTTTGATTATAATTTCAAATTACTTGATTTTGGTTTCATTGGATTCCTCTTTTCATCAGCTTTCCGTGGATAGCAAATTCATCAAATTCCGAGTTCACTTGACCCTGCAATTTAACGTTTGACCAAGGACTGTTCATCTTTCATCAGAAGTCAAACGTTGACTTTCGGGGTCAATTACTTTCGATTGACAAATCAGAATTTGATAATTTTTGTCTTGTTGGATTCCTCTGGTTCTTAGCTTTCCATTGACATAAAAATTGCAAGATTTGGATTTCATTTGGGCATTCAATTTGAAGATTTCCTCTGAGGTGTTAATTTTGGGGATTTTCTGATAGTTGATTTTCAATAATTCATAATAAATCCATTTCTTATCCAAAAATCACGAATTATATACCAATAAATTCCATTTTCTCTCTAGTTTCTGAATATATAATTTTCGTAATCTTCTGACTCTGTTTAATTCTCTTATTTTTCAGTACACCTACTGTTGGTTAAAGTCAACGCTTTGACTTTGACTTTTGACTTTTCTCTGTCAAATCCGAGATTTCAATTCTTAAAACTTCTTATTAGGTCTATTTATATCATTTCCACTCATTAAATTTGTGAGTTCGGTTTTATAAATTTTGTTTGACCATCGTCTTTGTGTTTTAACGACGCACGAAAATGATACGTCAATCACCTACGTAATAAAATAAACAAAAATAGTCCCACGTAACAAAAATAAACAGAAGTCGACGGGTACATAAGTAGTGAGTGGTAATGGACTTAGAAAATATCTTGAGAATGATGCTTGATGGAACGAATTGATGCGATTATTGATTACACACCCATTCGTGTAAAAATTAATACCAAACTCACTAATTTTATCAAATAATCATGAATTAAGGAGTATACGGGTAAATAAGGGTCGATTCCATGGAGAATTAGGGTAATTTCATATGATCTTTTGAAATTAGATCAAATCAAACAATGAATCATGGTGAGAAATTAGGGAATTGATATTTTTGAAAGAGGACTTGAAAACGAATCCACAAAATCAAAAATCATTGAATTTGGATCAAGATTCACGGAGAAATCATCAAGTGAACAAGAGAGAAATTTTTGAAATTGAAAATCGCAAAAAACCGAAATTGAAATCTAAAGCTCTACAAAGGAAGATTTGGATGAAACACGATCTCTAACCCAAGATTGTGCTCGAATTGATTCAATTATTTTCCGGATCAAAAGCTTTTCATTCGCAAATTCGAAAAACAATCGTTAATGAACAAGAACCAATTTCTTCCTATTCTCTCAATGAAATCTCACTTTCAAGCACTCCGTATAAGCGGAGATGAGTCTAGAAGCAATTGGAAGGAAGCAATTCAAGGGATTTGGTGTCTAAACAGTTTGATTACTCGAATTGCCCTAGAATGCTTTATAATGTCGAAGAACATCTCTATTTATAGGGCGAATTGAGCGTAACCATTCGATCGAGAGTTTAATCTTCAATCAACGGCTCTAATGAAATGCAGAGATTCAAATCATTATGATTAAGTCATGATCGTATGATATAAGATGGACTGTTGAGATGAAGCCACGATGCGCGCGTTATAAGTAAACCGTCGCGCGTTATAACACATCAAACCATCGCTGTTTGATCTTGATCCGACGCTCCAGATGCATTTCATCAGTTTTAATCTCAGGTGTTATAACTCCTCGGATCAACGACTGAGATTAAATTGTTTTAAAACGATTTGTCGGCGAATATAATTGCGCCATGTACTTAAGTGATGATCAACGGTCGCGATTAATCGCGCGATCGGACGCTCCACCTCACCTGTGCAAAAAATAAAATGTTATTTAAACCAAATAAATCGATTTTAAATTCAGAAAAATTCAGAAGAATCCAAAAAAATTGAAAAAATTCCTAAAATTAAGAAATTCATATCTTTTAAAATATAACTCCAGATTAATTCAAATTTCTTTCATTAGATTAGAAATTAAATTATCTATCATTTTTTAAAAGTCAAATTTAATAAATAACAAGAGAATGAATTTTCTATTTCAAAAATATAATCATTTCTTTTAGATTTTAAAACTTAGAAAAAAATATATGAGGGTATATAAAATGATTTCTCTTACTATTTAACCTTAAAAACTAATTATAATCTCAAGTAAGGATAGGTTATGAAAATATTATCTTTAATCCATCATAATTAACTCTAAATTAATTTATTTTGAGATTATAATGACTTTTTCATAGAATGATAGATAAAACACTAAAAAATATGATAACATGCATTAGAATGGAAATGTCTTATGCCTTAATTTGTATTAATAATCATGTATTTTCATGATGAGTTACCATGTTATCAATGTTTAACCCACTAATCTCACATGTGCACATAAGCGTGCCCACACACGCATAAATACTCACATGCGTGCGCCACATGGCACATATTCATGTTGCCACGTGATGACACGCCATTTGCATGCCGCGTCTATTGCCACGTTTGCACGATAAAAATGACAATTTTTTAATTCATAAAAATCCAAATAATTGAAAATAAATTCAGAAAAATTTAAGAAAGAATCCTAAAAATTAGAAAATTCATAACTTTCAAAATACAACTCACTATTAATGTAAATTCATTTAATTGGATTATAAATTAAATAATTTATCATTTTAAATATTTAAATTTAATAAAGAACAAGAGAATAAATTTTAATTTAAAAATATAATCATTTACTTTTATATAAATAAAACTTAGAAAAATAAATGAGTGTATAAAAATTACTTTATCTTGTTATTGAACATTGAAACCTAATTATAATCTCAAATATAGATGGGAAATAATCAAATTTAAAATATATTATTTAAAAACATATAATTGTCCCTAAAATAATACATTATGAGATTATAAGTTAAAATTGCATAAAATGATAGATATGCACTCAAAGTATGATAACATGGATAATAATGAAATGTTTTTATGCCTTAATTTATATTATAAATCATATAATTGCATGTGTAAATTGCATGTTATCAAGTAACTTGATGACGTGCCATTGATACAATTATTTTCATCGTTACAAATGGATTTTAGCACATAATTCAAGCTAATATAATGCACGTTATCATTTTTATAATATTTTTACATTCATAATTTTCATTCTACTTATATACTTAACTTGCATCTATTTAGTGCTAATTAGGTCAAAAATGAATGTCATATCATGAATCATTCTTTTCAATTACTTATACCATGAGACTAACCCCATTTGACTCTTTCAAAGTCAAATGGTTGAATTCTCAAAGTTTGTATGAGTTATATGGATGTAAGGACATAGGCACACATTTAGGAGAGCATGGATACGAATGAAGATAAAAGGAAAGAAGAAACAACTCTCCACCAAAATTTGAACACCAAGCCAACCCTATTTTTATGAAAGAAGTGATAAATGAGGTTTGGATTTGGTAAAAAGATGATATGTATCTTTTTAGGATGATCCACAGTTATTCGAGAAGTGAAAGTTGGGTCAACCTACTTATTTTTTAGGAGGTTGGACCAAAATTTTTATTAAGTGAACCCTTAATTGTTCTTCATGGTTTTATAAATGTATTAATGAAAAGATAGAGAATTAAATTTCTTGATCCAATGAAGAAAATTTTTGTAGAAAAAAAGAGTTATATTTAATGAGATAATGAATTTCTAAAGTTTAAATATTTTTGAGAATTTTAAGGGATTTTTTTCGATTTTTAGAGCATGATAGTGAAAGTTTAAATTAGAAGAGAACCCTTCTGATTTTTTTAAGTGGAATTTTCTAGAAAGGTCCTTTTGCACTTATTAAGGTTTACAAACCCTTTATTGGTACAATAAGAGTATGCCACGTAGCATGCTCTCATGCACGATCTCAATCAAATGGTTAAGATTTCTCTAGATCAAAATCATGATATCTCATGATCTAGATGGAGTTTTGAGCTGAACTTTTATAGCTAGATTCAGCTTTTAACCCTCAATTCATCTATACCCTTGGATTGAAGAATCAAGCGGGGAAAAAAATTATAATGATTAAACTCTTTTACCTCTCTTTACACTCAAACCTTAGGTACCCACCTATAAAAGCCTTCATTTTCTCTCTCCTCACTCTTTTTGGCTCTCTCTTGGCATCAAGCTACGAGAAGAAAAGAGAGAGTGGGTCAAGAGCCAAGGAGGAGTATGGTTTGATACTCAATTTTTTTGTGGAGAAGGGAGAAAGCAAAGATCGTGATCGAAGTAGATCGATCATCACTTGGCCTAGGACGGGCACACCAACGAGGTCTGTTCAAGCATCTAGATTAGATTTTGGCTTGTGAAAATCTCCATATATAGTAGATAGATGCTTTCTTTTTCTATTTCCTTTTTTTATTATTATAGTAGCTTTAAAATCATCTACGTGTGCATCTCTCAGTTTGCCCTCAATTTCAATCATTATGGAAGGTATTTTAAGTTTCCCCTATCAATGCAATGTCATAATTCCTTTTCAAGCCCTCATCGCGTACCGATTGCTACTGCAATCCACCTTTCCCATTTTTTCATCATATCATATCCATTTCATCTCTTCTAATCTCATTATCTCATATCTTTTCTAATTTATATATTAATTCTAAGAGAAACTCAAAATTATTGCTCATACTCACCTCAACATGCTTTATTCTCACCCATACATATTCTCCCACCTTTGTCTTACTTTTAAACACTTAACCTCATTACTTTAGCTCCCAATAGATTTAATCCTTTCTGACACTATTGACGAGACTATTTCGTATGGACGTTGAATACACACAATATAGTGTCAAAAAAAAGTCCTAAACTTATCAATTTATGATTAATTAATTTAATTAAAGGGTATAATGATAAATAAGGGTCGAATCCACGGAGAATTAGGGAATTTTGAGAGATATCTTTAAAATTCGATCAAATCGGACAACGAATTGAGATTAAAAATTGGGTAATTTATGATACTAATAAAGATAACTCAATTACGAATCCACGGAATCAAAAATCGAGTGATTTGGATGAGAATTCGCTGAGTAATCGAAGTTTGAAAATAGGAGAAAATTCGTATCGCAAAATTGATTTAAAACCGAAATTAAAACAAAATTAAACTTAATATACAATTCAAAATGTAAAATTAACACTAAATGATGAAAGATTAAGATGAAAACACGCAATCTAACCCAAAGTAGCCTTTGAAATGATCCAATTAATTTCCGGATGCATGGCTTTTCATTCCGCATTTTTTAATACAAAATTGAAGTTCAAGATGTGATTTCTCCTTGATCTCTCGATCAAAATTTGATTTCAAGCATTCTTTGGATGCAGAAACGAGTCAAGAACATGAAGAAATCAAATTGGCACTCAAATTGGTGTTTGGACAGTTCAAATTTCTCAAAAATTCAAGGGTCAAACTTTCCGTTCGCGAAGAACAGTGCATTTTCGTGCGTCGTTAAAACACAAAGACGATGGTCAAACAAAATTTATAAAACCGAACTCACAAAGACAAGATATAATAATCAAGTATTGGGTAAGTATCGGGTCAGTCCACAGAGAGTAGGGTTGACTTTAATCGCAGAGTTGACTTGGTCAAACTTAGGTTTAAAAGGAGTTTTAAATAAGAGAAAATAAGATGTAAGATATGGAAATGATATAAATAAGGTAAATAAGAAGTTTTAAGAATTGAAATCTCGGATTTGAATGAGAAAAGTCAAAAGTCAAAGCATTGACTTTGACCGACAGTAGGTGTTCTGCAAAATCAGAGAATCAAACAGAGTCAGAAGATTACGAAAATTAGATATTTGGAAACTAGAGAGAAAATGAAACTTATTGATATATAATTCGTAATATTTGGATAAGAAATGGATTTATTATCAATTATTGAAAATCAACTATCAGAAAATCCCTTAAATTAACACCTCACAGGAAATCTTCAAATTGAATGACCAAATGAAATCCAAATCTTACAATTTATATGTCAATGGAAAGCTAAGAACCAGAGGAATCTAACAAGACCAAAATTATCAAATTTTGATTTGTCAATAAAAAGTAATTGACCCCGAAAGTCAACGTTTGACTTCTGATGAAAGATGAACAGTCCTTGGTCAAACGTCAAATTGAAGGGTCAAATGAACTCGTAATTTGATGAATTTGCTATCCACGGAAAGCTGATGAAAAGAGGAATCCAATGAAATGAAAATCAAGTGATTTGGAATTATAATCAGAGAGATATCCTATTTTCAAATTCAGCAAAATTTCAGACCAAAATTTGGGGAAAATGAAGAACACTATGAACTAATTTGCAAAATTAAACTTCTAAATCTAATAAAAACTCAAATTACCTCTTGATAATCGATCAAATCTCACTACTAACCCGATTGCCACGAGAATTAAGCTCCAATTTGCGCGAATTGGAGTGAATTTGCTCGGATCCTTTCTTACGGATTTTCAGAATTCAAGGGGAAAATTCGATGAAATCAAGGAGGAATTCGTGATCAATCCCGCTCCAATCCCTTTGGAAGTGAGTCTAAACGCAGGGGGATCACGATGAACTAAAGATCTTCCTCGAAATTCGCTTAATTCCTTCACGAATCGATCAAAAGTTCAAGAACAAAGATGGGAAATACATGCTTTTAAAGAGGGAAATTGGCCCGATGATCATGGGCAATTGACGCGTTCGTGGGGGCGGCTTTCAAGCATCGTGGAGGCGGTTTCTATTGCATGGCTTTGTGGCTTCAAATCCGCGGGGAAGGAGCTTGAATTTCGCTTCGAAAAGGCCACGAATTTCGGCACGATCGGCCCACGATCGGGCCACGATCGGGCCACAATCGTCGTCTTGGTCGCACGTCGGTCGGCGTCCGATCGTCTGGAGGCGATTCCGCCGCTGAAGCTCCCCGATCGCACCGCGATCGCGGTCCGATCGAACTGCGATCGTGGAGTTCTTCCACTAGCCCTTCGCGCCGTCCGATCGCGTCTCAGGTGAGCGGACGATCGGGGTTAATCTGATCCCGTATACCACGATCATAGGTAACGTTCGCCGCCAGCCGTCCGATGACTTGATGATCACCTCGCGACGAAAGATCGGGCGCTCCTGGAGATACCACGTGGCGATCGCGTATCCCTCCGATCGCGGCCACTTAACTTCAATTTCCCGCACGTGTTGTAAATCCGATCGCGTGGACTCAAGTCCACGCGATCGATGCCTTGCGATCGTAGTCGATCGGATCTGACGCCCGTCGTGTCGCCACGTGTCCTGCAAGGTAAGAACCGTGTGGGAACATAGTCCCACACGGAGAAAAGAAAATCCGCTGACGCGTATAAATAGGGGAGTGAACTCCCCTATTAATTGTCTTTGTTCTCTCTCTTACCGAACCTGCACGTGGCGCCCCACACGGGCGCCCACGTGGCCGAGTGGCCTCCCTGCCACTTGGTTGCGACCGCCCTGCGTGGCCTCCTGCCACGCGTCAGCACCACCTGCGCCTCGCGTGGGCTGCCCAGGCTCTGCCACGTGGCCTCAGTGCCACGTCGCACCCTGGGTTGGTCCCGTGCGCCACGTCAGTCGCCGCCTCGCCACGTCAGCACCTATAGGTAATAAAACCCCCTTTTTTTCGCGATTTTGTTAATAGAAAACCCTAATAAAAATCAAATAAAATTCAGAAAAATACATAAAACTTCAGAAATTCATATTTCTCAAAATACAACTCCTTTTTAATTGAAATTTTCTCCATTGGATCATAAATTCTTTCCTTTTTAATATTATGCCATTTAAAACATATTTAGAAAGAAGAAATCAAGATGACTTTAATTTACTTAAATCATTTCTCATTAAATATTTTAAATTATAAATTCATCCTTATATACATTTCACCTCTTTAGTAGTAGGGTTGAAAAGTAGAAAAGACTTTCTAGGGAGATTCTATAGGAAATTGCTAAGAGACTAGCAATTATTTAAGTTGGGAGGTGTGATAACATGCAATCTTAACATGATAAAACATGATTATTAATGCAATTTAAGGCATAAAACATTACATTTATGTGCATGTTATCATACTTTGAGTGCATTTCTATCATTCTATGCATATTTATGTCATAATCTCAAAATGCACTAAATTAGGGTTAATTATGATAAATTAAGGACAAATGATTTTATAACCCATCTTTACTTGAGATTATGAATGGTTTTTAAAGTTAAATAATGAGAGAAATCATATTTTATGAACATTCATTTAATTTTTCTAAAGTTAAAATCTTAAAGAAATGAATGTATTTTTGAAATATAAATTAAATCTCTTGTTATTTAAATATTTTGAATTTTTAGAATGATAGATAATTAAATTTCAGATCCAATGAAAGAAATTTGGTTTAATTTGGAGTTGTATTTTAAAAGATATGATTTTTACAATTTTTTGGGATTTTTCTGGATTTTTCTTGATTTTTCCAATTTAATTTTGATTTAAAATAGATTAAAATAAATATAATATATATATAAAAAAATTCAAAAATCGCGCGGGGCCCACGCGGGTGCGACGTGGCACGCAAGGCCACGTGGCAGAGCCACGCGGACCCGCGCAGCGCGCCTACGTGGCGCGTTTATATATATCATATATATATTACTTATCTTATAAAATGGGTCTTTGTCCTCCCCTATATGGGAAGGGTCATACCCTTAGAAACCGTCGGGTATTATAAACCCGACGGTTTCATTTAATTAAGTCCGTGTGGGACTAAAATTGTGTCTTACTTACCTTGCAGGCGACGTGGCGCGACGACGGGCGTTAGATCTCGCGGACGGGCGATCGACAGGCGTCGATCGCGTGGAGCACGGACCACTGATCGATCAAATCAACACGTGCTTGATTGGGCGAGTTATAATGGCCCTGATGTTGGCGACGAGGCGCGACGAGGGGCGACGGATCAAACGGGCGATCGATCGACGTGCGTCGATCGCATGCACCGCGGACCACCGATGATCAATAACGCACGTGGCGTTTTTAAAGAATTATAACGGCCGAGATGCGTCGGCGCGGATCGCATCTCAGCCGTCGGATCGTGATCCAAGGAGCGAGATCAAAGCGTTTTTATAACGCTAATCCACGCGGAAGATCGGAGCCGTCGATCCAGATCGGACGGCTAGGACTTAATCGAAACGGTCCACGATGGACCGTTTCATCGTAACCGTCGATCAAAACGATCGGACGGTTACGCCCAAATTTAGCTTAAATAGCCTTGTTCTTCGTCGATGTATGCATTCGAGTTGGATTTCAATCAAATTGACTTGTCTAGACACCGATCCACTCATTTCTCTTGATTCCATCCTCTTCCTCCTTCATTTCCGCATCCATGGAGGGGTTGAAATCAAGATTTGGTGGAGAATCGAAGGAGAAATCGACGCTTGAAGCCGGTCGTGACGCTCTTGACGTTTTCGGTGATTAATCGGCTTAATCACCTTGTTTTGATCGCTAAACAGGTTTAGTGGAAGCGGTTTTTCCTAGATTATCTTCTTATTATCTTTAATTTTCGTTTAGATTAGGATTTAGCTTTCAATTTCATAGAATTTCATCTAAAATCACGATTTCAACGTCCAAAAATTTCTCTCCACTTCAAATTTCGATTTCTCCGCGAAATCAAGTCCAAATTCGATGATTCTTGATTCCGTGGATTCGTTTTGAAGTCTTCTTTCTAAAAACACTATTTTCCCTAATTTCTAACCTCAATTCATCATCCAATTTGACCCAATTCTAAAAGATATCTCAAAAATACCTAAATTCCCTGTGGATTCGACCCGTATTTACCATTATACCCTTCAATTCTCTCTTAATTCCCCAAATTGGTAAGTTCGGTATTATTTTTGACACGAGACTGTGTGAAATCGATGACCTCGCGGTCTCGTCTCGTCAGAGCGCAGCTTACCTGGAAAAAGCTTAAAGCGAGAGTTATATAACCAAACCTTTTCATTGACGTGGAAGGTTCATCTTCTAATGTTCCTGTCATGAAAGGTCTTGGTCTTTTCTTTGTAGATCTCGGCGTTTTCGTACGCGTCACGCCTTAACTCCTGTAGTTCCTGCAGCTGGAGAAGTCTATGTTTACCTGCTTTGTCCAGAGATAGGTTGAGCTTCTTTATTGCCCAATAAGCTTTATGCTCAAGCTCAACCGGAAGATGGCACACCTTCCCAAAATATGAGTCGGAACGGAGACTTCCCGATGGGTGTCTTGTAAGCCGTTCGATATGCCCATAAAGCATCAGGAAGCTTGTGTGCCCAATGCTTACTGTCTGGTCGAATGATCTTCTTTAAAATATTCTTGACTTATCGGTTGCTCACTTCAACTTGCCCATTAGCTTGGGGGTGGTACGGTGTGGTGACGCGATGATGTACTCCATATTTCTTCAATAATGCACGAAAGTGTGCATTGTTGAAGTGTGAGCCTCCGTCACTGATGATGGCCCTCGGACAACCATATCGGGAGAAGATGTTCCTCGTGACAAACCTGAGTACTTCTCGATGAGTGTTTGTCCTAGTGGGAATAGCTTCTACCCACTTAGACACATAATCAACTGCTACCAAAATATATGCTTTCCCATCAGAAGGTGGAAAAGGTCCCATGAAGTCGATCCCCCATAAATCAAATATCTCCACCTCGAGGATAGGCCTCACTGGCATTTCATCTCGCTTGGAGATGTTTAATGTTGCGTGACATTGTAAGCACTATGTATAGAAACGGTGGGCATCCTTGAAGATAGTGGGCCAATAAAAACCGCTTTGTAAAATCTTATCTGCTATCTTCCGGGTGGAAAAATGTCCTCCACATGCTGATGAGTGACACATCGATAATATACCTCCTTGTTCTTCTTCCGCTACACATCGTCGTATGATCTGATCGTATCCTACATGGAATAGAAGTGGTTCTTCCCAATAATAATATTTGAGTTCATGGAAGAACTTATCTTTACGATGCCGATTCCAATGCTCTGGGATCGATCCAGTCACCAGAAACTTGACGATATGCACGAACCAAGGAGCATGACTAGATACTGTAATAAGATGCTCATCAAGAAATGAATCACTAATGTCTCATGTACCTGAAACGTGGAGACGAGATAGGTGATTTGCCACCGAGTTTTCGCTGCCCTTCTTATCTCTAATCTCCAAGTCAAACTCTTGAAGAAGCAGCACCCATCGTATCAATCGTTGCTTCGCCTCCTTCTTGGAAAACAAGTACTTTAGCGCTGCATGATCTGTATAAATGACGATCTTGCTTCCCAAGATGTAAGGCCTAAACTTCTCTAATGCGTAGACCACCGCTAACAGCTCCTTTTCTATCGTCGTGTAATTCATTTGAGCTTCAGCAAGGGTCTTACTCACACTTTGTTAGTTGCGATAATTTGCACCCTACCTATCGTGCCTTCTCCTTTTCTCATACTACTGAGTGAATACCCAAGGCTCACTTGGAAGTAGTAAAGTTACCTCACTAGAAGTAGCAATGGACTTATAGTATGAGACTCTTGTCAAGCTATGAACATGAGTATTTGAACCTAGACCGGCCAACATAAATTTTATTACATGTAGATAGGTGTTTACACTCGAGTATAATCCTCACGGGATCATTCATCGACACAAAGCTCATCTCGTTACTAGTGGGTTCTCTCAGACCTATGAGATTGACTACAAGGAGACCTTCTCCCCTACGGTCCGCCTTAACTCGATATGTACTATTCTCTCTTTGGCGATGAATCAAGGGTGGTCTTTTCATCAACTTGATGTGTCTAATGCCTTTGTCTATGGTGATCTTACTGAGCATGTGTTTATTGAGCAACCAATTGGGTAAGCTATTTAGGGAGAGACTACCCACATATGTCATCTCCATTGTCCTATCTATGGTTTGAAGCAAAGCCCACATGCGTGGTTTGTGAAATTCAGTCAACTTATCCTCTCTCAAAGATTGACTCCTTACGAAGTGAATCCTACTATCTTTTGAACCTCTACTTATGTCGGATACATAATATTGGCTATACATTTTGATGATATCCTTGTCACGCGATGTTGCTGGGATTGCTCTAGTTAAAGATTATTTACGTCAACATCTTACTATTCGAGATTACTTATCGGCTGGGGAAGTTGGTTATTAAACAACAAAAATTGTCATAGATATACTTACGAAGGTGAAACTCCTAGGGTAGAATCCTCGCATATTGTCCATTGATAGTAAGCCTGACTTTTATAACTCTACCTTTCCACTACTTGCAAATGTTCATGCCTATCAATGAATTTTGAGGAAGCTTATTTACTTAACCATTACACTCCCTAAAATCACTTATACCATGGGTCTCCTTAACTAGTTTATGCATGCGCCCTAGAAGATCCATTGGCAGTGCTCCTTTTCGTGTTTTCGCTTATCTCAATCATGCTCCTAGATGTGGTCTTCTCTACTTATGATGCATTCATCTTCACATGGATGCCTAATCTGACTCCAACTATGCAAGCAATTTTCGTGGTCGGAAATTTATTTTCGGGTACTACACATTAGTTGGCAAGAACC
The DNA here is from genome assembly GCA_024174645.1 of Lemna minuta. Lineage (NCBI taxonomy): Eukaryota > Viridiplantae > Streptophyta > Magnoliopsida > Alismatales > Araceae > Lemna > Lemna minuta. The sequence continues at coordinate 1,566,034 of CM044104.1, read as the reverse complement.
TTGTCACCTAGGGAGTCAAAAGCAACATGTTGTCTCTCTCTCTCTCTCTCCAGTGTGGAAGCCAAATACCGTGATATGATGCATGATTCCTCTAAGGTGGTTTGGGTACATTAATTTCTTTAGGAGCTTGGTTTTCCAATACAAGGTGCCATGCCCACGTGTTGATTATCAAAGCTGTAATATTTCTTGTAAACAATCTTACTTTTTCATGGACGCACCAAATACATCTAGATTGATTGTTATGCTATTCTCTATCGAGTACTTGACGTGTTTATCACGTCTCCTCATATTGTCTCTTTCCATCAGTTAGTAGGCATTATAACAAAAGGGCTAAGCACAACCTCCTATGACTCAATTTTTATAAGTTGGGCTTGTTTTGATCTCTACTCTCTAGCTTGAAGAGATGTGTGAGTGTATATGGGATAGAATGATACTTTTGTAATTCTAGATTTTCTACTCTCTTGTCTCTCCCCTATATGTCTCTCTTCTCCTCTCTTATTTTCCTCAATCAAGATCATTGTCTCAAATTCATTTTCCACAAACAACAAACTATAAAACCATCTCACGCTCGTGGTGTCAAGAGATTTGAGAAAACATCAAACTGATTTGAAAAAATATCCTCGCTTCCTTGCTCAGTATCTCCTCTTAGAATTGTTGGTGAGCTCTCGATGGCAATCTCCTCTTGAAGGTGTTCTCAAATTCTTTCTCTCTTATGAGCATTCTCCTCTTGAAATCGTTGTCAAATCTCATCTCCACTGAAGCTCAAGTTGCATCTAGCATTCAAAATAAATTAGGGTTGATTCCAAATTTTTGATTTTGAGGTTAGTTCCTAACCCGGGTGCTTTCTTTAACACTCTCTAAATCTTCAACATCCGAATCTTCATAAATTTTTCTTGCATTTCCTAAATTTCACTGGGATCTTCATAAATTATCTATCTCTAGAGTCCTCTATTTCTTCAACACTTTCTCTCATTTGCTCTTGTTAGAACCGAGATTCAAGTTGAGACATTCCTTATGGTGAACACAAGATTGTTATGAAAACTTTACATAACATGCTTGAATTAGGGCGTTTCAATGAAGCTTTGAGTTCTACACCGATCGATGATCTTTTGGCTTCATCGAGTAATAAGCGTTCAAAAGTAGTGATGCAATTTATGGAATGACAATCAAATAAGAGCACAACACTAGATGAGAAATCATAAAAGGCTAAGTTAGAAGATTATTTACGTGAACCTTGCATTGATTGCTCAAGTGGTGACTCATTGCAATGGTGGCGCAAGATAGGATCTAACAAATATTTGTGCATTTCAATGCTCACAAAGGAGTGTTTTTTTTTCACAGCAGAAGAATTATCACATTTTGAAGAGGAAGGTTAGCACACGACATTGTATTTGCTTTGAGGACCTTGAAGTTTTGCAGTCGTGAAGATGCCACCGATGCTGATGAAATTGATTTCCAAGTTGAAGAAAGTACACGTGTAAAATAATAATTTCCTCAAACTCTATTGTTTGTTCTCTTGAGACTCTAAAGCTTTTAACTATTTTTAATGGCTTTAGTTTACCTATTTGAGACTTGTATATTAGATTCTTTATGTGTTGTTTGCATAAAGTTGCTGTCATTTGTTTGCTGTCATTTGTTTGTTAGATATTTAAAGGCGAAATCGCCCCATTTATCCCGTGTTTTGGGCTTTATTTTCGTTTTATCCCGTGTTTTTAAAGTTAGCCTAATTTATCCCCAATTTGTCAAATCAGCCCGCTATATCCCGTGTTTGTCACATCAAGCCCAATGGATGTTGAGTGTGCTATCGTGGACGGCCACGTGGGCGTGGAATCCACGTCGGACGCCACATCATCGCGGGAAGAATCTTCCCCGTTGTCTTTTGATCCCGTTCGCCCCATTTATCGCCCCCCATTTCCAAACACTCCGGTGATTTTATGTCTTGGCCAGCTCCTCCTCGGTGAATATTCTGAAGTTATTTCCTGGGTGAGACGAGATATGTTGTAGGAGTAGGGGTCCACCGTTTTGCTCGAACATCTTCTTCTTGAATTCGGCAATCTTCTGCCTCTGTCTTCCCCAGCACGTAAAGGCTCCGGCAGCTAGAAGAACTACAAGTAAGCTTCCGCCAATACCTGCAAAAGAAAAGTTCTTGAGCGATAAACAACTCTACATTAGAAAGGTAATATGATGATTGCACTGACCGAGACCCAACTTCAAGCGCAAGGTAATCCGAGGTTTGCACTCAAAGCTTCCTTCAGTATTAATGCAGTATTGACTCCACGAACATCCGTGAGGGTAGTTATCAGTCCTGCACTCGTCGATATCTGTCAGAAAAGAGGAGGAAAAAAAACCAAGTCAGTTACGCCGAGTCTGAAGGGATATGATCATTCCAGCAAGCAAGTCTTACCTTCGCAGGTTCTATTATCCTTGCTAAGAATGAATCCATCTCGGCAGTTGAAAACATGGGCGCCACGGGTGTTTGTGCAGTTCGCGTTTGGCGGGCAGATGCTGGGATTTCAGAAGCACTCATCAATATCTAAAAGTCAATGACCGAATGTCAACATAGAATAAGTCAACAGAGAATAAGCCAAAGATCTGGACGCACCCACGCAGCTTCCATTAACGTATGGATTGCCCTCGTACCTGTCCGAGCAGTTGCAGAGGTACCCGATACCATTATTGGAGTCCACGCACTCACTATTATCACTGATGCATGCGTACGACGCCGTAGCACGATTCTTCTTCGCTTCTGCGCAGGTTAAATTCGCGATCGACCAATCAAGAACGAGAGGCAGCCTTCGACCGTATTCGTTCGATTTCAGATCCCGATCGGCTGAACTTGTGAGCTCCTTCCTCCGCCAAGAAAAAAATACACGCAGCGCTTAAAACCCCGGGTATACGTGTAGTTGTCGAAACCGCCCGGGCTTGTGGAAAAAGCACTTGAGGCCTCCGGGAATCGTAATCGACAGAAGACCAAGCCCTGCGCAGCTGCCGTTGGGTACATCACGGAAGCTCTCCGAGTTCGCGCATATCGACATACAGCCTTCTGAATAGCTGACGCCTCTTTCTCCTGTTATGAACGCATAAGTATCGCAGCCGATAACAACGAACTTGTTCCTCGTGTGCGAGAACGTGAAAGGCAAATCGCTCGAGACGAACCCATGGCGTGGACCTATAATTACTCTTGCCATTGTAGCAGTCGTGAACCGGTGTGCACCTCGACTCGCGCCTCCCGGCCATGGATATGTCCAAGAGAAGGATGTCGCCGGAGCTAAGGTACGCTGAGCCATCGCTGGCGCAGGTAATGTTGAAGTCTCCCTATTCTTTAGCATAGAAGCCTTCGACAATGCCGAACGGATAAGGAATGTCGATTTCGCCGCCCTTGGCTGGGCAAGAGAGCCGAATAGTTTTCGCAGATGACGTCATCGAGCGCGGACTGAAGAAGAGAAAGAGAAAGAGCAGCTCCATGATCGATATCTCTCGTTTCTAGTTTCGTCTCGTTTGTGTGCAGCTCCGTGCGCAGAGTGGGAGTATTTAACAGTGGAGAAGGGTTCTTCCTTGAAGATGAATGTTTGATCGGGTCGTATTGAAATACAGGCCACACGAAGAAGAAGAAGAAGAAAATCACTTTGTCGGTCTGAAAATCGCTTTGTCGGGATCAAAAGACAACGGGGAAGATTCTTCCCGCGATGATGTGGCATCCGACGTGGATTCCACGCCCACGTGGCCATCCACGAAAGCACACTCAACATCCACTGGGCTTGATGTGACAAACACGGGATATACCGGGCTGATTTGACAAATTGGTGATTTGAAAACACGGGATAAAACGAAAATAAACCCCAAAACACGGGATAAATGGGGCGATTAACCCCAAATTGGGGATAAACTAGGCTAACTTTAAAAACACGGGATAAAACGAAAATAAAGCCCAAAACACGGGATAAATGGGGCGATTAACCCGATATTTAAATGAGCTTGTTTATTTAAATGAGCTCCAACTCAAATGAGCTTGTTGTCTTGTCTCTCTTGAGCCTATACTGTAGATTAATTGGCTTCTCGTCAATTAGGAAGACCAAATCATAGTTACCGTTGGGGTAGTTCTATTTCCCAAAAGTTGAATCTTTAAAACCCCGCCAAACTAGGGTTCCGATTTGAGCGCGCTGTGGAATGGATAGCGAGGAGATTAGTTCTTCTCCTAGTTACTTCGACGCGAAGGATCTGTCTGAAAGGGAACAGTTTCGTCGTTACAGGTTGTATCACCCACCCGTAAATATTCTCTCTACATGTTTTATTCCACGCGTGACTATTGATTTCGCCCTGGTTAATTTTTACCCTGATATTGCACACATTTGGAGATCAATTTACTCTGTTCTTCAAATTTTCTCTTTTCAAGTTGCAGAATTTTCACTCGATTTTTTTTTTTGAAAAACAAATTTTCGCTTGAATGTTGGCGTTTAGGGTTTAGGTTTTATAATGCAAGTGCCTCATTTGTATCACTATTTACAGGAAGAGGCTTTCGTCCTCACCCTCTTCGTTGCTCCAACTGAACTCTGGTTCTAAATTCGCCGACACGCGGCTCCTATACGACGAAAATAACATTCAAAGGCGACCAAATGCTGCTCTACTTCTGGAAGAAATCAAGCAAGAAGTTGAAAGTTATGATCCCGAAGGCTTTGAAGGAGATTATAAAATGCCAGGATCGTCGAAGAGAAGAACTTCCATTGACGCTCATATATCTCCCAGGAGGAGCCTTGGTCCTGAAGATTCATACCCTGGCCCACCGCTGACATCGATCAAACAAGAAGATGATGTTTCGGTTGAAACTGGTGAGGAGGCAACGTTCACAATGTTTGCCTCCCTCCTTGATTCTGCGCTTCAAGGTTCGGAAAATCATTTAAGAACGAGATTTTCTTGAGATTTCTTCAATGCATCATTCTTCAAAAAGTGACTTCAAATCATTCTATGTTTCTTATTATGAATAAATACGATTTGGAGCAAAGATGTCTATACCCATGTTCACCTTTACGAACGGATATGAGGTTACTGGAAGTACGTCTTTGGTGTTTTATTTTAGAATACATGGGTTGCTTATTTCTCCTGTGCCATTAGCTTGAACGCACATTGTCAAAAGGTCTGATATTTTTTCTTCATCTTTCCTTCTCTTAGGATTGCTGCCCTTCACTGATCTAATATTGAGATTCAAGAATACATGCAGAGATGTCTTTGAATCAATAAGGTATGTTATTCATTCCATGACTTGGAATGAATCCTGTTCAATGATTATCCTAAGGGAAACTTATTGCTATTGGTTTCATGCCATTATATGCTGTCCTTTTCTCTGCTTTGTTTTATAATCTGTGGTTATCGAGTCCTTCCCTGGCTCGTTGTCACCAGTGATTCATCTGATTTTGTATCTGTTTACTTATATAATGATAAGCGCTTGATATTCATTCTTCATCTGAATTCTTGTTACATTTTAAGGTATGGAGATGTTGGGAGACATAGAGTCGTGGAGAATAAATTAATGCGGCAGAAAGCTAAAATCCTTCTTGATGAGGCAGCCTCTTGGTCTCTTCTTTGGTATCTGTTTGGCAAAGGAAATCAATCTCTGACCACTCTGTCAAAAATTTCCATGTACTTCTGACAAAATGTGCTGTGATGAACCTCTAATTTGATTTCTTGAAAGATATCCTTTCCTTAATTTCATTTACGCCTCAGTGGAAAATTTTTCTCATGTTATTCATTAACGTTTTTAAACTCTTGCTATTTGGAATTGCACTATGGAACTGGCTACCCAGATGGCAGCTTGACTGCTTTCTGGCTCTTTCTAACCATAGGAAGATATTTGGTTTGGGGACAGGCTATTATTTGTTTCTGTCTGCTCTGGATTGACCACCTCTTTCTTTTTTTCTTTCTTAATTTCCCACTTTCCTTCTTTTGAGTTTTGCCCTTTGTTGTTCTGATCGGCAATCCGATGATTGATGTTGGTGGAAACCATATTGTCTGAATTAACCATCTGCGTCTTTTTTCTGGTCTGGAAAGTGTGGTCTGTGTTGCCTTGTCCTGGGCCAAAATTGACTAGACAACCGAATCTTAACTAACCGAGAACATTATTTTGCGTATATCAATTAGAGAAATCAATTTTAAGGTTTTTGTGGATCTCTCATGGACTTGTTGTCACTGGCTTTCTATTTATTAATGAATCAGGAACGTTTTATTGATGATCGACCAGCTATTTTTTTATGATCTACTGGCTATCCATGATTGATATAATGATTAAGGATTCAAGAGACCCACAGAAATTGAACTTCATAAAGCTTTTATTTGCTGTAATATGATATTTAAGTTACTGTTTTATTCCAAGTTATTTATTGATTATTCTAAATTTTAGAATCTTATTAAAAGGGCCTTTTTTACGTTAAAATTACAGTCTCGTTCAATCCTAAGTTTGTTTTCATGGCAACTGGGTCTGTCCCTTGCTGCCTTTCCTCTTTCTTGAGTTATCCATGTTGAATATAGTGGTATATAGTCCCTATTAGACCTATTGGGCCGCTGACAGTAAGGGGCCCAATATGTCACTATTTTGAACCTCCTATGTAGTGGGCCACTGGTACCAGTGGCCCAAGTTGAGTCTTTGTAAGTGGGTGGTCCCCACACACACTGTATTTAATTAGTCACATGAATAGAATATGTGAGCTTTTGTCTTTCTGCTTAAACCCTAACTGCCATCTCTACACTGGTGGGGATAAATTATTCTACTGCAGTTTTAACAATCCACTCTCTCACTATCTGTATCTGCTGATCTGCTCTTGACATTATGCAACACATACTAATTAAATAGTTCATGCATTGCAGTAGAAACCAAATTCCTCTCTATTGTGATTTGTGTTCCTGTTTTTAGATCACGTGCAGTAAATCATGGACTTTTATTTCCCTTATTTTTTTGCACTAGAGCCATCATTAATTGATAGTTTTTGAATTGGTTGCTGAAAGAACATATTTATTCTTCTTCAGGGAACGATGATCTGCCCGAGGATTTGATTCTGGTACATTTGGGTTTTTGACTGTCCTCGTATTCAATTTTATTGAGAGTATAACCCTAACATTTCAAGTGATTTCAATCTTTTCACTGTGTTCTCATCGATCAGTCTCCAGCTACATCCCACCAAGAAGCTTGCCAATTTGTTGCTGACGATATCACTGCACAACTTTGTCTTCGAATTGTCCAATGGCTTGAAGGATTAGCATCAGAAGCCCTTGATCTGGATAAAAAGGTTTTTGCTCATTATAACTACTTTCTTTCTTATCCTCCAACCAAATATCACACGTTGTTAGCCAGTATCTTTTACTCTCTCTGTTTTATTTCCTTATGTTCCATGTAAGTGGGCCACATATCATAAGTGACCCATACATCTCTTCTTTTAAGTTTTTATGAGTTAAATGGGATACATTTTAAAAGTTGCCCTCATGATCTATCTTTAAGTGACTTATTCTGCATGTGGGATTAATTCACAAAAATTGAAGTTTGGGCCCTCACAAATTGAAGATGGGTATTTTAACCAGTCACAAAAATGGGAGTCATAATCTGTCTTTTTCGGAAATGCTAATCTCTCTGGAGAGGGATCCTGCAATTTCTGGAGAAGGGACTGTTCTGTCTTACCACCTGGCATTTTCTGTCATCGGTGAAGAATTAAAGTGTAGTATTAACGTTAAAGTCTATCGGAAGCTGTGGATCATCATAACCACTATAGGTCTGAAACTACAGACTTCAGCCAGTCATTTCATGTATGAATTCCCGTGTAAATACAGGTACAAATTTACATTTATGGTTGGAGTTTTTCTGGACCCATCATGTGGATTTTGCAGACTGTTCAGATCTCATTGTTTAGAATCACAATAGCAGAAAACAGTGAGAGCATAATGTCAAGTAGCGTGATGAAAAAGTATACAATATCTCAGAGAATGTTAAATAATTTTTATTTCTTGGAGAGTTCTATATAGTCCAGTTTTAAGAAAATTTCTGTTCCATTTCCTTTTTGTACTGTTTGAATATAATTCAGATTCTCTTACAATTTATGTATTGAATTGTTATAGGGTTTCTATGCTTCTGTGTCTGAACATATTGATTACCATTCTGTATTGTTGATTACTTGAATGCCTGAATGACTTTGCAGTTTTGTGGCATATACCAATCTTAGCCTCGGAAGATAGAAGTGCTATGCTTGTCTTCCTTAGGGTTTCACCAATTGTCATGAATGGGCGACAACAATTTATTTATGTTTTTGAAAAAGAAGAACAACAATGTATATCCAAGGGAGACTGGCTTAATCTTCTTTCTTTATCTGATTTTATAATATTGCTCGGTCATTTAACTGCTGATGCCATATTGCTTCTGTTTCTCTCTTTAGAAGTCTGATAGTCCCACATCTGCATAACTACAAATTGAGAGCTCCGTCACTAGTTTTGAATGATTAGGGCATCTTAGAAATGCAAAATCTGCATCGTAGAACTTTATATAGTTATATTGTTGGTAACTAGCTTCATATTTTACTCATAAGTATCATGCTCAACATGATTTATTAGTTGTGATTTATCGTGAAGTTAGGCTACATTTCATTTGTTTCTTTCATGATGTTTGCTTTGTTTATTTAAGTTACATGTATCACATGTATGTTCTTGACGAGAATGTCTTGTCAAGAACCTCCAAGAATTGTGTTCGAGATTTGCACCTCAACTGAGAGGTTCATATCAGCTCCACTCGGAGATTCTCTAACTGATCTCTTTCCCCTCTTGTAGCCATCAATTCATTTTTTTTCTCACACTGATATCCTACATTAATTATAATTTTTTTTTTGAAAAAGGAAGACCACCCGAGATCTGCAATCAACCTAATATATTAATAAGATTAAATGCAATACAAAAAGCAGTAGGGACCATCCTAATCCTCCTCACATTAGGCCTTAACATGAAACGGATCCCTCCACATTGTGGACTCCCCTTGAAGACTACCTCATTCTGATGCAACCAGATTGCCCAGATAACTGTGGAAAGCCTTCCCTGTTCTGCCTCTCTCCATTAATTACAATAAGAATCTCTTGTCAAGAACTTCCAAGAATTGTATACAACCAAGAGAGCATTGAACACCATGGCCTCATTGGCAGCTTGAAACCATATCAGAACGACATAAATGAGAGAGCACGAATTGATGTCGACAAGATTGGGAAGAGATTGATTGGTTAATCTCCTAGTGAAGCTGATATGAACCTCTCAGTTGAGGTGCGAATCTAAACTTTAACAAAGATATTTGAAGAGGATAGAGATTGAAGATCCCATGGAGTGAGGAAGAGGGAGATGCAAATTATTGAATTAAATGAGAGGGAGAGATATGTTAAGGGAAAGAGGCAAGGAGATAATAATGTAAGCAGAGAGGGTAACATTCTTATCATTGAACGCAAATAACTCCCATCTTATATTTGAAGCTGTGGCACATAACTTTTGTCTTAGAATAATTTTGGGTCAGGTTCCTTTTTTTGGTTAACTGTAATGATAATTTAGACACAAAAGTTTATGATAAATTATTTTGATCGGATTATAGAAAATTGTAAGCATGTGACCCATAGTTTTTAATATTTTTAACCATTTTGTTTTCTTGCCATTCATTTTGATCAATATAAATTCAATATATGCGTGCCATCACAGATGAAAGGATCTCATGTTGGATCATATCTCCCAAGTTCTGGTGTCTGGCATCACACACAGAGGTACTTGAATAGAAAGAACAATGACCCAGCAATTGTGGAGCACCTGGATTTTGATGCACCTACTCGTGAAGCTGGACAGCTGCACTTAGATGATAGAGTATGCTATTCATTTTGTTTATCAGTTCAGTTATGTTGTAATGTATCCGATAATATAAATATCCGACATGGTCAAGTGTATATCACACCATAAGATTTCTTTATGGAAAATATTGTTTTCATTAGATGGTCTCCTATAGGTTGATTGATATCGGTAGAATATGCTATCTACCTTTTTAATCAGATTATGTTTTGTTATTTACCTGACTATATGTATAATGTGCCATGCAGTCCCGTGAATGTCATGTCATATTGTTTTTTCTTGTTACATAACATTTCTCCAGTGTTGATAACTTGATGCCTCATCACTGATTTGCTATTTCTTTTGCTGACTTTGGGGGGGCATTGTTTCGGGGTGCCCCCCTCCCTCATCATAAAAAAAAATTTTTTTCTTTTGCTGATTGTAGAAAGGAAGAGGAGAGAAAGACGAAGAAGATCATCCTTGAATTAGAGAGGGTACATAGTTTTCTTATAGAGAAATACTAAGTGAGCCCTTAGTGGGCCAGAGATAGAAAAGGAGCTCAATCCAACACTCCCCCTCAAGCTGGTGCGTGGATATTCTCCACACCCAGCTTGTCACAGAGCTCTTCAAACCTCGGGGCATGGAGCCCTTTGGTGAAGATGTCTGCTCGCTGATCGGCTGATGGTACATACGGCGTGCAATAACGTCATGACTCCGGCTTCTCTTTGATGAAGTGCCGGTCAATCTCAATATGCTTGGTGCTATCATGCTGTACGGGATCATGAGCAATACTGATTGCCAATTTATTGTCGCAGAACAGCCGTACTGGAGAGGATACTGGACAACGGAGCTCTCGGAGGATCCTGGTGATCCATAGAGCTTCACACAATCCTTGGGCAAGAGCTCGGAATTCTGCTTCAGCACTAGATCTGGAAACTTCCTTCTGCTTCTTGGTGCGCCACGTGATGAGATTGCCCCCCAGGAATGTGCAATAGCCGGAGGTGGAGCGACGATCGACGATGGAACCGGCATAATCTGCATCTGTATATACCTCCAAATCGAGACCACTATGACGACGGAACAGAAGTCCGCGGCCAATAGTCCCTTTAAGAAAGCGGAGAACTCGGTGTGCAACATGTAGATGGCTCACACGTGGAGTGTGCATAAATTTGCTGAGAACACCAACAGTGTATGCAATGTCACGCCGCGTGTGAGTGAGATAGATGAGTTTGCCCACGAGTCTCTGATAAGATCCGGGATCCACAAGGGCTTCAGTTTCGTCGACTCCAAGTTTGTGATTAGCTTCAATAGCTGTAGGAAGAGGGCGGGAGTCCTCTTTTCCAAGTTCCTGGAGCAAGTCGATAGTATATTTCCTTTGACAAATAAAGAGGCCATTGGATGAATATGCTACCTCAATGCCTAGAAAATACCTTAAGAGGCCAAGATGCTTGATCGCAAACTCAGATCCAAGGTAGAGCGCCAAATCACCAATAGTAGACGTGTCGTCCCCTGTGATGATGATGTCATCCACGTAAACCAAGAGGATCACCACTCCCCCTGACGTGGAATGATGATAGAACAGGGTATGATCCCCGTTGCACTGCCGATAGCCACGCGTCCGCATGGTAGTAGTAAAGCGAGCAAACCAGGCTCGAGGAGATTGCTTGAGGCCGTAGAGCGACTTCCGGAGATGACAGATAACTGATGCCGGAGTCGATAGGACTAAGGAGGAATAACCCGGAGGGAGCGCCATATAAATCTCCTCAGTAAGATCACCATGCAGGAAAGCATTCTTGACGTCATACTGCTGCAATGTCCACCCGCGATGACAAGCAAGTGCGTGAAGAAGACGAACAATGTTCATCTTCGCAACCGGAGCAAACGTCTCCTGATAGTCAAGACCATACTTTTGCGTGAAGCCTTTGGCGACCACCCATGCCTTATGCCATTCAAGAGAGCCGTCCGAATTCTCCTTGATAGTGTAGACCCACCGACTACCAACCACATGCTTCCCAGCCGGTAGCGGAACAAGATCCCAGGTATGATTTTGGGCAAGGGCCTGAAGCTCCTCCTCCATGGCACGCTGCCAAGAAGAAGAGGCTAAGGCATCGTCTACCGTCTTGGGAAGAGTAATGGAGGTAAGGGAGGTGAGGAAGGCCTGGAAGGACCGAGAGAGGCGGTGCGAAGAGATAATAGGGCATGGATTCATCAAAGGTGGCATCCTTGGTAATGAAGAAATGGCGCGAAGGAGGATGATAACAACAATACCCTTTTTGGGTAGAAGAGTAGCCAATGACGATACACCGGAGGGCCCGAGGGTCAAGTTTGTCGCGTGGAATTTGACAATTCGGAGCAAAACACACACAGCCAAACACACGTGGGATGAGATTGGTACGTAGGGAAACATGGGGAAAGAACCGTTGGAGACAGTCAATGGGCGTGGACTGTTGGAGGACACGGGAGGGGAGACGGTTCAGGAGATAGATAGCAATCAAGATGGCTTCACCCCAAAAAAATTTGGGCACATGCATGTGAAAGAGCAGAATATGCCGGAATTTCCGTTCGGCTAGGCCATTTTGCTGTGGGGTATATGAGCAAGAGGTTTCATGGATGATTCCATTGGTTTGAAAGAAGGTGTTGAGGGTAGCGTTGACGTAGTCTTTGGCATTATTAGAGCGAAAGCGACGAATAGAGGTAGAGAATTGGGGAATAACAGTGGAAAGTTCGGATTTATGTTTTAAAAGGTAAGCCCACATGAATCGGGTGTGATCGTCGACAAAAATAACCATCCAACGGGCCCCTGACGTGCTGTGGACAGGGGCAAGCCCCCAAATGTCAGTATGAATGAGTGAGAAAGGAGAAGCTGTACCAGAAGGAGAGGGAGGATAAACCACACGATGATGTTTTGCCTGTCGGCAAGCGTCACATACAAATCGGTCAACAGGTTGACCATGAAACAGACGGGGAAATAAAGTTCGAAGAGTAGAGAAAGATGGATGTCCAAGGCGACGATGGAGAAGCCACAGGCGATCATGAGATGGCGAGGAGTAGACAGCAGCGGCGACAAAGGTGGATGGGGGGGGGTCGAACGAGGTATAGCCCTTGGTGCTCTTTAGCAAGTGTAGTCATCCTCCCCGACACCTTATCACGATAAAAACATGAGTGAGAATTGAAAGTAAGATCATGATCCAAGTCGCGAACAAGTTTATTTAGAGAGAGGAGATGGACAGCAAGTCGAGGAACATGGAGAACTCGGGAGAGATAGAGGGATGGAGTAAGAGCAACCTGACCAACGCCAGCAATTGTAAGGAGGTCGCTGGATGCGTTCCGAACTTTGGAGGAACCGGGAGAAGGGTCGTAAGAGGTAAAGACACGTGGATTGGATGTCATGTGAGAGGAGGCACTGGAGTCGACAATCCACGAAGGGGAAGTGGAAGGGGGGGGGTTAGCAAGAGCTGTGGACGTACTTGCATGGGCAAGAAAACATGAGCCCACGACTGGAGGATCAAGGAGGCGGCGCAAACGTTCCACCTCATCCGACGTGAAGGTAGACGATGCAGCAACAGGCGGTGGGAGTAGGCCGTATGGCACAAGCACTTGCCCCGGTGAGGGCACTCCATCCACAAAAGTCGATGAGGAGACGGTGGCAACATTGGCTTGCTGAGCCCACTTCCCTCTGGAGTTTAAAATCACGTCTCCTTGGTGTGCCCCCTCTTCTTGCAGTAGTTACATACAAGAGAGGAATCACCCCGAGGAGTCTCGTTGGCTCGAGATGCAATGCCCCGTTGTGGAGCAGTGGTCGAGGTACGCCCACGAGTGGAAGGTGTTTGCTGAAGTGCCATTGCCGATCCAGTCGTCAGAGCATGAGCTTGATGTAGACGAGCTTCCTCCATCCGGACACTCCGAAGAACATCCTTGAACAACAAAGTCTCTCGATGAACTAGTTGCCCCCGAAGTTGCTCGTACTCGAGATTTAGGCCTATTAGAAACTTGAACACCCTGAGTTGAAGAGTGTACTTTCGATCGACTGACTTCTCGTCCGGAGGCATATAGTGGTCGATTTCAGCCCAGAGGGCCGTCAGTTCGTTGCTGTAATCCAGCACCGAACGATCACCTTGGCGTAGGTTATCGGCCCGATGCACTAGCTCATACAGTGTGGCAATGTTGTGCTTTTTTGAGTGACTGTCGAGGACGGCTTCCCAAACGGCTTTCGCAGATTCGAGGGCTAGAAACTTCCCCTTAACCGAGGGAGAGATGCTGTCAAGAAGCCGCCGATGAACCACCCCTTGAACATCCAACCAATTGTAGTAGGTCGGATCCGATCGAGGAGGTCCATCGTCCTCCAAGTGGCGCATAAGTCTGCCCTTTAAGGTAATAGTGACATATCGTCGCCACTGGAGGAGATTGAAGCCGGTGAATCTCCCATCTTGAGGCATCTTCGGCAGCGCAAAGGAGCAGTACGATGACGGCCATCCACTAGGAACGGCAGGAGATGCTTGTGGCGGAGGAGTTCCAAGTGCTATGCTCGGTGCCGTGGCCTCAACACCGTCTTCGACATCACTGACCTGAGCCATGGCAATGCAGGAAGTTGAAGAGGAAGAGGAACAACAACTTCAGGCAATGAATTTGCGATGCAGACGACTCAGGCAATGCAGACGACTCAGATTGAATTTGCAGACTCTCAGATGGCAGATTGAATTTGCGATGCAGACGACTCAGGTGATGCAGACTCTCGGACGGCAGATTGAAATTTGCGATGCAGACGACTCGGGCGATGGACGACTTCAGGCGATTCAATCTGCGACTGGAAGAATCTTCGACGACAATTCAATCTTTCGACGAAACTTCAGAATCGCGACTGGAAGAATCTTGCAACTCAGGACTGGATTCGGGGCCGAAGGAGAAGATTTCGCGGAGAAGATTTCTCGCAACTGGAGGAGAAGATTTCTCGGACAGGAGACGGCGTGACAGATTTCGAGGAAGTGGAAGTGGACGCGACAGATTTCGCGGAGAAGATTTCGCGGACAGTAGACGGCGCGACAGATTTCGCGGACAAATTTCGAAGGTGGATTCGAGGAAGAAACGGCGTTGCAGAGACAGTAGCAGGCGGCGCAAAGGTTATGCAGAGCCCGAACCGCGATGCCGTAGGCGTCCTAGGATTTGGAGGAACCTAGGACTCTGATACCATGTAGAAAGCAAGAGGAGAGAAAGACGAAGAAGATCATCCTTGAATTAGAGAGGGTACATAGTTTTCTTATAGAGAAATACTAAGTGAGCCCTTAGTGGGCCAGAGATAGAAAAGGAGCTCAGTCCAACACTGACTATGAGCTGGGAGAATTGTTGTGTAAGGAATAGTAATAGTACCTCGCTTGGAGTTTGTATCTGTGCTTATTTGGGAAGGGAACTTTGTGAGCTTGCGTGATTGAGACTGACAAGGGAGGAGCACAGTTGTTTCAGCATAGGAGAGGGTTAGATGGACTGTGCTTGTTAAGAGAGCTCCATTGTTTGTTTGTTTGTTTCTTACTCCTCTCTCTCATCCCCCACTCCCCCCTCTCTAGCTCAGAAAGTCAATGGATGCAAAGATGATGGCTGTGATACAATTCCCTTGAGAACATATGTGGGGAGGCGTTATGGGACAGGAAAGTCCACTTCATGCGGAGAAGTTAAAGTCAATGAAACAGGTGAAGTTCCAACCAGTTCCAAAACAGAACTCTAAAACCACATGTGAAGGTTACACCTGACCTCATAAACAACCGAGAGGGTTATGAGGTGGTTATGGAGAAGCTTCTGGAGGTCTCTATAAATAAGGGAGTGGGGAGTAAATAATGACATTCAGATGTGGAGTGGTTTCTGGGAGGCAAGGACGACTCTACAAGAGGTAGAGCTGCATTAGGCCGGATGTGGGATGTGGTAGAATGTATGTCTTGAGACGTGGTATGCATACCGGTCAGTCAAAGAGGTTTGAGGATACTGAAGTTACAAATTATGAACTAGGCATTGCTGACTAAATGTGCTGGTAAGATTATGAGTAATACAGAGGACTTGGCCCTGAAACTTTATGGGACAGTTATGCCACACGACAGGACTAGTATGTGCGCACATCTGCGGTTTACAGAGCACTTGCATTCTGGAGTGGATTGATGGAGAGTTTCCTCCAGTTGGGGAGTTCTTTGCGGTCAAAGTGGGGGATGGCACTCTATTCCGTTATTGGTTGAATGATTGGTTGGCCAAGGGGTCCTACAAGAAGAGTTTCCCTGCCCTTTTGCCCTTGTACAAGACCCATGGGCCACTCTAAGGGACTGCTGGGATGGGATGTAGAATTTGGTTCTGGAAGGCACTCTGTCAGATCAGAGGCTGCAGGATCTTTTGTGCATGCAGAGGTCCTTGATCTGCATCAGACCTCCGCTTGGGGTGCAAGATGGCTGCGTGTGGGAAGGGTCATCTCCCTCCGTCTGGGTTTTGTACGAGAAGATTAGAGGCCAACAGGTAGTGGAGTTACTGTGCACTATTCAAATGTGCACTATCATTTGGAGGCAGAAGGTACCCTAAAGATCCAGATTTTTGGGTGGCTGCTTTTTAGACGAAGAATTGTGACGTGAGTGTTTGGGAAGCACATGTCTTGTTTACAGGGGGGTAAATCGCTCTCACCTTTTCTTTGAGTGCCAGTTTACTAAGGAAATCTTGACTACCTGGAAGATTCTACGGGTGGGCACTTCTTCTGAGGAGACCGCTTAAGACTATTTTTTTCTGATGGGAGGCAGAAAAGGAATGGTTTTTGCAGTTATGTGGGTGATCTGGCTGCATCAGAATGAGGACATCTTCAAGGGGAGGATGGTCTCCACAGATGTGGTAGTTCACGAAGTGGAGTTTGTATCATATTGACTTCAGAAGGGGTTAGTGGGCTAGGGTGGGGAGGATCAGGATGGCCCTCTACTGCAATTGTCTAGCAACGAATTCTTAATACTATCATGTTGATCACTGATCTCCGGTTATCTTCATTTTTTTCAAACAAAAAATTTGGCCTCACTTCTTGGGTATCCTGAAGATCTTCTGGCAAGTTGCTCTATTTTCTGTTTCTGCTTCTGATCTTAAGCCAGTAGATCAAAGCAGTTGATTGTTCTCAGATACAGCTAATAGAATTCCTTTTTAAAGAAACAGCTAATAGAATTCTATTATCACTGAATTCAAATCTCCAACCGTATCAGTCTGCTGTCAGCTCCTCTGGCAACTTACTCGAAGAGCAGATGGAGATCATAACTGATACCATCGCTGAAATAGTAGTAGATATAGGTGGTGATGATGGGAGGAAGCTAATGTACAGCTAGAGAAGACCCTCCGCTGCCTTGTGGATGAAATTGGGCATGAAACTTAATTCACTTCGAGGAAAAAGGCAATTCAAATAGGCTATTGAATGCAACCATTGTAATATAGTATGAAAAAGTATTCATAGTACACAAATAAAAAGGATATGGATATTATATCTTGGCAGTTTCATTATGGTCCTCTAAAAGACACACTGTATCATTCAATTTCAATGGTAAATAGTGCTTGAATTTCCTTTTTTGTTGGCTGGTTTCTCAAAGCTGTTTGTTTAAATGTAGTTTGCTTGGTTCTTTTTAATCAATCCAACTTAATTGCTATGTAGCTGATGATATATATCTATATATATGCATGTATATATATTGATACATTTACATGCACCAAATATGGTTTTATTTATCATATGTATACCTACATATATGTACCTGATATGGTTGTGTTTATCATATCACATAAGTTCGTTTTAGAAGAGTACTTCATTATTCTTTTGATTGAATTTTTTTCCCGTAGATAATTGATTCTGCTCAAGATTGGGCGAAGAACCTAGATCCAGATTCAATTTCTTGATGGACATGTCTTTTAATCAGTTTTAAAAGAAGATTTCTCCTTAAATTTTGTATTTTTGTTGCTTCACCTGCTTTAGGATCAATTATAAACGAAATGTTTACAATTTTCTTTTTATTAGAAACAAGAAGAATCTCTCTTGGAGGACATTTGGGTGTTGATTAGAGCTGGAAGGCTGCAAGAAGCTTGCAATCTCTGTCGATCTGCTGGCCAGGTAATTTTTGTTCTATCACTGTTGTTCACACTGCAACAATTAATCAAGCAAACTCCTGAAAATTTAATAAACTATTGACTAATTGTGGGGTCATTTTTCATTTAGAAGTGTCAGATCTTCAGTGGATTTTCCTTTCATCAGAGGTGAGATTATCTATTTCTTTGATTACTTTTGTTTGAGCAAAAAAGCACTTCAGAGTTGATCTGTCGTTTACAACGATGAGGGTCATATGAAGAGTTAATAAGCTTAAATGTCTCATGTCCAAGAGGAAATTCGGAAGCCCTTTTTTAGATGGAAATAAGAGAGTTAAGCAAGTCCGTTTCTGTGAAATATTGGAGAAGAGGATGAGCAGAGAGGAGTAGAGCCGGGAAGTTTGTAGATCAACAGCATAAATTTTTATTTCTGTAGTCATACATATATATAGAGGAGAGATTACAACAGGGTAGTGACTAGAGGGCTAGCCACTGTAACGGCTAGAAAACTAGCCGTTACAGAGTAAGTGGCGGATCGGGTAACGGGTCCTCAGACCCGTTACCCTGTGATCCGTATTTAACAGTTTCAATTTGGTACATCTTTCAGCTGGAGCCAATTCTAGAAGATGGATAAAGATTAGGTTAGTCCTCATAGAAGAATTGTCATTAGGGCATTCTTGTCTTTTACTTCTCTTATCCACGGATAAAGATTGTTAGAGAGGGAAGTAGCTCCAGAAATGTACTCCGGATGGATCTACACTCTCTTCATAATTGCTTATGTCGCTTTTGGAAGATATGATATAAGAGCATATCACATAGTAGTCTCTCTGGTTTACTTTCATGACTGAATAAATACACATGTATGGAAAAACTATATCAGAAATTATAAGATCTGATAAGCTTGTAAAACCCTATTTAATGATGTTCCTTGTCGATGAAATTGAGCTTAGTGTTCTATATTTCTAGGGCGATGGGGTTTTCCCTGTTGCTCTATATGTTTATCTTTCTCCATATGTATTGTTCCATTAGATCAATTCTTGATGCGGTATTAAAGCTCTTGATGTTCAACATCAAGAAGCAGAGAGAGGAGATGACAAAGAGGACGAGGAGATGGGGCATCCCGATTTTGCAAAGGCCATTTCAAATGTAAGCATGCGTGATATTCTGCTTGCCCAAGTAGAGAGACAACTGCGTGTTGCCAATACTTCAGCAACTGTGGACTCACTGGGGAAGGCACAGGTCTACTATATTCTCAGTTTGAGATATTTTTCAGAAGGATGTTTCTGTTTGTTGACCAAGATCTGTTCTATATCTCATCAACTCGTGCCCTTTTTCAAGGCTCTGGTCAAAAATCAAGAATGCTCAAGAACTTCAAGAATTGAAATATTTGTTGGCCCTTTCCCTTGCCAGTGCTAGATCAGATTTCTGGCTCCTTGATACTCAAAAAGGGGAGAAAAACAAGAGAATACTTCTTGGATTCTGAGAAGAAAGGCTGTTCTTGATCCAGGGAAGGAGAGAGCTTCGTCGTCCTCTCTATCTGGAACGTGGAATCGTCTCCAATGGCCTCCTTGTTCACTTTAGTGGCACTGATCGTTTTTAATGTGCTGATCTGCAGTCATAGAGTGTTTGTGCCTCTGGAGATGAAGATTCAGTCTGGGGAAGATATCGAGTTCATAGTGAATGTCAATCTGATGGGGACTTTCTCATGCCATCAGGGCTGCTCTCCTGGCGATGAAGCATGATAGTGGTCCTCTCTACATTTACGTGTTGTCTTCAGGCTGGCCAGCTGAGAATCTACAAACATAAAGGCTATTCTGCTCATGAAGACCTGGTACAATGCTGTTGGTGCCACAATAAGTGGTGTGCTGGTAACAAGTGTGGGGTAGAGATGCTCAACAGAGATTCAAGAAGAATCAGAGGATTATTGATCAAGAGGATGATTAATGAACAGACATTCCTGTATTTCTTTACAATTTAAATTCCTGAAAGCAAAAGAAGAAGCAGTCCAAGCAGAAGCCTCAGACGGTCTTGTAGTCCCTTACCTGTTATGATCTAAGCAGAGAAAACTCAGTCATGACAATACTCATTGAAGCTCTTGTAATGGCAAAGCCTTGAGCCCGGAATTTGATTAATCTCTTGCCATCTTTGTCCTCTGCTTAGATCATAATAGGGGATTATGAGAAATGGGGATTGATTCTTCTCCTTGTGTGATGGTTGGAGATATAAGTTGCCTGAAAGAACCTGAAATTGAATGTTAAGAACCTGAAAATCGTGTATGTTGTCAGGTTTTGGCACATTGTCGTGTGCAGGGTTCTACCCACCATGAGAAAAGCATGCAAAGAGTTCTATGGTAGAAGCTGTGCATGACAAGTCGTATGGTTACCAAATGTTTGACAAAATGCCCGAAGAAGCGTTGAATCCACCTTCAGTCTATTCAATGAAATATCATCTTTATAGTGGAAGAGATAGGCTCGGGAGAAATATATGGAGAGAAAGAAAGTGTAGGTAGTAATATTTTTTTGTAGAGCGAAAAGGCAGATCACCCATGATCAGCAATCCTCCTGATATTACTAAAATATATCTTTGTACAATACACAGATGATCATAGTGGATCCCCTCCTACCACTCACGCCTTACTAAATCACCATGATGCTAAGCCCATCTTGTTGTGAACTATGCCATTCACTGACACCACTTTTCCCTTGAAGATAATCTCGTGATGGTGCAGCCATAGTGCCTATTGCACTGCTAAGAGCCTTCCCTCCTCTACTCCCTCCTTTAAATGCCTCCTGTGAGAGAAACCCTAGAAAGCCTCTTCTGAGTTGACATCCCATTGGTGAAATTTTCTGGCTGGCCCATATCCCAGCGGTGAGAACATATATCCATATCCAATCTTCTTCACCCCTGGGCATATTCAGCACATTATAGGTTGCATAGTCGCCTTCAGTTTTTTTTATTGGCCCAGGTAAGAGGGTCAACAAATCATTGATCATTTTAGCACTGACCTTTTGAAAGGTGGGAAAGCATTGGAAGGGGAGACAGTAATTCTTCAGGCACGAATCTCTTCAGAAGAAGATGAGGGAGCAGTGGAAAGGAGACTGTCATTCTTCAGGTATGAACCTCTTCAGAAGGTGAGGGAGCATGGGAAAGGAGATGAACTGTCTCGCTGATGCCGACCTCTTTAGAAGGTGAGGGCTCATTGCAAAGGAGACTTTCTTAAAACACTTCTCTCAATAACCATTTAGTAAACTGGGAAGCTCCAGGAAATCTAAAAGTAAAGAGACATTCACTATTCAGCCTGCACAAGAGTGTTGGAGAGACAGTATATCAGAAAAGTATACTAGCTGTTAGGCTTGTAAAACTCTATATGAAGGTGTTGCTTGATTTTGAATTTGAAACTGATTTTGTGCAGTCTTTTTCAAGGGTATCAGGCCTTCCCTGTCTGCCTGGCGTTTTTATCCCTCTCTACCTCTCTCCATCTCTATCTTTTGTTCTGTTGGATCAATTTTTGACTTGTAATATCATTTGTAATGATGCTTGATTTTTTTTTTGGTGGGTTTTTTAAAGGCTTGGCGTGCTGCCACTCTATGCCCTTTTGGCGGGTTAGAGCAGTGTCCTTCATTAGAAGCTCTTCAGAAGAATGGTAAATCCAGAGTCCTGCAAGCCATTGAACTTGAAAGTGGTATAGGACATCAATGGCGGCTTTGGAGGTGGGCTTCCTATTGTGCTTCTGAGGTAAGATTTCTTGACTTCACACTCAAATCTGTAAAGTCACTTTTCTGAATTAGGCTTCAGGGATCAGATCTGTTCTCACCAGCAGCAGAAGACTGTGATGATCATGATCTTGGGTCCCATAATAATCATGGAGCAGCCATCTGGCGGCTGCTTCATTGAGTTGGATGGCCAATTATATAATGGGCAGTAACCGTTCTGGTAAAACCCCTATTGTTCTTCATCTCTGGCAGACAAGCAAGCAAGCAAACTCAGTGATGAATGAAGAGGGCGAACAGTGGTTGGCTGCAGCGGTGGAGAAAACCACTTCTTTCTCTCTCTAATCTCCACAAATAAAAAAACACAGTCCCATTCTTCTCTCTCAAACATTTTCCATTTTAGTGTATTTTCAATTCTGGGGCATCTAATGCACAGCCTCCCATCTTGGTCCATACGTTAGAGGTTTTCTTACAATAAAAAATTGATCATATTTTCTTTTGAGGAGCAAAAGGAATATCACGTAAGCTAAGTGTATGATACATACGTGACTATAATGGAACCCCTTCCCACCACTCAACCCTTTATACCCGTCCTGATACAAAGCCTTCCATAATGTGAATTTTGTTGTTCGTTGATGCTGACCTACCCTTGAAGATAATCTTGTTAAGGTGCAGCCAAAGTTCCCAAAACACCGCTAAGAGCCTTCTCTCCTCTGTCATCCTCATGTAAACACCTCTCATTAGAGAGCCCCATAAAGCCTCTCTTGATATGACATCCACCTGTGGGATCTTCTTGCTGTCCCATATGGCCTGGTAAAGAGGCACTCGAAAACAGGTGAGAACAATCTTCTTCAACCCCCTGTGCGCATAACACACACAGCTGAGGCTTCTCGGAACATTCTTTTCTGAAAGGCAAGTGTCTCCAGCCTTTGCGTAGAAATTGGCCTACTAAAAATCTGCACCTTTAGGGGGACCTTCTGCTTCTATGTGAATCATCATGCGCTAATGGTTGCTAGCTCCTCCTCTATCTGGCTTTGTCTGATCTGCACAAAACTCCCTGGACCATCAAGGAGGTTCCCGCCCACACCCAGCCATCTTTTGTCCTGCTCGCACGTGGGCAATGCATTAAGGACTGTTGCATATTCATCAATCCTTAAGCCTTGTCTCTGACAAAGTGCCCTCCGATATTTCGATTCTATGTGCCGTCCCAGCAATCCCAAGCCATTACCCAAAGGTTCTGTGCCTGGGCAAACAAATGTGGAACTCATTTTGAAGAGTGCCCCGAGCAGACCATTCGTCTGGCCAATATAAAATGGGGATCGATTGCCTGGCTTTGTAAAGATATAATATTGGACTAGTGTGGAAACACCTATTTCTAGCTGAGCCAGAATGCAAATGTCTCTCTTACCAGAGCCTGGTGCCTCTCCCAGTGCTGCTATGGGTCATAACTGTCTTTCTATACCTTCATGATCAGATCCATCCCAGGGCTTGTGAGCCTGATCATCCACTTTTTCAGGAGAGCGAGGTTCATAGTCAGCAGGTGCAACACTCTTAGTCTCCCTAGGTTGGCCAGTCTGCAAATCACACTCCAAGGTACTGGTGCTATCTCCCGACGCTCCCTTGCCTCCTAGCCTTTCCAGAGAAACCTCCTCATCAAATCTTCAAGTCTTTGTTCATCACCCGCATGTAATCTAAGATCTGAAAGGTAAAATGTAGGGAGTTCCAATGGCACCCATCGCAACAACATCAGCTGCCACCCCTTAATAGCAGTATAGCCTGACACTCTCTAGTCTTCTCTCTGCCTTCTCGAACAATGGCTGTCAATCCATAGTTCAAAGTCGGCCCCACGTATATGGTAGTATGGTAGTCCCAAATAGTTCATGGGTAATGTCTCAATTGGAGTCCCCAATGCGCTAGAGCATTGGACATGCTCCTGCAATCGCCCTTCATAAAGAATAGCGTGCTGTTGGCATATTGCAGCAAAGGGATGCTTGCAGGGTAGCTTAGCTACCCCGAACACCCTCAGTTCGGTGATTCATCAAATTAAACACCTGGTCTTGATTGATCGAGTCCATCTCGACACTGGTATCCCAAATACTATCCTGAACCCTAGACCACAAACTGCCTCCCTCCTTTTTTTTCTTTCAAAATTTCTGTGATTCTCTCCCTCGGAACACTACTTTGAATAGTGTTGGAAATGAAGACTTTTAATCACCCTATATTTTCTATCATCACATTTATGTACGTTTTATATTTGCATTTATGCCCTATCGCTAGTAACC
This sequence comes from Lemna minuta, assembly GCA_024174645.1. Lineage (NCBI taxonomy): Eukaryota > Viridiplantae > Streptophyta > Magnoliopsida > Alismatales > Araceae > Lemna > Lemna minuta. Next base: position 1,542,153 of record CM044104.1, on the reverse strand, counting down.
ATTTGGAAAGTGACCGTTTAGGATGTAACTATCACTTAAGCTTGTATAAATACTTCTCAAGAGATCAAGAAAACTTTCTTTTACTCCTGTGTACTAATCTCTTCCTAAAGGTTACACTCATCTCTCTCTCTCTTCCTAGCACAGCATCTGCAGAATTCTTGTCAAATAGGATTATTTGGTATCCCCTAGGAATTTTGGATTTTTAGACTACATTATTTGAAGTGACTGATTTCCAAGTTGGAAAATATCCAAGCTTCAACTTGAGGGGGAGTGTTATCTGGACCCTTCTTTAGTTTATTTATTGTATCTGTACCATTTAAAGGATTTAAAGACTACATATCGGAAGTTATAAAGGTAGAACTACAATACCCAGAAATATTTGGAGCTGTGAAGTACGAAAATGAGGACAAAAGATATGACATGAAAAATTTAGAGAATGTTTGACATGGACTTTATTTATAGCCACTTCACTGTATTCCTTCTGAATTAATCATAGTCGTCCAATTACAGTAAAGAGCAGGAGGGAGTGATTAAGTGAAGGGAGAGTATTGTTCGATACTAAAGTAGGATGTTGCCCCAGACTTAAATATCAGAGCTGCTACTATGAAGGTTTGGATAAGGCCTGATAAGCCATGATCCATAAAGAGGATTTATGACAAGAAATAAAGTACTCTGACTCAGATATTTTAGACCTTATTTCTTGCTGATAATTGATGAACATGACTCAGTTACAATCTAATGTGGTTTATTTTGGACGTTTAGATTATTTAATTGGAATTTTCTTTTCAGAAAATTTCCGAGAAGACTGGTGGAAGATATGAAACTGCGGTGTATGCAGCACTGTGCAGTAACTTAAAACGTACGCTTCCTGTGTGTACTGATTGGGAGGTAATCTTCTTTGTTAGAATCCTAATCCATATGCGGATCATACTTTGTTGAACTCATCCAATTGATTTTTAAGTAGCATCTCATTTTCTGTTTCCTTTTTTATTTAATGCGGAGAATGTCATATAAAGAAGGATTTAAATGTTAAACTGTTTTCCGCCCAGCATTGTTCAACGAATGATACTTCAGACCACTATCATGATAACCGTTAGAAATTGTAGATACTGAAGATTTCTCAGAGATCAGAGAGTATAGAGAGTGAAGTTGGAAGATCACAAAAAATGGAAGAAGAAGAAGAGTAAGACTTATCATTCATCAAAGGACTTTATATACATACTCAAGTGACCATTATAGTCTAACAGTCACTGTACAATGGTAGCTAGTGATAGGGTAGTTATGCAAAGAAAAAAAGATATAATGACAAATACACAGAATTCTAGAATATATTAGGAAATAGACTGTTTTTATCAATAACAACTGATAATGACTGATAGAGTCCCCAGTCTGGCGACTGCATCTGAGGGGGAGCAAAGGAAGGTGGATTCTGATGCAGTGGAAATGTCATAGCTGAACCTAGAACAGGCCAAGGAGGGGGTGGTCGATGTGGAGCCCTCTTGTATCACAACCCCCACAACAAAGATGATGCTGGGAAGAAGCAAAGGGCGAGACCCCTAAGACCAAAAGCTAGTGGCCGCGCCAAGAATCCAGTGCTCGTGTATAGCCGGTCCCACAAGTAGCACAGGACAAGCAGAGACGAGGGATTGTGGGTCACTACCTCAGGGAGTAGGGTGCAATGGATATTGGGGATTTCTGGCAGATCTCCCTGTCTAACTCGCTGAACTTGATCCTGGTAAAGCTTTTGGCAAACCTGTTGCAGGAAAGCATTGATGCCCTCATCTGCCCCTTTTAGTCGATGTTTATCCTCGGCAGGTAGATGGTAGACTGTGTGGTGCTTGCACGGGAGACTGTTGCTGCTTGGAAGTGCAAGGGCACCACAGGTTTCATATGCAAGTTTGACTTGGCCAAGGCGTACAATTCCTTGGACTAGCGGTTCTTATGGGTTGTGCTTCGACAGAGGGGTTTTTCAGAGGTCTGGATACGATGGGTTAAGCAATGTGTCACCACCCACTCCTTTTTCAGTCTTAGTGGATGGCCGCCTGCACGGAGAGTAGATCCATCCCTCGTGCGGCATTCAGCAGGGCTGACCCCTGGCGCTGCTACGGTTCGTCCTAGCAATTGATGTTTTGGCCATTTGCATCTAACAACTTTGCTGTGGAGGACTCTTGCGGGGTTTTCAAATGATCAGCCGTCAACAAGGGATCCCGCTTCCTCAAGTACGCAGCCGACACAATGTTTCTGCTTGAGATAGTCACAGAGGCAGCAGAAAACATGTCAGCAATGCTGGACATCTTCTCAGACTTCTCAGGTCTTTGTCTCAACCAAGACAAATTCACAATAGTGACCTTCGGGATGTTGGAGAAGGAGGCCATACTATACTCTGCTATTCTGGCCACACCGCGTGAGTCTCTTCCTATCAGTTACCTTGGAATGCCGCCATAGACTGGACGGGTCTCGATATAGGACTAGCAGCCAGTGATTGAGAAAGTGGAGTGGCGGCTAGAGGGGTGGAAGGCTTGCATGGTTTCGCGGGGCGATCGTTTGGTCCTGATTAAGGTGGTCTTCTCCGCCATCCCCACCTTCTTCCTCTTTATCCTACGGGCCTTGAGTACCATTTGGAATAGGCTCACTACAAGTATGTGTTGATTCTTCTGATGAGGAGCCCGACAGGGGGATGCTTGAGGGGTAGCTCTTGTGGACTGAAAGATTGCATGCATGCCTCTCTACAAGGGCGGTTTTGGGATTCGAGATATTCAATGCACGAATCTCGCCCTCTTCACCAAGTGGGTCTACCGATTGATGCAACCGCCGGGAAACCTGGCGACGCTGGTCCTTGCCGACAGATATGACTTTTTAATGAATTGGGAGCGTAGAAGCCGTCCTACCCAAGGGGCCTCAACAGTTTGGAAGGGACTCTGACAGACATTCCTCACAGTGCAGGCATGCTCCCGTCTAGGCCTGGGGGATGGCTCACACTTCCGCTTTTGGTTAAATAACTAAGCAGGGAGTGAGGTACTGCAGGCTAGATTTCTGTGCCTTTCCGCCTTTGCTCGGGACTGGCAAATCATGATCACACAATACTGGCTCGACACCTAGCTATTAAAGTTCCGTGGGATACTGTCAGCCCCCAGTCCTGAGAACTCTTAAACCTCCCTAACAGATCTTCGAGCGATTGCTTCGGAGTCCAACAAATGGGTACGGGTTGGGTCTTGCTTCTCAGCTAGGGCCGCTTATGGTTGGCTTGGTACTGGACCACCTCGACTCTGGCAGCATGTCAGATCATTTGGAAGAGAAAGATCCCTCTCAAGGTGATGATTTTTGGGTGACTCCTTCTCCGGAGCCGTCTCTAGTCATGACACATGCGCTGCAGGTGGAGCCCCAGGAAATCGGCTACTTGCCCCCTACGCTCGAGCGAGAGGGAGGACTGCTCCCTCCTCTTGTTTTGATGCCTTTTTGCTTAGGAGGCGTTGGGATCGGAGGGGTCCTCCGTCATGGACACCCGGTCAGCGTAGTCCTATTGGGACTCCATCTGGCATGGCCCATACCGCTGTGAAGCCAAGTGACAAAAACTCTCTGCGCTTCTCTAGGCTCTCTTGCTTCACAGAATCGAGGTCTCCTTTTGGGGCCGCCCTCCCTCGGCCATGACTATCATATGCGGTGCCCAAGCATTTGCCATTGCCTGGCATCACTTGTTCTAGCCATCCCGTCACTATATTTCATCATTCTTTGTTTTTCTAATGGCATTAGGGCACTGTTTTTGGGTGACCCTCTTTTTCTTTTCCAAAATAAAAAATCAATGACTACTGATCTTGATGCAGGACACATGAAATTTTTTTATTGGTTTTGATCATTCTTTTGTTGTCTATGTTACTGCATAGACGTGGATCATCTAACATCTTTTATTTTATTTTTATCTTAAACGTCTCTTTAACCAGTCAGCATTGTGGGCTATGGCAAAATCATGGCTTGAAGTGCAAGTTGACTTGCAACTATCTCAATGCCAACAAGAAAGAAATGAACAGACAAAAAATCATGGTTTTCATGAAGACCTTAGTCCACAGTCATTGGCTGACTCGTCTAACTGGCCTCACCATGTTATTGATCAGCAACCAAGAGACATGTCTTCTCTTCTTCAGAAACTCCATTCAAGGTGTATGTTGTTTTTATTATTTCTCAATGTGGTTTATAGTTTTGACTGAATGTTGTTCTGGTATAGTGACGTCATGCATGATGCAGTTTCTAGAGCATGCAAAGAGCACCATAGACAAATCGAGGTAATGAATACTTTCAGGTGTTTGAATGTGATCACTTTATTATATGAAAAGGAATCAGATATTTAAGGAATAAGGTTTGGCAGATGAATTTGATGACAGGCGATATAGCAAATCTATTGGACGTTCTATGGTCGTGGATTTCTCCTGCAGAAGATCTTCAAAATGTTCTGAGGTAGGTCTTCTTTTCTAGTTTTTTTACAAGGGAGTTTTGTTTTAAAGAAAGTTCTTTTCTAAATGCTCTTTTTCAGGCCTCAGTGTGATCCACAGCTGATTCGCTTTTCAGCCCACCTTGTTCTTGTCCTAAGATATCTATTTCCCGATGAGATTAAGGATGCCTTGAGAAAGAAGCTCATGACTGTCGGTGATTACATTCTTCACATGTACGTCAGTTGAAGTTCTGTGTGAAAAAAATTAATCACATATCTTCAGGCCAATTTGCCCATGAGATACTGTAGGCTTGTATATTAGGTTTATGTCCCTGTCTAGGACTTAATCATTGTAAAGCTACCATCATAGAGATTGCTCTGCAATATTTAAAATTTATTTCACTTTCCTTACTTTCTCTTTTTCTGCCCTGTCGGACAGCTGTTTCAGGAGATCTAGGTTTTTAACCTGATCAGTTTCCAAAGCTTCTACTCTTGATTCATGAAACTTCTATAGATTAGCATATATTTTCCATGTATGTTATCACCGGTTGGGGGAGTTTATCTATTTGCACTTCATCTTTTGAATATAGGAATATTAAGATTCCTAGAAAGCTATATTGACAACAAAGATGTCTCTTTTTATGACTATTTCAGGTATGCAATGTTTTTGTTTTCCAAGCAGCACGAGGAGTTGGTTGGTGTTTATGCATCTCAGTTATCTCGCCATCTGTGTATTGATCTTTTTGTCCACATGATGGAAGAAAAAATCAATGAGAGGTGTCCTCCGTTTTGAAATACCAATTTTTCCTAGTATTTTTCTCAAAATAATTTTAGCTGGTCACTTTTATTTGCCTTCCCTCATGGGACTTGATTCACTCCTCTGAAACCCTGATCACCTGTCGCTGACTTCACAAAAGAAGTAACTCGGGAAACTTACCCCATTCCTCTCAATTACCTGTTTGAATACAGGTTACATGCTATCCCTATCAGGTTTGGTACTTGCAAATTTGATTTGCTGATCCATTAAACTATGGGATCTCGTAAGGCGATAAACAGAACTGAGATCCCGTGGGTACTAAATGTTATGAGTACATGTATCAATGGGCAAAAAATGTATATGTAATAATTTAGCAGAAATGAATAAGACTTATAATTAGGATGTCTAAAATTAATGGGCCAACAATAACCCATTAATTTTAGCAATTATCCGATCTGTTAAGATTCAACAGATCGGGTAACGGTTAGAAAACTAGCCGTTAGAGCTAGTTGTTATAAACGGCTAGCTTAACTTCTCTCTTCCTCTTATAAATATGTGTTCTTCTCATGAATTTATTATGGTTTTTTCTTTTGCCTATCTATCTTCTGAGTCTCTGCCTATCTAACTTCAATTCTTCTCTTCTTCTTGGCAAAAGCTGTAACTCTCACATTAAACATAGATATTGGGAATTAAGATGCAGTCAAGAATTTTGAACATGTTTCTATTATTGCCTTTAAATGTTAAAATTCTGTTCTTGGTTCTGATCGCAGCCTCTTTGTCAAACACAAGATCTTTCTTTCTGCCATACGATATTTGCCCTTCTACCCTGAAGAAGACTCCAAAGCATCATTTGAAGATATTGTAGAAAGGTCTGTGCATAGGCATGAAATTTTTTAATTTAAGATCCTAATTAATATATTTTTTGCTAAATGTGCCATTAAAGTTGCTAATGATGAAAATTTTCTGTGGGAAGGGTTCTGTCTCGATCTCGAGACACAAAAGTGAGGAAGTATGAGGGCGAGAAGCCTGCTGATGTGGCAGAGCACCACCGCTTGCAGTCCCTACAGAAAGCAAACGTTGTCCAGTGGCTCTGCTTCACTCCACCATCCACTATCAGCGATTTTACTGTTGTCAGTGCTAAACTTCTAATGAGGGCATTGTTTCACTGGTACAAATACTTCAACTTTATTGATTTATTTTGTATATTGTTATGTACGAGCAAAGTCCTTGAAATAATGTACCATCGTACTGAATTTCATTGTCAAATATGCTAATTCTTGATCTAACACAGAACCCTACCTCCGCTTTATTTGGTGAATTGCCACAGGCATAAATCTAATAGTGAAAGTTGAAAAAAAATAGTACGACATATTTCATTGATGAATAGGAAGCTGTATATATAACAGTAAGATATGGAAGGGTATAAAGGTATCTCAAGAGTGCAAATAAGGTTTATGGACCTATACTACTTTTTTTTAAAAAAATCCCCCATACTCAGTATAACTAATTAATGATGCATCTAACCAACTTTCATCATCAAATGCTACTTGTTTTCATGAGTGCTATCATTTATTGAAATATATTCTTGTTCATTGTAGTAATATTCTGTTTCGAGAGTTTGCCTTGATATCGCTTTGGAGAGTTCCTAAAATGCCAATTGGAGCTCATAAGTTGCTCAGTTTCCTTGCGGAGCTTTTGAAGCAGCCAATGGACACTCTCCTCTCCCTTGATGAGCAACTAGTTTCTGAGAATCTGCATGAATTTGAAGACTGGGTATGATTCCTATATGTTCCTTATTTTGTATAATAAGAGTTCAACTTTTCAAAACCCAATGTTGGTAAAGGAACTTATAGACCATGTTTCCCTTGAGCTAAATTACTCCATGACCATCTGTTCGTGGAGTTCCATGTCGGAGAGCTCTTTGAAGGGTGAAATGTTTTAGTTTATCAGGCCCAAAATACATTTTGATTAATTCAATTGATTCTCTCTTTGATTTTCAACGAGCGCATTCCATTGCTTGAAGACCTTGAAAACCTCACTTTTCTGCTTTAACATATATACTCACACCTTCCGATAGAAATCATCAATGGAGGTGACAAAATAATTATTACCACCTTTCGAAGGGACTCGAGAAGGACCGCACACATCGGAGGAGATATAGTCGAGTGTGCCTTGAGTTCTATGAATTGCCATTATAAAGATAATATGTTTTTGCTTCCCAAGAACACAATGTTTACAGAACTCCGCATTGCTAATGCTTTGATCACATAGGAAGCCTTTCTTACTCAACAATTCCAATCCCTTTTGGCTCATGTGCTCGAGCCGCATATGCCATAGTTTTGTAATGTCTTCCTCTGTCATAGGAGTAGTTGCTGCAGCAACTACACCAATGCACGTAGTGCCCATAAGAGTATATATGCCACGAGATAATTGGCCTTTCAACACAACAAGCATACCTTTGGAGACTTTCAAGACTCCACCTTCACCTGAGTATTGATAGCCTTTTTCATCAAGTGTGCTCAAGGAGATGAGGTTTTCTTCAAGTCAGGGACATGCTGGACCTCTGTCAAAGTTCTCACAACACCATCATACTTATTAATTTTGACAGAACCAATCCCGATAATCTTGCATGGAGCATCGTTCCCCATCAAGACAACTCCTCCATCAATAGCTTCATAAGTGGAGAAGAATTCTGTATTAAGTGTCACGTGATGTGTAGACCCAGAATCCAAAATCCAATCATCGTTGGATCTAATGGTGCTAATTGAGAGAACAAAATCACTTACCTCCTCTTCCTTGGACACATTTGCCTCTACCACGCCTTTGAGTCTTTTTGAGGAATTGCTTTCTGAGCTTTGTTGCTTCTTTTGAAGCTTCTGACAATCGGCCTTGATGTGACCTTTCTTCTTTTAATAATTGCAGGACTTATCCTTATTTCTTGATTTTGATCTTGACACCACTACTGGAAGCTGAGAAGACGATCTGTCTCCTGGCAATGTAGCCCCCCCAGTAGATGTCCCTATAACATGAGACTCTTTAATGGGTTTGGAGGGAGGTGTACTTGTGATAGTAGTTTTCTCCTCTTGTGCCATGTGATCAAAGGGTAGGATCCTTTTGAATGATCTTCCCTTCCTACTAAGACGTTTGAGGTGTCTTAGGTTTCCAGTGATTGATGGCTTTAATTTGTCACTGTAATAATCAGCAGTATCTAGGAAAAATTAAAGTTTACACACCTTTGATTCCCAGTGACTAGAACGGCTCTGATAGCATGTTGAGTAATAGTAGTGTTCTGGCCAGGAGTGTGAACAGAGACAAATTTGAGGAAGAACATATTTTTTTCATACATAGTATGAGTATATATACAGGTTTAGGTGACCGTTGAGTTACAACAGTCACCTAGCAATAGGGTATGTAGGCAAAAAATACAGGACATAAGTACAATTATTTAACTTCTGGGGTAGGAGTGTAATATCGTCTGTTTGTGACACTATCTCATGGCTCCCACTGGTTCTCCATCTCAACACCTATCAATGGAACTTACATTGAACTTAAAGGTCTCAGAAGTAGGAGGAAGATCAGCAAATGTATATTCTCTCTCTAGACGATTCTGTAGAAGTAGTGGTTGAGGAGGTTGAGCAGTCATTCGCAGAGGCCATACCAACTTGCAAAATTAGTTTGTCTAATTTCCTCAGTTCTTGGCCAAGATCACACAGAAAAACTTAAATGTCAACCACAAGTAGAAAAGACAGAGAATACCAAGAGAAGCAGATTGTAGCTGTTAGAGCCACATGGGCATTGATACCATGACAGATTCTCCTTGGGAGTCTTCTAGGAGTTGCCTCCTCTGCTACGGTTTCTTATAAAAAGAAATGCAAAAATCAGGCTATGCATTACAAGACGATGCCTACTTAAGGAAGGTATTACATGAAGGGAGATAGACCCAGTAATCTATTTTAGGTTAGAGATCCATATAGATAATAGAGATCCATTATCCATATAGATAATGGAGAATAGATGATTTTTAATATAGAAAAATTTAGATATCTGAAGATCCGCCTGTTCAGATAGCTACTTCTCTGGCGTCGCCTTATGACACGAGCCCTGAGGCGCCGTAAAAACCCGGAGGCTCCTGTGGAGTGCCCTCGCTGTCATGAAGCAGAGGAAGATTGCTGCCACCTTTTCTTCTAGTTCCCACTGGTGCAGGCGGCATGGCAGGCGGTGGGCGTGGGGCACCTTGTCACCTCCTTGGAAGAGGAGTTCTGGATTTCAGTCAGTGGGGATATCTTCCGCCGGGAGGCGGAGTGGCCTCGGATTTTTGCCACCCTGTGGTCGGTGTGGTTGCACCGCAACCGGGTCATCTTCAGTGGTCACCCCCTGCTGACGCGGAGATTGTGCACGACGCGAGGGGGTTTGCATTATCTTGGCATCAAGGAGGCATCGGCCCTTTGTATCACGTAGCCTTATAATTGCTCACTTTGTAATATTGTCATTCAATCAATGACATCAAGGGACACTGCTCTAGGTGTTCCCCTCATTCTTATTAAAAAAAAAACTTTCTGACAATAAATATCGAAGTAAGTGAGTCCCTGGCAAGAAGGATACCAGGGATGAGAAGAACTCTAGGGTTAAGGTTGCTCAAACTTGGGCACTCCTGGGATGGGTGATCTCTTGGGTAGAAAGAAGAGGATACTTGTACGGATTGATCACTAATCTCGGGTTATCTTCCTGCAATGTTCAATAAAGAATCAGAGTAAAAGTTTCTAATCTAATTTTTTTTAATGATGTGCAGAGAGAGTATTACTCATGTGATGCAACCTATAGAAATTGGCTGAAATATGAGTTAGAGAATGCAGATGTCTCACCCAGTGAGCTCTCCCTGGAAGAAAAGGAGAGGGCAGCGGCAGCTGCTAGGGAAGCCATATGGTCAACTCTCTCTCTTGTAGAAAGTGAGTCTATCTACCTCTCTTTTTTCTACTTTCTGGTTTTCTGTTTACCTGCATTCTTTGTATTTGGTGGATTTATATTCGAGTTGTGATTGATGAGCTCTGGTCAAAGTGTATCTATTGATTTAGCTGGTAGGGCTCTGGAAGGGGTTCTTTGCTTTTACTTCATTAAGATCTATTTCTTCTTGAAAATATTGATCATTTCTCTCATCATAACTATGTTGAGTCTTTTTTCTGTTATTATCTGTCTCTCTGCTTTTTCACGATTGGTTTTTCTTCCCAGTATTTGTAATATTACACTTGTGAGATTGATGCAGGACGCGGTAGTGAAAACTGTAAAACAGAGTGAGATCTGAGAGAGAGAGTGAGATAATGCTCCACCACCAGAAAGGGGGGGCGCCTGAGAATAAAGAAGAACATAACAAACAACCACCTAATTTAGGTTTAGGGCTGTACACCCCTTTTAAAGGGACAAAAGAGAGGGAGAGAGAGAATAGGTCTGACAGGGGTCACATGTGCGCCCCTGTCAGCAGTCACATGTGACCATAGGGGTCACATGTGACTCTCCTTAGTCACACGTGTGACTCTCTTAAGTGAGGTCACAAGTGTGAGCAGAGGGAGAGAGATTTTAATGAAGTGTGGGCCACTTATAGAGTATGGCCCGCCCACTTACATGCAATGTGAAACAGAGAGAGAGAAGAAATAGGGGAGAGAGAGGAAGATAGAGAGAGAAAGTCTATGTCCAACAAAAACCCTCGTGCCTGATCAATGTGACTGAGGCTGACTGAAGATAGGGCGGTCAAACCTAGCCTACGGGTAGGCGAGTCCTAGACCCTAAGTACGATATCTAGCTCAAGCTAAGTGCAGGCAGGTGTGCACGTCAATGAAGTCGACTCCGGGTAACCCAGGGGAACTCGTGATGATGGGTAGGGTGAGATCCTCTCGATCCACGTCCGGAGGCGTGGAGTAGCTCGTCGTAGAGTAGCCAAAGCTGCAGCTCACGCTTAGTGCCGGACCTGACGTACGCGTGAGAGTTCTCGAACCTATATCCGCTCTACCCTACCTACGTTGTCCGACAGTGGTGGAGACGAGTAAAGGAAACACTTCAAAAAGTAATTGAACTTTTAAAAGAGTGGTTGAAGCTAACCTGCGGGGCGCGAGCCCGGTCGGTCGTGATGACCTGGAGATCGTTCGTACGCGGTACGGACGGTCGGCAGGGGGTGACCGAATCGGCGATGTCGTGGGCGCGGGAACGCCTCAGCGCGAGAGGAGGCAAGGAGCGATCGTAAGCCAATGTCGTCGGCGAGACGCAGAAGCACGACGCCGGTGCGGTGTGGCGGGCGCCGCGAACAGGGTACAGCTGGTTCGCGAGCAAAGGCGCGGAAGAGCAGCGGGCCGGGCGTGATAGGCCCCGGTGGGACGCAACGAGGCTGCCGGCGGGACTTGCTAGCCGCAGGTGTACCAGGGCAGATGATGCGCACCGGACGCGCGTAGTGAGCTTACGGGAATGCCGGGTACGCACAGTGCGTGCGGGCGCGCGCTGGGTACGCAGACTCGCGCAGGGGAGGGACTAGAGGCCGTACTCTCGGTGGTCAAAGGTCAGGTCTCAGGGGGATTGACTTTCATTCAGGTCGTGGTTGACTGGGGGCCGGAGTGGCTAGCTCCTAGGGCGGGGCGTGTGCGGGCACCCGCAGTTAGAGCAATCCACGGGAGTGGGGAATCGTTCGTCAGGGCGTGAGCAAGCCCAATGTTGGCGCGTGGGTAGTCGACGACCAGCGCGACCGTATTCGGGGGCGAGTGCAGGTGTTGCAGGCGCGGATTCTGCAGGACGCACGGAATTTCCGCAGGGAGGGGGGTGGACGCCCAGCGACCAGCTGATATTTGCTTCCACGGCGCGGTAGCTCGAATCCCGCAGGGTCGAAAGGATGGAGTTCCTTCAGGGCGGCGGAATTCCCGCAGGGGTGAAGAGGGGTAGTCCGCAGGGACGTCGGAAGAATTCGTCAGGGGCGGGGTGAAGGATGGGCGGCTGGAATCGAAGGGGGAAGCGCGGGAAGTCGGGAATCGGCAGATGGGAAGTCGAACTGAATTCGGCGGGATCAGGGGTGGAGGACGACTAGGCGATGGATGAAATTCAGCGGGGCGCAGGCAATTGGGACAACAGGGAGTAAGTGGGGAAAATGTCGGCAGGCCATTAGGGCAGGCTTGAAGAGCGGGAGGGAGTGGATTTGCGTAGGATGCGGACGGTTGAGCATTAGCAGGGGCAGGCAGTTTCGTGGATGTGGTGAGAGGGCAGCAAACCGGCAACCTGGGGAAGGGAAATCCGGTGAAGAGAAGTTCGGGCGACAGGGAGTTTGTCGACGGGAAGGAGAATGTGATTGGTTGGTGGTGCTGGGTAAGGGCTTCATGGCGATTTCAGGAATTTAGGGAGGTAGAGTGGAGGATTTGGGACATGCTGAAGGGCTGGAAGATGGACTTCTGGAGGGGGAAGAGGATGGACGGCGGGTGAGGGAAGATGAATTCGGGATGGGGATTGGATGCGCGACAGGAAATTCGGCTGGTGAGGGCCTGAATTTCCGCAGATTGGGGGATGAGTTTGCGTGTCTGCAGGGAAGATGGGCAAGGTCGGAATGATGGGATGTTCGTGGGGAAATGAAAGGGCGGGTGACGGGGCAGTGGCAGGGAGGATTGTCGGACAGGGGTGACGGGAAGAGGATTCCCTAGATCACAGGAAAGAGGAAGGGGTGCGGGAATTGCAATCTGTCGGGAGGGGGGATGATGGCGACGGGACTTTGCAGGGGTAGAACTGGAGATGGTCACGCGTAGGAGAAATGGGGGTGATTGTGGAGGTGTGGACTTCGACGGAAAATTCGGAGTGGGGAAGGGAATTTCGGCGTGCGACCGGGGATTCGTGAGATCGGGGAGACGGGGAGAGAAGTTCAGGTTCTTAAGGGAAGGGGCAAGATCGTGAGGTTCGCCGATGATAGGCGGAAGCGGGAACGGGAATGGGAAAATCGGGGGAGAGAGAGCGGAGCTGGAGCGGGAGGGGCTGAACGACGGGGAGAGGGAGCTGGTGCCGGGAAGCTGGTCAGAATGGGGAGGGGAGGTCGGTGGTTGGGAGGAAGCGGGAGACGGGCTGGCAGGGGAAGGCTGAGCGAGCTGAGGGAAGATGGGGCCGGGAACGAGGGGAGCGGTCGGGAGGCTTGCCTGAGAGGGAGACGGTGGAGATTTTGGGAGGGTGAGTGGGGAGGATCGTGGAGGGGATGCGTGGAGCTGGAGCGGGAGGAACGGTGGAGCTGGAGGCAGCGAAGGGCGGCTCGGAGCTGGAGAGGGAGGTAGAGCTGGAGGAGAAGGCGGCGCGGTGGACCTGAGGTGGTGGCGGCGCAAGGGCAGCGGCGGCGATAACGGTGAAGTACTGGTCGGGGCAAGCAGTGACGGCGGTCGTCGCGGCGGCGGTGGCGACGGTGACAACGGTTGGAATCCTTCCCCGACCTTCGGTGAGCAGCCACTCGAGATGGAGGAGACTCCTTTCTTTTCTCAAATGACGGCTAGGGTTTGTGGGGGGGTCCCTTCCCCTCTTATAGAGCGCATAATGGGCCGAGAGGGGAAAGGGCCCACTTGAGGCCCACAACCCAAAACCGAAACATACTCATAGAAATAAAGGTTCACAAAGAAGAAGGGCTTCACGAAGAGGATCCCGAAAAGGGAAGAACCCATCCGGAAGCCTAAAAGGGAGAGGGAAATAAACGAGGACCCGCTTAAACACGTGTGGGTCAAAAAGTTCACAATAAAGAAAAAAGATAAGTAGATAGATCCACGCGCGCGAAAGGGCTCCTCCGGCGCCGTGATATCGTGTCTTGGTGGCGATGGGGGTCATACGCCACCAGAGATCCTTTGAGCCCCTAACATATCTGGCCAACAAGTAAAAGATTGTGTTATCTGTATTCAAAAAGAAATTAATGAGGACTGAAATTTTCTTTTTCTTTGTCGTTGAAAGCGCTTTCTGGAGTTGGTGCTGGCATTTAAGTTTGTCACGTCATATGAATAAACTTGGACGATTTTAATGCCTATGATTTGTTGTTGAATTCTGATGCCTATGCCTAACCTTCCAAATCAGGGAAAGATGGAGTTCCATGGTTGGCTTGCAATGAAATTGCGTTTATGGCATCTGAGCTCATATTCATAGAGCTTAACGCCACTGCAATGTTATGTCTGCCATCTGGTGATTGCATGCATCCTGATCCAGCATCATGCACCAACCTGACTAGTGCCCTCTATGCATGCATCAGCGAAGATGATGTGCTCAAACGACAAGTCATGGTCTGTAATGTATTTTGCAGAATATATCTTTTTTATTTGCTCAAATTGAGCTTCTGATTTGTTTTTGCCTCGTTATCTGTTATCTTGCTTTTTGGGTCATGGGTATTTGGAATGTGTTTGTCAACTATTTCTCTCTCTCTCTCTCTGTGTTTCTCTCCTGATGTTTCCAAAATTTTTTTGTGGTCTATTCCGTTACCGAAGATTTCTGGGTCGTTATTTGTGGTCTTGCCCTTGGATGCATAGGTCCTTGAAATGGTATTTAAGTGTTTTCTCTATCCTGCTCATGCTTTCATTTATTTCTTCTGCCTTATTCATTTTTTCGCCCAGGTGATGATACAACATCAAGTTGTCTCTATCCACATTAAGTTGTTTCTCGCTCTCTCTCTCATGCTTCCATGTATTTTTTTTTGTTTCGTATTTATTTTCCCATCCTTGTTAAACCTCTTCCTCCCTCTCTCTCTCTCTCTCATCCAAGATATTGAATGGTGATTACCATGCATGTTTTCATTGTTTAATTTTCATCTGTGCTAGGATTCTATTCTGCAATGTCCTATTTTATTTTCTTTGAAGCTGACGCTTACTAATACTTAATTCAACATGTGGCAGATAAATGTGGCTGTTTCCTCAAGGGACAGCTACTGTCTTGAAGTCACTCTTCGATGCATTGCAGTTGATGGCGATGGTCTTGGGCTCCATGTAGCCAGTGATGGGGGTATCCTTGCTGCCATCATCTCTGCCGCCTTCAAAGGTACTTGCTCTCTCTCTCTCTCTCTCATCATTTGTTGAATCTTAGCGATTGTTGATGTTGAAGTTTTCCCTTTCTTTCCTTGTCAAGTTCTATCGTTTTCTTTCTCTAATGTTATATTTCTAATTTGGAGTTATTTCAAGTCTTTGCATATTTGACGCCACCATCTCAATCTCACGTGCATTCCTCACTACTCCCTCCCTCTCTCTCTCTCTCTCTCTCTTACAACACACGCACAACTTCATGCATTTTGAGCTATACATTTGCATATTTATGCAGTATCTACAGTTTACTTCTTGGAGGATTCTTTTTCTGTACATTCTGCCATCATCTCAGGGTCTTATGGAGGCGTTTTAATTGCATCCCATTCTAATGCACTCTCTGTTCCTCTCTATCTCACAGCTTCATGCATTTTGATCCATGTCTGCAGATTTTTTGCAATATTTATTGTTTACTTATATCTTGAAAGGTTTCTTTTTCTGTACATTCTTCCATCGTCTTTGGCTCTCATGAAGGCGTTTCAGTTGCATGCCATTCTAATGTTCTCTCTCTCTCTCTCTCTCTCTCATACAGCTTCATGCATTTTGAACCATAGGTCTGCAGATTTTATGCAATATCTATTGTTTACTCATATCTTGGAGGCTTTTTTTGGTACATTCTTCCATCATCCCAGGCTCTTAAGAAGGCATTTCAATTGTTTGTCATTCTAATGTTTTCTCTCTCACGCAGATTCATCTGTTTGAACTAAATGGTTGCAGCTTTATGCAATATCTATTGTTTGCTCATATCTTGGAGGCTTTTTTTTCATAATATCTGCCGTTTTGAATGGTTTTCAGTTGCTTTCCATTCGAATGCTCTATTTCTTGCCTTCATATATTGGAAGCGCACGTGTACTTATTTCTATGAAAGTGGGCAAACGCAGGTGAATTGAGGGGGTTTAAGGCAGGAGTGACGCTGGAGATATCGCGGCTAGATGCGTGGTACTCAGACAGTGAGGGATCTTTATCGTCCCCTGCTACTTACATTGTCAAAGGCCTCTCCAGACGCTGCTGCCTACCTGAGCTCATTCTCCGCTCCATGCAAGTCAGCTTTCTCACTCTCTCTCACTGAACTTCTCTTATGCTTTTTACTCTCTCTTTTCTTGGCCTCCTCTCTCAACTTTCATCTCTCTGTTTCTTCTCTCTTTATTGATTTTCATCTTTCTTTCTGTGCTCTCTCTTATCTTTTTCCCCTCTTACGCCTGTACTCTCTCGCTTTATCTTTATTTATTTATTTCTCTTTATCTTCATCTCTATCTCTCTCTTCCTCTCTCATCCATACATTTTTAACCATTTCTATTATGCCTAATCTGTCAATTTTTCTCCTCTACATACGCACTTTGTTTTCTACTCTCTTTGCCCCTCCCCCTATATTGACTCTCTCTCTCTCTCTCTCTCCATTCTCCTCTCTCTCTGTGTCTGTCTGTCTGTCTGTCTGCTCTCCCCCTCTCTTTCTCCTCACCCTGTCTCTTCCACCTTTTTCTGCTCATGTCTTCTGCCTATTTTCTCATCCTTTTCACTTCCTTTCCGATGTATAATCCTTTTCGCTGGCTTGCTGCCATCTTATCATTTATCTTTCTTTCTCCCTGCTTCTCTCTTACTCCTCACTGTCTTTAACCATCTTAACCTTCTATCTTCGTTTTATATCAAGAAATGTAAGGCATTACTAAACTTATTACTGTTTAAGGTTTTTCTTGCCCTGGCTGAACATGGGGAATTCCTGGAAGATCATGTCCGGCTTGTCGAGCTGGTGGCAGAGACCAAATCTGGGCTACTTCCTCTTTTCAGTCAGCACCAGTTGCAGGTATGAGCCGTTTTATGTTCATAGTTTCTTGTTTTTACAGAAAATTTCTGTTTATTTTCTAGGAATTCTTGCTTTTCGAGAGGGACTTCACCCTGCTTCAAATGGAGGCGTCCGAAGTCTGATTCGGGTAATCCTCTCTCATTCTTTCTATATTCTTTCTCGCTCTCTCGGTCTATCTATCTATCTATCTATCTATATATGAGAGAGAGATATATAGAATTATTTTTCTCTCTCAATCGCTCTCCATCCATCTTTTTTCTCTTCCTTTCCAGGTCTCTCTCTCTATATATATATAAACATATTTTTCTTCTCTCTCTCTCAATTCTTCACCATTCATCTTTTTTTCTCTCTTTCTCTCATCTCTCTCCTGGTCTCTCTATCCATCTTTCCTCTCTCTCCAAATATCTTGCTCTGCGTCGCCCTTTCTTTCTCCTGTCTCTGTTTTGCTTTTCCCTCTCGATCCGTTTTTATACACGCTATCTTACTCACCCATCTCTCCAGTCAAATCCACCTCTCTTTTTCCTTCACTACATCGGTTTCTATCCCATCCACTCTCTCCGCATCTTTCTTTCTCTCGCTCTCCAATCTCTCCCCTTAATCCATCTCTCTTCACTCTCTACAACTCTCTTTCTCTCGGCTCACCTCTCTCTTTCTCCCTCATCTATATCTATCATCTCTCATGCTTTATTTCACTTCCGTATTCTCTGTTTTCAGGAAGCGGGTCAAGCCCAGAAAGGTTCATTTTTAGTAACTTCGGCCGGGGATCCCCGACGGTCTGAGTTTCATCTTGACGTTGACTAAACGGTTCCTTAGAATCTTTGCGCCTGTGATAAAGGAACCCCGTTTGTATCCTTACCCGGCAGACGCCGATTTTCCAAGGGTAACCGTTAACGGCGACGTAGCTCTTTCCTTAAAAAACAGAGCGCTTGCGAAACTCGTAGGGTTTATGTGTCGATGACGTCATATTTCAACAACGCGGCCACGTGTCTATAAGGATTTCTGACAGAACGTTTCTGTCTTGAGCGCCGGATCGTAATGAAAGAAAAATATGAAATATTTATATATATATAGCATCTGTCTTCAATATATAAATTGTTTGTATAATAAAATCATCGTCTAAAGGGAAGTCAAAATCCCCCGGCTTCGGCTACCGGCGGTTAATCGGAAACCCTAGCCGCCGGCGAAGAAAAAAAAACTTCCTCTCTCATTCTCTCTACTATGGAGGACGAAGACGAGGCTCAGTCTTACTCGCCGGAGCAATCATCACTCCCCGCGGCGGCCGCGGCGCTGATAAAAGCCGCTGCTCTCTCTGGCGTCGGCGGCGCCAACGGCGGCGGGCGAGAAGACTGCTGGAGCGAAGGCGCCACCGCAACCCTCATTGAAGCATGGGGTGAGCGTTTTATGGAGCTGAGCCGCGGAAATCTTAGGCAACATCACTGGCAAGAAGTGGCCGACATCGTCAGCGCCCGGGACGACTACACCAAACCCCCCAAGTCCGACGTCCAGTGCAAGAACCGAGTCGACACTCTCAAGAAGAAGTACAAGCTTGAGAAAACCAAGTCTCTGGCTTCCTCAAAATGGGTTTTTTTCCGCCGCCTGGATCAGCTCTTGGGTTCCCCTCCTTCCTCCTCCAAACCCGAAAATCCCGTCCGAGTCGCCCCTTACGCTATTCCGACGGCGATTCCTGTGGGGCCCAGGTCTTTTCATCACTTTCAGAGGAAGACGGCGAAAGAAGATCAGCCCAGTGTGTTATTGCCCGGGAAGAGAAGGGGAGAAGGGGGGATGAGGGAGCTGACGAGGGCGATCATGAAGTTTGGGGAGGTGTACGAGAGAGTGGAAAGGTCGAAGTTGAAACAGCTGGTGGACATGGAGAGGCAGAGGATGGGGTTCGCCAAGGAGATGGAGCTGCAGCGGATGCACTTCTTCATGAAGACCCAGTTGGAGCTCACCCAGCTTAAGCCAGATGGGTGCGCCCCAGTGGTTGAGGCCGCCGCCAATAGCAATACCGACCACTCCGATTAACCTAGGCCGCCACTTGAGACGGCAACCAGCTCTCTCTCCATCCTTTCTCTGTCACTGTGATGCTAGAAATCTATGAAAAGCTTCTGTTAGTTTAAGGATGTCGGATCAATCAAGGCATCCTAGCAGGGATATACATGAATGATGGAACTCCGAGTGCACAGTTAGTAACGTGTGAATTAGGTTAGTTCTACACTGTTTAGTTAAAGCGGGTGAGCTCTAAAACGTTATCTCACCTCAAGTTAACCCTAGACAAAGCTAATAGGTAAAGCAGGTACATGTCTGTCTTGCCCTAGTTATTTACTTGCTTTAGCACACTCTCACCCAAGAACAAAAGGTGTCCCTTCTCCGAAAAATCTTGGAGATGCCAGAGTGCTCAAGGCATTAAGTGCCTAAGTAGTGAGGATGTTGTCCGAGGCAATCCTTGTAAGCAAGTGATGTAAGAAAAGCTCAAAGATGGCATGCCCATTCTTAAGTCCCATGCTACCACCCATGATAGATGTCATACCCATGATCAATGGGTAATGATATAAATAGTTAAGATATGACACAAAGAACAATGGAAAGTGTTTTAACAAATAAGTTATGTCTTTTCTTGCAACATGATAGACAGCCATTCATAATAGCAATAAAGCATGGTTCAACAAGATGTGATAAACAAGATAATAAGGTGGGTGTGATTGATATGTGGGTGGACAACCTGATGAACATTGAACATGCGGTCTTCAAATTACTAAATTAGAAGTCAAATTTACCACTTTGCCCATTTCATTGATGATTCATCGAGACATAATAATAAGGGTGGAATATATAAAATTTTGGTTAATGACAATGTATTGATGAACCTCCTTTTGAATTAAATCAAATTTGAGGATGAATCATAATTACAATTTTGAAAGAGATGAAATATTTCAAAACGTTAAGAGAAAGGGAAATCCATTGAATCGAATTCAAGGCCAATTGGATCTAAATCAAGGGAGAAACTAAGAAAAGAATTTCATCGTGATTTTTAGAGACAAACAATCATGGAAGCGGGGAAAAAATTATTGAGTGAACTTGATTAAATAGATGAAAGGCAAATCTTAACATAAATAAAAGCAAGCTCACATGGACAAGACTTAGTAGTTGATGAAGTGGCTCACTTTTAGGCAGATCAAAAATTTTCCCCAGGGTTTAGAATTCCAGCGATGGAATCTGCATAAATTCAAGGCCAATTTCTAGTCAATTGACATAAAAATTATCAAAATTTTGAAGTTTAGTTGCCAAATCTGATGACTAAACAATTTTAGAAGATTCAATTTTCTGTCATAGGTCCAAGCATATTTATTCTAAACAGAGAAAGGAGATTTAAAGGGGAAAGGGGCAAGAGGGATCTTATGACTAAGATATCTCCATGTGATGCAATGGAATTCCATTTTTGTCTTGTTTAAGTACTTGAAGTAGTGAAGTGATGGCCAAAATTAAATTTCATTGAAATGGTGTGAATCAAAAGGTTGCAATGAAAATGAGAGTCAACTAGGCTTGTTATGCCTCTTATCACCCACTTAACAAGTTAAAATCAATGGCACAAATTTAAAGAACAAAATCCAAAGACTTCACAAGATTGTCCTCTTATCCATTATGCTCTATCTAAGACTTCACAAGATTGTCCCTCTTATCCTTTATCCCCTATCTAAGAATTCACAAGATGTTCCTGTGCGCACGGACTTTTAATCCTTCACAAAAAATTTCAAATATGAGAGAATATATAACCCAGGATTTTCAAGTGCATTTGAGTTTCCATTAACTCCCTAATCTAGGGTGATATGTCACAACACCTAAACACCATGTAGGTGGGCATCTGTGATTTGTTGACTCATTGCAAGGATGCTAACAAGACAAATCCGTGAGGTCATTGAATACAAGTGAAGACTTGTCAAAAATAAGTTCCAAAATCACCAATTTAAAGATTAAATCACGAATGGAATTGTTTAGTCGTGAATAAAGGTCAAATCCATAGAGAATTAAGGTAATTTTGAGGTGTTCTTAAAATTTGATCAAATTTTACAATGAATTGATGTGAGAAATTAAAGATTTGGGTAGATTTAGAAAGAGAACTTAAAGACGAATCCATAGAATAAAAAATCACTATTTGGATCAAGATTCGCAGAGAAATCAAAGATAAAAAATTGGGTAGAATTTCTGAATGCGAAGAGAGAGAAAACTGAAATAAATCTAAAATTAACCTAATCTACGATTAAAAATTAAAAGATAATGATACATGAAGAGAGATTAGGAGGAAAACACATAATCTAACCAAAATTTGCATTCAAATTGATCCAATTGACCACCGGATCAAGGGTTTTTCATTCTGCGATTTTGAAGACAGAATTTGGCATTCAAGAGGCGATTTCTCCCAATTATCTTGATGAAATCTTGATTTAAGCACTCCTTGAATGCGGAATTGAGTCTAGAAGAGGAAGAAATTAAGAGATTCAATGATGGAGATGTCTAAACAGTTCGATGGTTGGAAACATCTAAGAATACATTTTTGGTCGAAGAACATGCGTATAAATATGCATAATTTGGGCATAGCCGTTGGATTTGGCTCTTCATCTTCAATCAACGGCTCAAATGAAATGCTTGGATGCGAATCATTGTCATTAAGTCGCGTCCGTTCGATCAAAGATGGAGCGCTCATATTTCGTCACGTTATTCGTGAAGAAAAAGCGTCGCGCGATCTCGTCGGTCCGATGGTGGATGGATGCCTGAGATGTCGCCACTCATCCACAGAAGTCCATTGTTATAACTCCTCAGATGAACGATTGAGATTAAATCATTTTTAAAATGAATTGTAACTCAA
Organism: Lemna minuta; assembly: GCA_024174645.1. Lineage (NCBI taxonomy): Eukaryota > Viridiplantae > Streptophyta > Magnoliopsida > Alismatales > Araceae > Lemna > Lemna minuta. The sequence continues at coordinate 1,520,265 of CM044104.1, read as the reverse complement.
TCAGAGTGCGCCGCGTACCCTCACTTGAGTTAAGATCGATGGCTTCGATTAAGTACGCGAATCAAACGCTTCCCATCGTGCGACATCACCTGCGAATATATAAAATGAAAGAGAGTCCCACATGACAAAAATAAACATGATTTTATGGGTATATATGGTATGCGTATCAATGGGCTTAGCTTATATCCTGAAAAGGATGATTAACCCACTAATTACACATATGCATGTGCACACATGCGCATGCACATATGCACACATACGTCACCACGTGGCATGTGCACACAATGCCACATGACAAAGCTCCGCCACATCAGCTGCCATGTCAACGCACGGTATACAAATGATTTTTTAAAACTTAAAATTCTGAATAAATCTAAAATAAATTCAGAAAAATTCATAAAAAATTTAGAAAAATCCCTAAAAATGAGAAAAATTCATAAATTTCAAAATAGAACTTCAAATTAATCCAATTTGTAAGGTTGGATCAGAAATTAAATAATCTATCATTTTAAAAAGTCAAATTTCATAAATAACAAGAAAATAAATTTTCGTTTAAAAAATACACTCATTTCTCTTAGAAATTAAAACTTAAAAAATAAATGAGCATATAAAAAGTATTTTATCTTATTCTTTAACAGTTAAACCCAATTATAATCTCAAATATATATGGGAATAATCTATTCTATAATATACTATTTAATTATGCATAATTATCCCTAAAATAATGCATTTTGAGATTATAACTTAAAATTGCATGAAATGATAGATATGTACTCAAAGTATGATAACATGCATAAGAATGAAATGTTTTATGCCTAAATTTTTATTAATAATTACATAATTACATGTATAAATTTCATGTTACCATATGACAGGTGGAAGGCATTTGAGGATTAGAAATCCATCTTTTACTCTTCTATGAACACTATATTGGCCTTGACCCTTGAAGTATAGCTAGTGGTAGAAAAGATAGAATTAGAAGACGTCATATGCAACAATTTAGGAGTAGGTACGTTGATAAGGACACGTCTATAATGAGAAAAGGTTTTATCAATGGGGGGGGGGGGGGTAATGTTTCCTTAACTTAATACTTATAAAACATTTTAGAACATATGTACACTTTAATTCTAGAAAAAAATCTCCTATGGTAGGATGTTACAGGTCATGAAATTATGTAGAAGGTAATATCGAGTATGTAGGGTAAAGAAACTTCCAACTTGGTGATCCTTGAGGTCTGCAAAGAACTTTGAGAGGGACACAATGATGGATATTATGTGGCCTATAAGCCAATCATACTTTCATGTATCTTATTTATGTTCATTGAAATGAAATTTATTCATTGTCATTCTTGTGTGATGTTTGCAATGAAGTCCATGAGCATGTGCAATGACTAAGTGAATTATGATGAGATCATAATATAGCGATCACTAGTCTTTAAACATATGTTCTAAACATTCCTATTCGTGGGATATTTGAGAAGGACATCGAATTATCCAGAAATAATAGCACTATCTAATCCATCTCATATGATGAGTATGGCCGATCCTATAGCCATCGGTGTGGAGACACTAAGGATAGATAGTGGGTGCTCTTTGGAGAAAAGAGTTCCTTTGAATTGATCAGTATGAATCCTGAATAGGTATTATACCTAATTGTCAATCAGGTTGATTCATGTCATGATTGTGTATGTGGTCCTTTGACTTGAGACACCAAAGACATCTTGTGGTTGGATGATCGTGTTTTGATTATGACTTATGAATCCCTAGTCACGGGATATCTAAAACGTCATATATTAGATACGACATGAAGTCCACGAAGATGATTGTGTGGTCAAGATGGGATCATCCACCCTCGGTATTTGAGGAGATTGACTCAAAGGAATGAGATGCGATGAAATCCTTGGCCAAGGTAGTAGAAATATCGAAGGAGTTCTCGATGATTTCTACACGCATCAGTACTAACTTGAGTGACTGATTAGGGTTTGACAGTTGACCATACCCTAAGTCATTCATGAGTCTAATGTGGATGAAGGATTATACATACATGGTAATAAATGACGGGAAGGTTCCATAAGTGAGTTCTTACATACTCCATATCTCCTAGAGTACGTGGTGTAGCTTGGCACCCAACAGGCTGGCAACTCAACCTATCGATTGGGTTAAATCGATCCTTGATTAATTAATCTATATGTGGATGTGGATAATTAATTAAGGTTGACCAATAAGGTGTTATTTGGTCTATAGAGTTATTAACTAGTGAGATATATGGACCTAGAGGGTCACACACATAAGGTTTATGGATGTTGGTGGATATAGACATAATTATGAGGGTTTTCTGAAAAAACTTCATATCAAATGTCTATAAATAGGGGGAGGACGACCACAACTAAAGGTGCCCATGCAAGCCTTGTGGGAATTCTCTCCTTTCTTCTCTTTCTCTCTTGGTGAAGAGCTTTGAAGAGGAGATCTAACCATGCGGAGACTGTGTGGATACCGCTAGAGGCTAGACACTTGAATAGCTTCAAGAACTCCTTCAAGGAAACCTGTAAGTATGTTTTCTTATACATACTAGATGATATGATCATCTGTTCTTGGTGGCTTGGTATTTTGAATGTCCGATTCAATGTTTTTCCGCTGCATTTGATGTTTTGATCAAAATTTCAGAAAGTTATCGACCTCAGATCCCATCACACAATGCCTTAATTAGGTTTGAAAATCTTCTCATATACCTCAATGGTATGGAAGATGGACAGTTCTCCTACATGTTTCCAATTATTCCAAATAGCCTCCATTGAAAAGAGTTACACATGAGTGGAAGTAGATGTTATCCCTATATTAATCATCTAAGAAATGAATTATTGATCTTAATTCAACTATCCCATACACATGGATTATGAAATCAAGCTCCTCCACTGCGGGTACGACACTTATGAAGGATAATTTTGCATGGATCTAGAGGGACTCATAAAACTAGTTGCTTAGGAGAATGAATTGCAACTATTGAGAACACAAAATTATGAAAAAAAGAGGAATTAGTATCATATAGTGAAAAGAGATTTTGAAAGTAAATTAATACATTTAGCAAGATTCCTTAGAAATCATAGAGAGAAAAATTGATGTACAAGGACAAAAAAATTAACAATAAAAACCTAATGGGAAAACTCAAAATGCAAAGATTAAAACTAACATAGCAAGCTCTTTGTGGGTTTCTCATCCCTAACATGGAGTTTTTAATAAATTTTTTTGGTAGAAAAACTAATTATGAAATCTATATCATGCCAACAATATATCAAAGAGCTCATGAATTTCAGTGGTGATTTTTCCACCTAAACAAATGCCCCCAATGTTTAATACCACTCGTTTATGTCCCTACGATCTCAGACCCTATTCCATCGTTGTGTGACAACAATGGTAAAATAGCACAAGCGAAAGAGCCAAGGTCTCATCAGAAGTCTAAGCACATTCCGAGGCGCTTTCACTTGATTAGGGAGATTGTCACCAGAGGAGATGTAGTGGCGGAAAGAGTTCCATCAACTGACAATGTTACAGATCCACTGACTAAGCCTTTAGCTCAAGAAGTTTTTAAGCGTCATTGCACAACTATGGGGTTCAGGCACCAGGGTGATTAGCTTTAGTCCAAGTAGGATATTGATAGATATTATGTTGCCTACAAGCCAATCACACTTCCATGTATCTTGTTTGTGTCCATTGAAATGAAATTTATTTATTTACATTCATGAGTGATGTTTGCAATGAAGTCCATGAGCATATCCAAGGACTAAGTGAATTATGATGAGATCATAATATAATGATTATTAGTCCTTAAACATATGTTCTAAACATTCATATTCATGGGATATTCGAGAAGGACATTGAATTATTCAGAAAGAATAACATTATGTGATCTAACTCATATGATGAGTATGACTGATCCCGTGGCCATCAGTGTGGAGATACCAAGGATATATAGTGGGTGCTCTTTAGAGAAAGAGTTCACTAAATTGATCCCTATGAATCCTTGAATGGTAACTATACCTAACTGTCAATCAAGTTGATTCATGTCATGGTTGTGTGTGTGGTCCTTTGACTTGAGACACCAAAGACATCTTGTGTATGGATGATCTTATTTTGATTATGGCTTACGAATCCCTAGCCACATGATATCTAAAATGTCATATGTTGGACACAACATGAAGTCCACGAAGATGATTGTGTGATCAAGATGGGATCATCCGCCCTCAATATTTGAGGAGATTGAATCAATAAATGAGATGTGATGAAATCCTTGGCCAAGCTAGTGTAAATATTAGAGAAAGAGTTTTCAATGATTTCCTACACGCATCAGTACTAACTTGAGTGATTGATTAGGATTTGACAGTTGACCATACCCTTAGTCATTTATGAATCTTATGCGGATGAAGGATTATACATAAATGATAATTAATGACGGAAAGGTTTCATAAGAGATTTCTTATATACTCCATATCTCCTAGAGTACATGATGTAGCTTGGCACCCAACGTGCTAGCAGCTCAACCTATCGATTGGGTTAAATCAATCATTAATTAATTAATCTATATGTTGATGTGGATAATTAATTAAGGTTGACCAATAATATGTTATTTGGTCTATAGAGTTATTAACTAGTGAGATATATGGACATAGAGGGGTCACACACATAAGGTCTATGGATGTTGTAGATATAGACATAATTATGAGGGTTTTTATAAAAAATCCCCATACCAAATGTCTATAAATAGGGGGAGAATGACCACAACTAAAGGTTCCCTTGTAAGCCTTGTGAGAATTCTCTCCTTTCTTCTCTTTCTCTCTTGGTGAAGAGCTTTGAAGAGAAGATCCAAATATTTAAATACCGTGTGGATACCACTAGAGGCTAGACACTTGAATAACTTCAATAACTCCTTCAAGGGAACTCTGTAACTATGTTTTCTCATACATACTATATGATGAGATCATTTGTTCTTGGTGCGTCAATGTTTTGAATATCTAATTCGATGTATTATACTGCATTTGATGTTTTGATCAAAATTTGAAAAAGTTTATTGACCTTAGAAGCCAACAGTTTTCACTCAAGAACACGCCAATTAGCTGCCAACGAATGAAGAAAAAAATATTTGCGCAAAAAAGTGAAGGAAATTATATAAAATCTTAAGAGAAAATAGAATGGATCACAACCATTTTAGGTCATGGGATCACTCCTTTAGGGGGGCATGTAATCTAAGAATTGGCCAAATCTTCTTATGTAAAGAGGGAGGAGTGAAACAAAAAGATAAAATAAAAGGCGTTGACGGTCATTTGATTTATGTGGGTGTGCCTATATCTAAAAATAAAAAGAGTGTGCATGCATATGTGTGAGGAAAACATTCAAGAGAAACATATACCATTCGATGGGGGAGCAAGCGTTGAACACATTCCATGTGACAATGCTATAAGAAGAGAGAGGATAGAAAACTACTTTAATCTTTACTCATCTATGAAGCGCTTTAGAATTGTCACAAATGGTACAGTCCACTAAAAAGCAATGCTTATGCCTGAATAGTTTTGCGTTAAATGTCCACGTAGTATCAGCCTCTCGTTGGACCACAACTCTACACGATCCATCAACTCTGATTGGAATCGCCAATTTGACAACTGACAAAGCGAGACTACGAGGTCGTTGAATACACACGGACTTGCATAAAAAATAATTTTAAACTCACCAATTTTAAGAAATAATCACAAATTAGATAGTATAGAGGTGAATGAGGGTCGAATTCACAGATAATTAAGGTATTTTTTAAGAACTTTTTGAATTTCGATTAAATCGAATGAATAATTGAAAGTAGGGATTTTAGAAAGATAACTTGAAGAAAAATCCACGGAATCAAAAATGAAAAAATTTGGATCAAGATTCATGGAGAAATCAACAAGCAAAAATTAGATAGAAAATCAGAAGACAAAGAGAGAGAAAATAAAATTAAATCGCGCGATTAGACGCTCCACATGTCGCCACATTGCCTACACATTAAAACAGAAGAGAATAGTTGCACATGACAAAATTTACGATGATTATATAAGCACTGTGTCATTAATGAGATAGCAAAAATCTTGAAAAGGGTGCTTCTTCTCATTAATCACACACGCGCAGACACACACACATGTGCGCACATGCGCACTCACACATGAGTGCACATGTACACATGTGTGACACGTGGTGCCGCTATTTTGTCCGCAACACGCCAGATGCCACGTCAACTCGTGATAAAAATATAATTTTTTATTTACCTTAATTCAAAATAAATAGAATTAAATTCATAAAAAATCAATTTTTTTTAAAAAAATCCAAAAAAATTAGAAAATTCATAACTTTCAAAATACAACTCCAAATTAATCCATAATTTGTTTTTTTGGATCAGAAATTAAATTATCTATCATTCTAAAAATTTAAATTCTATAAATAAAAAGAGAATAATTTTTTATTTAAAAAATACACTGATTTCTTTTAGAAAATAAAACTTAGAAAAATAAATGAGTCTATAAAAAGTATTTTTTCTTATTATTTAACATTAAAAAAAATTATAATCTCAAATAAAAAATGGAGATAATCTAAGATTAAATATTACTCTTAATTTATCATAATTATCCCTAAATTAGTCCATTTTGAGATTATAACTTAATTTTCATAGAATGATAGATAAACACTAAAAAAATATGATAACATGCATTAGAATGAAATATTTTATGCTTTAATTTGCATTAAGAATCATATTTTTTCATGTATAATTTGCATGTTAGTAACAAATTATGACACATTGGATGGTTTGCCTCACATTTGTCCGTGTGAGGGTGGACTTGGTCAACTCTCTATTCTAGAAGCTTGTAGAATGTTCTAGAATCTTCTAGATGCTTCTAGAATTTTACATGCTTATTCTAGAAGCTTGTGGAGTCTTCTAGATTACAGTAGAAGCTTGTGGATCTTTATAGATATTCTAGAAATTTATGGACATCTTCTAGAGAGAGAGTCTCTAGAAGCCTCTAAGGAGCTCTATAAAAGGAGGAGCTCACCCCAAGCTTAGAGAAACCTAAAGGAAGCAACCCATGAGCATCATAAGGGAGTGAAACCCTTGTAAAGGAAGAGTCAAGGTACTTGGATAGTTGGAGAAAAGAGAGGGGGCAACATAGCATCTTTGAAAGAAGCCTTGTGAAGAGGTGACACCGAGTGTAGCTCTTTCTGTTGGTTAGTCGCTTTGGTGAACTTGTTCTCTTTCCTCCTTTTTGTCCTAGATTTTTTGGACCTCTATTGTGAACATTTTTTATCCTATTTAGGAAGATTTTTTTTCTCCATTTTGCTTGTGGGCTTTGTCTAATATCATCCCTAAACTCTTGGTAGATACTTAATCTTAGTTGGATATAAACTTTAGACTCCTTTATTGAAAAGATCCTCAATAGTCTCACATGGAGAAAATTCTTGGAAGAATAATGTAGATAAGTTTAAGCTATGAGGTAAGTTATAAGTGAAGCAATATTCTATTGATTAATCCCTATCAACACATGTGTGACACCGTGCATACGCGACATATATTTATGCGCTTGCCACATGATACCACTTAGTATGCTCAAAGATACCAATTGGGTTTGGGAAATGCACTCGCCAGATGGTGTGCAGCAACATAGTATTTTCACCAAGCTAGTTTTTAGGCCCCATATTTTTTTTTGAAATTTAGGCTAAAAAAGACAAAAAATTCTAAAAATTTCATTAATTTTTAAAAAATAATACATATTTTTGAAATGATCTAAAAATAATTTTGAAATGAAATTTTTACCATTTTTTTTCTGCAGATTGATTCCTCTTTCTTATCATCTATCTATAAATTATAAATAAGAAAAAAAATAACTTGGTTGAAATGAAAATATTTAGACAAGCTCTTTATCTTACTCTTGTCTTTCTTAACTATTCTCTAGACTAAAGAATAAAAAATATCAAAACTCTAATAAACATGATTTATCCAAGGTTGTTTAACCTTGAAAATTTTTAAGAGGGGTTGAGGGAAAAAATGAATGCAAAATGCACATTGACGTGAAATGTCATGATGAAGGTGAAAAATTCAGAAAAGTATGATAATGTGTATTGTTTTGGAAATAGTTTTTCATTTAAAACAACTAAGAATGATGCAAATGAGCATAAAGGTGGCACATTATCATCTTTCAATGTTAGAAAATGTGTTTTATTGAGGATGGTAATGTGTAATGATATTATTAAACGGAATTCTTGTAGGATGCACTTTTAGGACTCACCATGAACAATGACATGTCTAATGTTGTTGTAGTAGAGGAAGATTTTAGATCAACGATAGGTAAGAAAAAACTTTAGTGAAATATTACTAAATTAATGTACATTGATGGGAGCATGCTAACTCATGACAATAGAACAAACACAAAATGAGCAAGATGTGGAGCTCTAGTGGAACATGTAGTGGTTGTTTTAGAAATATCCTAGTCCTTGGACGTCAATGCATGCCTAGTAGAATTGTCAAACTTGTGATATGAAGATGTATACCTCCTTGGTTGACATGGCTTGTTTTTGGCACCTAGAAAAATGTGTTGTAATTTGAGGTTGATAAGCCTTCCAAAATTTTGATCAAAACATCGAATGTAATGAAATATATTGATTCAGATATTTAAAACACTGAGGCACAAAGAACAGTTGATCCTCTCATGTAGTATGTATGAGAAAACATACTTATAGGGTTCACTTGAAGGAGTTCTTAAATGGATTCAAGTGTTTAGCTTCTAGTGGTGTCCACACGATCATTAGACGGTTGAATCTCCTCCTCAAAGCTCTTTACCAAGAGACAAGGAGAAGAAAAGAAAGAATTCTTACAAGTCTGACATGGGCACCTTGAGTTGTTGTCATTTTCTCCTTATTTATTGACATTTGGTATGTGGATTTTTTTTAAAACCTTATAATTATGTCCATATTCATGAATATCCGTAGCCTTATGTGTGTGACTCTCTAGGTCCATATATCTAATTAGTTAATAACTTTATAAACAAAATAACACTTTATAGGTCAACCTTTGTTAATTATCTACATCAACATATAGATTAATTAATCAAAGATTTATCTAACACAATCGATAGGTTGAGTTGCCAATTTGTTGGGTGCCAATCTACACCACATACTCTAGGAGATATATAGTATATAAGAACTTACGTATGAAACCTTACCGTCATTAGTTACCATGTATGTATAATTCTTCGTCTTCACGAGACTCATGAATGTTAAGGTATGGTAAATTGTTAAACCCTAATCGATCACTCAAGTTAGTACTAATGAGTGGAGAACATTATTGGGAACTCCTTCTCTGATATCGCCACTAGCTTGGCCAAGAATTTCGTCGCATCTCATTCTTTGAGTCAATCTCCTTAGACAGTGAGGGCACTCAATCGCTGCACAATCATCTTTGAGGACTTCGTCTTCGAGGGCTTCATGTCATAAGGTAGCTCCATGTAGTGCCCAATTAGTGACTGTGTGACATTGTCAAGGGAAGTGACTAGTGTTAAAAGTTGTATATTTCATCCCCAATAGCCCTCGATGTGATTTTCATTTAAAGATGGTTTTCTTTTAGATTTTTTATAGAAGGACTAATAAATTTTTCTTTTTTCCAAGGAAACATGGCATTTAGATGCTCTAATTGGTGGTTGACAAGACGAATCCGTGCGGTCGTTGAAAATACGCAGATAAGTGTGAAAACCTATTCCAAACTCCCAATTTAAGATGAAAATCATGAATTAAAGAGTATAGTAGTTAATAAGAGTTGAATCCATGGAGAATTAAGATATTTTTGAAGTGTTCTTCAAATTTGATCAAAATCAGACAAGGAATTGAGGTGAGAAATTATGGATTTTAGTAATTTTAGAAAGAGAACTCAAAAAAAAAAATCCACGGAATAAAAAATCACTTGATTTGGATCAAGATTCATGAAAAAATCCAATTGATATTTGGAGCAAGGGCTTTTCATTCCGTAGTTTCGAACACAAGTTTCGGCATTCAAGAAGTGATTTTTCCCTATTCTCTCCACAAAATCTCACATTCAAACACTCTTAAGATGCGAAAATTGATTTAGAAGAGGAGGAAAGCAAGAGATTTAGGGATTGAGATGTATCCATGAATGCTTTACATCGTCAAAGAACATGTGTACTTATATGATAAATTGGGAGTGACGGTTGGATTTGGGTCTTCATTTTCAATCAACACCTCTAATGAAACACATGGATGCGAATCGTTCCCATTAATATGTGGCCGTTCGATCGAAGATGGTGCACCTAGATGAAGTCATGTCATGGCGTGAAAGTTTGATTGTCGTATAATGTCTGTTATTTGATCTTCATCGAACGCTTGAGATGCCACCACGCGTCCACAAAAGTCCATCGAGCACATTTAATCTCAGTCGTTATAACTACTCAGATGAAAAACTGAGATTAAATCATTTAAAAATAAATCGTCGCCCAATTAGAGTGTGACGCATACCCCCTCACTTAAGTGAAATTGACGACTTCTATTAAGTACGCGTGTCGCATCAGACGCTCCCCGTCGCGCATCATGGCCTGCCCATAAAAATAAATAAACATAGTCCCACATGGCAGAAATTTAAGCAAACTATTGAGTATAAAAAGAGTATATATTTATGGGCTTAGCTTATATCTTGAAAAAGATGCTTAGCCCACTAATTACAGATACTCGGACTGCATGTACACACATGTGCACACATGCACACGCACATGCACACACATACATCGCCATGTGGCATGTACGCACGTCGCCACGTGGCGACCCCCCCCAATGTCAGCTGCCACGTCAATTGCGCAGTAGAAAAATGATTTTTTTAAATTTTAAAATTCCAAATAAATAAAAAATAAACTCAGAAAAATTCAGAAAATTTCTAAAAAAATCCCTAAAAATTAGAAAATTCTTAACCTTCAAAATAGAACTCCAAATTATTCCAAATTTGTATCAAGAATTAAATAATCTATCATTTTAAAAAGTCAGATTTAATAAATAACTAGAGAATACATTTTCATTTAAAAAATACACTCATTTCTCTTAAAATCAAAACTTAAAAAAATAAATGAGTGTATAAGAACTATTTTCTCATATTTTTTAAAATTAAAACCTAATTATAATATCAAATATAGATGGGAATAATTTAGTCTCAAATTATATTCTTTAAAAATGCATAATCATCCCTAAAATAATATATTTTGAGATTATAACGTAAAATTGCATGAAATGATAGGTATGCACTTAAATTATGATAACATGCATAAGAATGAAATGTTTTATGCCTAAATTTATATTAATAATCATATAATTGCATGTATAAATTGCATGTTATCAGTGGTACTAATTGGAGCCATTGGATTTTGTGGGTTGACAAAACAATTTTGTGTGTTCATTGAAACACACTTGTGTCACAATAATTTCTAAACTCACCAATTGGAAGATTTAATCATGAATTGATTAGTATGATGGTGAATATTGGTCGAATCCATAGAAAATTAGGGAATTTTTTGTGGTGAGAAATTACTTGATTTGAATTAGTAATTGTAGAGAAATCAAGGAGCAAAATGAAGAGAGAAAATTTGATCGTGAAGAGAGGAAAAATGGCTAAAATTTGAAAAATAAAACCATTCTATGCATCCAAATTAAAATATAATGTTACAAGATGAAATATTAAGGAAAAAACATAATCTAACCCAAAATCGTGCTTGAAATGATCCAATTAATCATCGGATTAGGACTTTTCATTCAGCGTTTGGAAAAGTAAAAATTCGGTATTGAAGAGGCAAATTCTTCCTTCTCCCTTGGCAAAATCTTGATTTGCAATACTCCTCAGATGCGGAAATGAGTCTAGAAGAGGAAGAAAGTAAGGGATTCAATGACTAAGATGTCCAAAAGGTTCGTTTGATTGAAACAACCGAGAATGGTTTACACCGTCAAAGAAGGGGGATACAAATAGCATAGGAATCAGGTGTGGCCATTGGATCGCCTTCTACTCTTCAATAAATGGTCATAATTAATCCTTAGGAGATGAATCACCATCGTTAAGTCATAGCCATTGGATCGTTGATGGAGCGTCCAAATGACGTCGTGTGATCGTGTGAAGATCAATCGACGTGTAACGATTACCATTTGATCTCTATCAAAAACTTGAAATGATGCCACATGTCCATAAGAGTCCATCAGGTGCATTAAATCTGGATTGGTATAACTCCCAGAAGAACGGCCAAGATTGATTGATGTTTAATAAATCGAATCATTGTTCAATTAGAACACAACGCGTAGCCCCTCCACTTAAGTGAAAGTGAAGGGCAAAGATTGAGTCTTTTTCTTTCACGCCGATCGAACGCTTTAGAGAGTGCCACGTTGCCTGTGTCATAGAAATAAAAAGATTATCCCACAATAGAAATTTTGCAAGTATTTTTGCATATAAATGTAGACGCGCATTAAGTGGTTAGCTTATGGCCTTTAAAGGGCGCTAAACCACTAACTACACGCACACACATGCGCCACACGTGGGATATGCTTCAAACCATAGATACCATGATGGAGATGACATACCTAGGTAGTCTCTCCTTGAACCGCATACCTGGGTGGTTGCTCCATAAAGACACGTTCAGTAAGATCACCATAGAGGAAGGCATTGGACACATCGATTTAATGAAGAGACCAACCCTGATTCACCGCCAAAGAGAGAATAATATGTACTGAGTTAAGGCAGACCACATGGGAGAAGGTCTCCTTATAGTTAATCACGTAGGTCTGAGAGAACCCATGAGCAACTAGGTGAGATTTGTGTCGATGTATCATCCCATCAAGATGATACTTGAGTGTAAACACCCATCTGCATGTTATAACATTAGTGTTGGCCGGTCGAGGTACTAATACCCATGTTCGCCACTTGACTAGAGCCTCATACTCTAAGTCCATTATTGCCTTCTAGTGAGGTAGCTTTAATGCTTCTAAGTGCAACTTAGGTATTGACTCAGTAGTAAGAGAAAGGGAAAAGGCACGATAAGTAGGGTACAAATTATCATAACTCACAAAGTGGGAAATAGGGTGAAGAGTGCAAGAGAGCTTACCTTTATCTATGGTAAGTGGAGATCATCTAATGGCAATGAAATGGGCATCAGATATGAGCTCGAGGTCGAGGAGTCGGCGGGGGAAAATGTATAGACTGGAGTAGAGATTAGAACTGGCGACGTCATGGGCAGCATGAGTAGGGGAGAAGCAATATAGTCAAGTAGTAGCATAGGCGATGATGGTGGGGATAGTGATAAGAAAGGAGCAGGATCCATCAGTGTAGGTAGATTAGAGGTGTCCTGCTGAGAGGACGAAGAGGATTTGGTAGGTATAGGGGATGGAGATGGTGTTGGTGGTGGAGTAGATGAGGAGGTGGAGGAGAAATGGCGAGTAGACTCAAAGAATGTGACATCAACAGAGACACCATACTTGCACTGATCTAGAAAATAGACCTGATAGCCTTTGTGCGTGTGCGAGTAGCTGACGAACACCCCTTTGACAGAACAAGGAGCCAACTCGGATGTATTAGAAGTGTGATCATGAACGAAGGCCACACAACCAAACACCAGAGGAGGCAAGAGAAAGAGGTCATGATTAGGGTGGAGACAACGAAGGGGTACTTCACCGCCAAGAGGTGACGAGGGCAAGCGGTTCAAGAGGTAAGTAGAGGTAAGAAGGGCATTAGACCACAAAAAATGGGGGACTCCCATTTCTACCAAGAGAGTGTGAGTCAAGTCAAGTAGGTGATAGTGTTTGCACTCAACAACACCGTTCTGCTGAGATGTGTGAGAACATGTAGTTTGGTGGAGGATTCCATGGGAGATGCATAACTCTTGTAGAGTAGTCTGAACAAATTCAAGAGCATTATCGTTGCAGAGAATTTTAGGGGTTTTAGAGTAGAGATCTCTTGAATAAATTGATGAATAGAGGGCATAACATCTGTGCGGTCTTTGAGAAGATAAACCTAAGAGGCTGTAGAGAAATCATCTACATAAACTATATAATAACAAAAGCCCAATATAGATGGCACCCGAGAAGGTCCCCACACATCACAATGAACAAGGTCAAAAAGAGATTTACTTGGAATGGAGTCAAGGAGGGGCTAGGAGGCCTGAAAATGTTTGCCTAGTTGATATGACTTACACTCAAAAGAGGAAATAGAAATCCATGGGAGAGCATGTGATAATTCAAAATTTAGCTCAAGATTGTGGCCAATTTCGTCGTTGTTTTATTTTGAATTAGTCAAAACATTTGTTGTTTCCTACTTATTCTAGTGGTAAGTAGGGTGTCGAATCCGCGGAGATTAGAGATCAATTGGATGGTTTCACGCCTCAAATTATTTTTGGTCTTTTTAATACTTGATTCATAACAAATTCCTATCTTGATTCAGAACAACCTCTAACTATTTTAAGCAACCTGGTTTTAAATGAAGAAAGTCATCCAATTTGGATGAGAAAACAACCTAACTACTATCCAAATTAATTCTGAGAGTCTTTTTACGATGGAAATTTCTACGATGGAAGAAGTTAACGACCTTAACTAACCCCGCATCACATCAACGCTGGGTTGGCAGACAACCCGTGGCTCCCCCTTGGCGCATATGTGACTTCGTTGCAGGTGGAACTAGGAACGATCCGGGACGTTGTGGACATCGTGATCTTGGCCTCGTTCAAAAACTAAGATCCCCCAGAAAGATGAGGATTTAAACAGAGATTAGAAAGAGGTCCTTACCTAGAGTTTCACCCCCAGAACTCGGCCCTAGGCAGCGTTTCTCTCTTGATCCACTGCTGGATTCGTCATCCGGCTCCTCTTAAACATCTGCAATAGATTGAAGACGGACTCCAACACTCGCACCACGCATTCACTTGAGAGGAACCAAAATGTTAGAAGTATTTCCCAGAAGATCGGAATCCCGATTTTTATACGAAACCCCCAAAAGGGAAGAACGGGGAAAGAATGCCTCTCTCTCGTCAAAAACTCCTTTTGATCGGCGATCGGATCGTCATTGTGAGTGCGGAAGATCACCACGTAGGATCTGAAGAGATCCTTTCTCTCTCTCTCCCGTGCTCCACGTGTCCAAACCTGGCGGTTTTGCTGGGTGGACCCTGTTCCTTCCTCCTGCGAGTGAACAGATGCCACGTCGCCCCAGCTTCTCCCGTGGAAATAAAACTGCCCCCCAACGGTTCCTAAAATTACTAAAATACCACTATAAGGACTTAACATTGTGATTCTTCACTATTTCCACCAAGAAAAATCCATACAAATCAGGAGATATCTAGGAAAAATTCAGGAAGTGTATTAATTCGTTTCAAAACTTATTTTACTTAATTTACCCATAATTTCATGTCTAAACTGTCATAATCAGTATATTTAACCATGAATATTATGTAATTTAAATGATAAACTGAGATTTATCAGCATGTCAGAGTTTGGAGATATCGAGGTGGCCAAGTCGTCGATGCCACTTGAGTGCATAATCGATCGAGGGAAGGAGACAAAAGAGCCCAACTGGAAGATGATCGGGGACAAGCTAATAAAGTCCACGTTCAGTCTCATGCCCTAAACCAATCATCTTCTTTGTCCATAAATCCTGATGGTGGTGGTGATGATAGATAAGAGGTTGAAAGGGAAATTGGGAATATAAAGGACTTGAGATAACTGGAGTGAGGAGGTCGGATTAGCCTCGCCAAGTCCCACAACAAGACAAGCACGACCATTTGGAATAGAAACAAAAGAAGGTTGTGACAATTTGGATAAGCAATTAAGTAGGGAGTGTGTACCTAACATATGGGCAGATGCCCTTGAGTCGATGATCCAAGAGTCCGACGAAGAGGCAAGTAAGGCAGTACTTGAGCCGGAGGTGGATGTATGATGCAACAAGTGAGCTGAAAGAGCTATAGGTATCTCCTAAAGTTTCATAAGAAGATTATGGTCATCCCGAGATATAGTCATCATACCCTAGGATGAAGAGGAAGAAGCATCGAGTGGAGTCAAAATTGGCAACCCAATCAAGTTTTCGAAACACGCAATAACAATCATAATGATGATTAGTCTGTCGACAATGCTCACATGGAGGGAATGGCTAGCCATGATGCCCTCAACCGCGCCCTCGGCTACCATATGTGTGGTACCCCTTTCCCTTGGAATTAGAAGATAGAAATGTCATAGAGTCAAATGATGCAAGGGGGGAGGTGCAAGTGATGGTAAAAGAGGAGTCCTGATTGACACCTGGAGAGGGGAAAGGAAGGTCGTGGTGAGAGTTGAAAGGTGAGACTCACTCAGTATAGATCCTTCGATATGAGAGGAGATCAAGGTATCAAGGGATCCAAGAAAGATAGCAACAACAAGCTCCTCTCGATAATAGCGTTGATGAATCGACACCTCGAGGTCGTGAAAACACCCCGATCAAGAGTCAAAACAATTACCAAACTCACCAATTTAAAGAAATTAACATGAATTGAGGGGTATAGTTGTGAATAAGGGTCAAATCCACAGAGAATTAAGGTAATTTAAAGGTATTTTTTGAAATTTGATCAAATCGGACAATGAAGTATGCATAGAAATTAGGAGTTTTGATATTTTTAGAAATATGACTCGAAGACGAATCCACAGAATCAAAAACCACTGAATTTTGATCAAGATTTGCGGAGAAATCATCGAATGAACATGAAAGAAATTTCTAAAAAATAAAATCACAAAAAACCAACATTGAAATTGAAATTAACTCAAATTATGATTCAAAAATGAAATTTAAAGCTATTCAAAGGAAGATTAGGATGAAACACGATCCCTAACTCCAAGATTGCACGAATTGATCCAATTAATCACCGGATTAAAAGGCTTTTTCATCCCAATTTTGAAAACACGATCGTTGATGTTGAAGCATCAATTTTTCCAATTCTCTCAATGAAATTTCACTCTCAAGCACTCGGTGGAGCGTGGAAATGAGCCTAGAAGCGATTGGAAGCAAGAGATTCAAGAGGGACTTGGTGCCTAAACAGTTCAATTTACTCGAATTGTCCTTGAATGCTTTTACAATATCCGAAGAACATCTCAATTTCAAAGGAAAATTGGGCGTAGGCTGTTTGGCCAGACATTTAATCTTTGATCAACACTCTAATGAAACGCAGAGATGCGAATCATTACAATTAAGTTGTGGCCATTGGATCTCCGATGGACCGCCGAGATTTCACCACGTCGCGCGGGTTATAAGTAACGCATCAAACGCTCGCCATTTGATCTTGATCGAACGCTCAAATGCGTGTCAAGTCGGTATTAATCTCAGCCGTTATAACTCCTAAGATCAATGGCTAAGATTAAATCGTTTTAAAAAAAATTCGCCCATGAATCAGATTGTGCCACGTATGCTCGCCTTTAAGTGACGCTCAATAGTTTTGATTAATCGCGCGATCAGACGCTTTATATTTTGCCACGTCACCAGCGCACTTATAAAATCAATTTTTAAGTAATTGAATTGATTTAAAATTCAGAAAAATCCCGAAAATCCCTAAAAATTAGAAAATTCATAACTTTCAAAATATAACTCCAAATTAATCTAAATTTATTTCATTTGTTCAGAACTTAAATTATCTATCATTTTAAAAAAATCAAATTTAATAAATAACAAGAGAATAAATTTCTATTTCAAAAATACACTCATTTCTTTAAGATTTTCAAACTTAGAAAATTATATGAGTGTATAGGTTAAATAATTTCTGTCATTATTTAACCTTAAAAGCTAATTATACTCTCAAGTAAAGATGGGTTATGTAATTAGTTATCTTTCATTCATCATAATTAACCCTCAATTAATGTATTTTGAGATTATAATGATTTTTTCATAGAATGATAGATAAACACTACAAAATATGATAACATGCATAGGAATAGAATCTTTTATGCCTTAATATGCATAAATAATCATGCATTATCATGTCCAATTAGCATGTCATCAGGCGTTAAGTTGTAAGATCAGTCATATATGCCTAATAGAACTCCAATTGAGTGAGAAGTTCACGAATGTTGCCATAATAGTCTTGAAGGCAACGCCCTAATTGCTTTGTGTTGAACAACTACTCATATTCCTCAACGATTTGAGAGATAATAGACTCATAGCCATACATGGAAGTCCATTCGTCCCAGATAGCTTTGGTCAATATAATGAGTTGCATAGGCTCAATAATCAAAGGAATCGCCAGCTTGAGCAGCCATGTTGTGACGACTCAATCCTCAATAAACCATGTTGTATGACTAGGATCCCCAAATGAGGGAGGTTTGTTCATGAAAAAAGAGAGACGGCCATGAATCTATAGAAAACGTCAAAAGCTAGCAAACCAAGTGACATAGTTTGTCCGTTGAAGATAGTACAAAGGACTTTGAAGGTGGTGGATGAATGTATTCATCGAATAAGATAAGGAAGCAATGATTGGTTGCAATGCTTGGCGGGAGAAAAGATTGGCTGTAACACGACTCACTAGAGTAATGTTGGTTGCACTACCAGAGTAGAAGAAGGGACGCGCTGGTTTTCAAAGCGCGAATAGCAAGAGAGAGAGAGAGGAATGGCAAAGATGTCGATGGAGATTCCTTGTTCACCATAATCTTAAGATAGCATTCCCAAAATCAATAAGCTAGGGACCGCCTAAGAAATCAATAGGCGTGTATTGGGATGTGTCCTAAAAGTCAACCAAATAAATCATTCATTTCTCCTTTTATAGTCCTCAAATCAAAAACCATTTAAAAAGAAAACTTGTAGATCTCAAAATTCCATATCCCAAAAGAATATGTATATATATCGATCTATTTCATTCAGTATAGAGATATAAGTCCAAACGAAGATTTCGCCTAAATTTTCGCGACAAAACGTATTATGTCAAAAATATATTGGATTTAGGTCACAAACCGCTCTCAAATTCAATTGGATTTCAAACAAAGTTCGTAGATAATAAAAATCCTGTCCGAGTGATACCTAATACGAATATTTTTCAAGATAAGAAATATAAGATATGAACTTTTGAAGATGACGCTTAGAAGACTAACATTTTTCCAAGAAAAGTCAAGATTGAAGGCATTAGGCCACACACTTTTAAGTTCTTTGGCTTGAAATATCTGTTTTTCATGCTTTTGAATATAATGCAATAGGTTTCAGGTCTATCCAAATTGAAATGAGAAAGATATGATTGATTTAAGCCGACCGCGACTAAGAGGTTCACCAAGAGCAATGGAGAGTCGATGCGCGGGCGATGATTGTAAGATTCCGGCACCGCCTCCAGAACCCTAGCTTAGGGCTCGATACCATGTGACAAATGAAAAGAGATAATGATATCGATTAAGGAAAAGAAGAGAGGAGAAGAGAGATATATAGGGGAGAGGAGAGAGAGAGTAGCAAATCTAGAATTACAAAAGTGTCATTATGAGCCATATACACTCACAATAAGTATAAGCTGCATGTTATCATGGGCCGATTCCACCAAATGGCTTCTTTTCACAACGCAATACATGGTTTCATGAAAAGGGTTGGATGCATTGCCTACACGATCCATGATACGGATTTGCACCAGTTGTGGCTCTTTCTACAACAAACCATAGTGTAGCACGTAGCATAATCTGGGTCATCGCGACAATGGAGGAGTATATCCAACAGCCAACAATCATTATGTCCTTCTTTTAAAGGTGCAACGAGTCAAATGATGACACAAAGCACAATTTGGACTGTGAAAATCTTGATCTAATCAATTCAACTCTCCACAATAAATCATACATTATTTAAGTTATGATCAATGACCTCAAATGCTCCCAACTGAACTCATAATATTTCATAATCAAGATGGATTTTGGGGCTGAAATTTTATGGACACAAATTTCATTTCATGCTCTATCTCCTCACATTGTCTGATTTAAGGAATGAAGTAAAAACACTAAGTTTTTGGAATTTTCTTTGGATGCTTCTAGGATTGGCTAATTGGAGGAAAGAGATTTTTGATTGATCAACTACCGTGTACCGAACATCATTTTTAGTAAGTTTCTTCTCTTTTCAATTCATTCCTTGTGTTGGATGCAAGCCACCAAGTCAGGGCATGATGTATAGACTCTTGAAGGAGTGATCAATTGGGGATCATTACTAGAGTGAGTTTTTCATCTCAAATATATACATTAGAATGATTTATTTTCGATCCAAGATTATAATTCATCCTTTCAATCTCTACTTTTTTTTTCAATTCAAAATCACTATTTTCTCCTTCGATCAAGAATTGTTTATATATGATAGGAGATTTGGAGGTACTTGATAGCATGAAATCTTAACATGATAAAACATGATTATTAATGCAAATTAAGTCATAAAACATTCCATTTTTATGCATGTTATCATACTTTGAGTGCACTTCTATCATTTCATGCAATTTTAAGTTATAATCTCAAAATGCATTAATTTAGTGTTAATTATGATGAATTAGAGATAAATGTTTTTATAACCTATCTTTACTTGAGATTATAAGTTTTTTTAAAGTTAAATAATGAGAGAAATCATTTTTATAAACATTCATTTAATTTTCTAAAGTTAAAATCTTAACGAAATGAATGTATTTTTGAATTAAGAATTAAATATCTTTTTATTTAAATAATTTGACTTTTTAGAATGATAGATAATTAAATTTCAGATCAAATGAAAGAAAGTTGGATTAATTTGGAGTTATATTTTGAAAGTTATGAATTTTCTAATTTTTAAGGATTTTTCTAGAATTTTTCGAATTTATTTTCGATTTTTAAAGAATTTAAAACGTTTCAAATAATTAAAAAAAGAATAAAAAGGGGTCAATTTTTGCGCGGGTCCCACGTGGATGTGACGTGGCACTCAGGGCCATGTGGCAGTGCCACGTGGGCCCATGCGGCACCTACGCGGCGATGTGACACTATTTATATTTTTATATATATTTGGGTTATAGTACATATAGTCTTCCGATTATCGAAGATGAATTATTAACCCTCTAAATCATCGCGTCTTATAAACTCAATACTTTTCATTAATTTTTCCCGTGTGGGACTAAGTCCCACACAGTTTATTTAAGTGCAGGACACGTGGCTAAAATCGAGGCGTTGGATTACGATCAGAGCGCGCCGATCGAGTGCACCCGCGGTCCACCAGATCCAATCAATGCACGTGGCTTTTAAAAGGAATTATAACGGCTCAAATTAAATGCGCGGGGGAGAATCTGGACCGTCAGATCGTGATCCAACGGGCGCAAGTTGATGCGTTTTGTAACGCATATCGCGAGGCTTAATTCGGAGCGTTCATCTGCGATCCAAAGGGCGAAATTTAACCATAATGCTTCGTCTTGATGCATTTAATCTGGACTGTTGATGGATATTAAACGCATCCATCCGACGGTTACGCCCAATTCACCTATAAAACAAGGCGTTCTTCAATTTTGTAAGACATTCTTGGATGATTTCACCAAATTGACCCATCTAAACCCTTCCATCCTTAAATGTCTCACTTCTAATCTCTTCTAGACTCGATTCCACGTCCACGGAGTGATTAAAAGTGAGATTTTGTTGATCGATCAAGGAGAATTTGTCTCTTGAACACCGATGTTCACGTTTGAATTCGCGAAATGAATAGCTGTCGATCCGGCGATCAATTGGATCGATTCGATCGTTATCTCGGGTTAGAATACCTGTTTTCCCTGTAATCTATCGTCATTTATCATCAATTTTTAGTTTAGGATCGTAATTTAGTTTAATTTCGTTTTCAATTTCGGTTTATATTCTTCCGATTTTCGGAAATTTCATCTCACTTCGCTTTTTGATTTCTCTGCGATTACTAATCCAAATCGAGTGATTTTTGATTCCGTGGATACATCTTTGAGTTATCTTTCTAAATCTAGCATTTGCCCTTATTTCTCACCTAAATTCATCATCCAATTTGATCAATTTCTAAAATATCTCTCGAAAATACCTTAATTCCCTATGGATTCGACCCTTATTTACCATTATACCACTCTATTTGTTATTAAATCCTTAAATTGGTAAATTCGGTATTATTTTTGACACGAGACCATGTGAAATCAACGACCTCGCGGTCACGTCTCGTCAGGACTCAATCAATTCATCACCTAAGTCACATATCTCTTGTGTCCTCTTCGATCTTTTTCACTTTATTCATCCAAAAATAAAAACATAAACCTTAATTTCAATATTTTATCCTTCTTCCCCATGGATTTGACCTTGACTCACTGTTGTTCTGAATTAAAGATTAATTTTAAATAGTTTAGTATGTTTTTTGATACGTGAACTTACATTTTCAATGACTTTAATTTTATGCATATCAAACTCACGTGTAGAACCTTGCCATCATTTGATATTATCAACGTATATGCCTTCAACTATGCGAGGCTCATGAACAACTTAGAATATGGTTGATAACATGAAAATTATACATGAAAAATATATGATTAGTAATTCAAATTAAGGTATAAAACATTCCATTCTAATGCATGTTATCATATTTTTGAGTATTTATCTATCATTCTATAAAAATTAAGTTATAGTCTCAAAATGCACTAATTTAGGGATAATTATGATAAATAAAGACAAATATTTTTTAGATTAGATTATCCCCATTTTTATTTGAGAATATAATTAAGTTTTAATATAAAATAATAAGAGAAAATACTTTTTATACACTCATTTATTTTTCTAAGTTTTAATTCTAAGAGAAATGAGTGTATTATATAAATAAAAATTTATTCTCTAGTTATTTATTGAATTTGAATTTTTAGAATGATAGATAATTTAATTTCTGATTTAACAAAATAGATTTAGATTAATTTTGAGTTGTATTTTAAATGTTATAAATTTTCTAAATTTTATGGATTTTTTAAATTATTTTTTATGAATTTAATTTGATTTATTTTGAATTAAAAATAAATAAAAAGTTATATTTTTATCGCGTGCTGACGTGGCGTAGAAAAAATTGCGGCGCCACATGGCGCACACAAAATTACGGCACCATGTGGCGGCATATCAGAACACCACGTCTCAAACACGTGTACATGTGCGTGCGTGTGTAAGTGCGCGTGCATTTGCATGTGCGCACGTGTGTGCGCGTGTGTGCACGTGTGTGTTTGAATAATGAGAAAGCATCCTTTTCAAGATTTTCATTATATCCTTAATTACACAACACTTATATACCCATTGAATCGTCAAGATTTTCGTCGTGTAGGACTAATTGCTTCTGTTTCTATGCACAAGTGATGTGGCAGTATGTGGAGCATCCGATTTGCTCATTAAATCAACGCCATCGATCTTCACTTAAATGGTGGGTGGGGGAGGGGAGTGATAACATGCTACTTAGACATGATAATACATGATTATTTATGCATATTAAGGCATAAAAGATTTCATTCCTATGTATGTTATCATATTTATGAGTATTTATCTATCATTCTATGAAAAAGTCAGTATAATTTCAAAATACATTAATTTAGGGTTAATTATGATGAATTTAAGATAAATAATTTCATAACCCATCTTTACTTGAGATTATAATTAGTTTTTAAAGTTAAATAATAAGAGAAATCATTTTATTTACATTCATTTTATTTCCTAAGTTTTAAAATCTTAAAGAAATGAATGTATCTTCAAAATAGAAATTAAATCTCATGTTATTTATTACATTTGACTTTTTAGAATGATAGATAATTTAATTTATGATCAAATGAAATAAATTTGGATTAATTTGAAGTTATATTTTGAAAGTTATGAATTTTCTAATTTTTAGGGATTTTTCAGGATTTTTTCTGAATTTTTCTTAATTTTTAATGATTTTTCAGATATTTTAAAGTGCGCAGGTGACGTGGCACAATCTCGAGCGTCTGATCGTGTCGCGATTAACGGTCATGATCGCTAGGTGACGTGGCAGCATACGGAGCGTCCGATCCCGTGAAGAATCATGACCATTGATGAATCTTGTTCCCAATCGCTTCTAGACTCACTTCCGCGTCCACGGAGTACTTGAGAGTAAGATTTTGATGATCGACGAGGAAGAAATCAATGCTTGAACTTCATGATCACGATTTTTCATATTCTGATGAATAGCCTTGATTCTGGCGATTATTTGGATCAATTCGATCACAATTGTGGGTTAGGGAGCATGTTCCATCCTAATCTTTCTTCTTATAGCTTTAGATTTCATTTTAGAATTTTAATTTGAGTTAATTTTGTTCTTAATTTTGGTTTTTATGATTTTAATTTGTCAAAAATTTCATCTCTATTCATTTGATGATTTCTCCGCAAAATCAGATCCAAATTGAGCGATTTTTGATTCCGTGGATTCCTCTTTGAGTCCTCTTTCTTAAAATATGAAATTGCCTAATTTCTATCGCCCATTCGTTGTCCGATTTGATCGAATCGAAGAGATCCATAAAAAATTTCCTTAATTCCCTGTGGATTTGACCCTTATTTATCATCATACCCCTCAATTCGTGATTTAATCTTGAAATTGGTAAGTTTGGACTCTTGACCTTGTGTTTTCAATGATCTCACGGTCTCAATTTGTCAAGGGGGTACGTGGCGCGTAACGATTCATCGACGAATCATTTAAAATGGTTTAATCTCAGCAAGTCATCTAAGGAGTTATAATGGCTGCGATTAAAACCGTTTGAACGCATCTAGAGCGTTAGATCAAGATTGGATGGTGGGTGTTTCATGCGTTTCTTTTTCATGAGCGACATGGCAAAATCTCTGCGATTCATCTTCGATCCAGCGTACACGATTTAAGTGTAATGATTAACATATATGCCTTTTATCAAAGCCGTTGATCAAATATTAAATGTCGATCTGTCGGTTTCGCCCAAATCTCCCTATAAATTGACATGTTCTTTGATGATGTAAAACATTCTTGGATGTTTTCGAGTAATCAAACTATTTAGACACCACAATCCTTGAATCTCTTGCTTTCCTTCACTTCTAGATTGATTTCTACATCCAAGGAGTTTTTGAAAGTGAGATTTCATTGAGACAGTAGGGAGAAATTGCTTCTTGAATGCCGAAGATCGTCTTCGAATTTACGGAATAAAAAGCCTTTGATCCAAAAATCAATTGGATCAATTCAAGCACTATCTCATGTTAGAATTTGTGTTTTCGTCCTAATCTCTCTTCTTATAACATTAAATTTTAATTTTGAATCGTAGATTAAGTTAATTTTGATTTTAATTTCAGTTTTTCTCTCTCTTTGAGTTCGGAAATTTCTACCTAATTTGCTCGTTAATTTCTCCACAAATTTTGATCCAAATTATGTGATTTTTGATTATGTGGATTCGCCTTCAAGATATCTTTCTAAAAATATCAAAATCCCTAATTTGTCACCTCATTTCATTGTCCAATTTGATCTAATTTCAAATAGTTCTTAAAAGATACCTTAATTCTCTGTGGATTCAACTCTTATTCACCACTAAACTATTTAATTCATGATTATTTCTCAAATTTGTGAGTTTGGAACTTGTTTTGATATGAGTCCAAGTGCATTCATTAATCTTGAGGATTCGCTTCGTCAATGGTCAACTATCAAACTTTTATCAATCCTTAAGTTAGTGCATATCTCTAGAGGAAATTATATAGAGCGCCTTTTTCAATATTTCTACTACATTGGCCAAGGATTTCATTGCATCTCATTGCTTAAGTTAGTATCCTTATTTACTAAGGGCTCACTATCTTGTCTTGACCACACAATCAACTTCAAGGACTGTTTGTTGCATCCAATATATGCCCTTTTGGAGATCTCATAACTAGAGATTTGTAAGTCACAATCAAAACATGCTCATTCATCTACCAGACGCCTTTGGTGTCTTAGGATAAAAGATGACATGAATTAACTTGATTAATGGTTAGCTATGATGTCGTTCCGGAATTCCTATGAATCAAAGGACACAAAGAGGTTCCCCTTTGAGATTCATCCTTCCAAAGAGCACCCGCTATTTTATACTTGGAGTCTATACACCGGTGGCCATCATATTAGCCAAATGAATCATATGAGTCGGATCAGAAAATACTATTTATTTTTTAATATCCCTTGAATATGAATTTTTAGAACATATGTATAAAGAATAGTGATCATTGTATTATGATCTCATCATAATTAACTTGGTCGTTATATATGCGGTCATTTAAACTCATGATCAGGGTCAAAACTAGTCCAAATTCACTTTAATTTATGATCGATTAACTATAATTATCAAATATGGGTTAACATTTATAGACAATGAAATGAGATGACAAATCAAACTTTATTTTGAGATGTTTTTGAATTAGGTAAAGTTGGACAAAGAAATGAGATGAAAAATCAAGTAAAATTTAATTAGACATATATATCTTTCCAAGTAATAAGATTGGAGTTGAATCAAAGGAAAACCCATTAAGAGAAGTAAGAGAGAGAGAAAATCACAAGTGAAGAGAGAAAGAAAATGATAGAAAATATGAAATTCTATTTATATACCATTCTAAATCAAAATTTGATGATAAATGACCAATGAAAATAAGACTCAACTAACCTAAAACAATTTATTAGGTTTCCAAGTTAAGGCTCTTTGTGTTGACCTATTCTTGGTTGAAATTTAAAGTTCACGCACCAAATTCTCACAATTATCTCATCAAAATCTTGACTCCAAATTCTCATAGTTTGAGATCAAGAGGTTTAAGGAAAAACCAATCCAAAAGGCTCAAGCTATTGGGAAAATCTAAGAAAGTTTTATTTTTTGAGGAGAGAGTATAAATAGAGGCAAAATTGGGTTGGCTGTATGACTATCTTATGAGATGCGAGGGATGGCTAGGATTAAGTGAAAATCGTCAAAAAAAATCATCAACCTTTCTTCATTTGATGGAAATGAAGCATTAAGATTGGGACATTTCATTTATGCTCCTTGATTTGTTGTTTAATAGCCACCATTAAATCTTTATTTGATGATCTAAAAATTTCCATGCATCTAGTGTCCATTATTCCAATTTATAGTAACTGATGCAGGATGGGGTATAATGCTTTAACAAATCATGATTGAATCGTTTGAAGTCGGATAGTACATTCTCAACCCTCCTACCTGATCACTGAAATGCGTAGTCTAGTGGATGGGGCAGTCGGCCCGATCCAATAAGAGTGTATGGACCTTAGACTCTAGGATGACCTCCTAACCTAGGTACAGGCAGGCGTGCCAAGATGCAATACCAACTCCGCACGACTTAGGGACACACTCGACGACGGTAAGACTGGGACC
Source organism: Lemna minuta (assembly GCA_024174645.1). Taxonomy (NCBI): domain Eukaryota; kingdom Viridiplantae; phylum Streptophyta; class Magnoliopsida; order Alismatales; family Araceae; genus Lemna; species Lemna minuta. Next base: position 1,492,922 of record CM044104.1, on the reverse strand, counting down.
CGCTCGGTCCACGTCTGAATAAGTGGCAGAACAGTTGTTGTGAAGTAGCCTAGGGCGCAGCTCACGAACAGTGATTGATCTAAGGCGGTGTCAGAAGTCACAATCTTATACTATGTTCTATCCTATCTAAGTTTGTCTGAAGGCAGTGGAAGCAAGCTGAGGAAACCATTCGAGAAATAATTAAACTTAAATGCGGAGGGGACATAGCTAACCTTTGGAGCTGCGTAACTTGGTCGGTCGTGATGAAGTGAAGACTTGACATCGGCAGAGGCGTCAAGTGAAGAGCGATGCTCGGTATCAAATGTCGAACGTTGCCAATAAGCGACGAAGTTATCATCGGTAGGATGGCGCCGACCTGTACGCGAGCACGATAGACCTCAAGCTGTGCCGGCGGTGCACGCCGCAGGTTGCTGGAAATGGTCGGGGTGCAGGGGCTGACTGATGCACTGACGGCGGAAGAGGGAGGCCGGCGAGAGAGGGGTGATGGATATTATGTGGCCTATAAGCCAATCACACTTTCATGTATCTTGTTTATGTTCATTCAAATGATATTTATTCATTGTCATTCTTGTATGATGTTTTTAATGAAGTCTAGGAGCATGTGCAATGACTAAGTGAATTATGATGAGATCATAATATAGTGATAACTAGTCTTTAAACATATGTTCTAAACATTCCTATTCATGGGATACTCGAGAAGGACATCGAATTATCCGGAAAGAATAACACTATCTAATCCAACTCATATGATGAGTATGGCCGATCCTATAGCCATCGGTGTGGAGACACTAAGGATAGATAGTAGGTGCTCTTTGGAGAAAGAGTTCATTGAATTGATCCGTATGAATCCCTAAATGGTATTATACCTAACTTTTAATCATGTTTATTCATGTCATGGTTGTGTATGTGGTCTTTTGACTTAAGACACCAAAGACATCTTGTGGATGGATGATCGTGTTTTGATTATGACTTACGAATCCCTAGTAACGGGATATCTAAAACGTCATATATTAGATACGACATGAAGTCCACGAAGATGATTGTGTGATTAAGATGGGATCATCTACCCTCAGTATTTGAGGAGATTGACTCAAGGAAGAAGATGCGATGAAATCCTTGGTCAAGGTAGTAGAAATATCGGAGGAGTTCCCGATGATTTCTACACGCATCAGTAATAACTTGAGTGACACATTAGGGTTTGACAGTTGACCGTACCCTAAGTCATTCATGAGTCTAATGTGGATGAAGGATTATACATACATGGTAATCGATGACGGGAAGGTTTAATAAGTGAGTTCTTACATACTCCATATCTCCTAGTTGATAACATGCAATCTTAACATGATAAAACATGATTATTAATGCAAATTAAGGCATAAAACATTACATTTATGTGCATGTTATCATACTTTGAGTGCATTTCTATCATTCTATGTAATTTTATGTTATAATCTCAAAATATGTTAATTTAGGGTTAATCATGATGAATTAAAGATTAAAGATTTTATAACCCATCTTTACTTGAGATTATAAGTGGTTTTTAAAGTTAAATAATGAGAGAAATCATTTTTATGAACATTCATTTAATTTTCTAAAGTTAAAATCTTAAAGAAATGAATGTATTTTTCAAATAAGAATTAAATCTCTTATTATTTAAATAATTTGACTTTTTAGAATGATAGATAATTAAATTTCAGATCAAATGAAAGAAATTTGGATTAATTTGGAGTTGTATTTTGAAAGTTATGATTTTTACAATTTTTAGGGATTTTTCTGGATTTTTATGAATTTATTTTCTATTTAAATTGATTAAAAATGAATTTTAAAAAAATGCAAAAAGCGATTTATATCCGCGCGGGGCCACGTGAATGCGATGTGGCACTCCGGGCCACGTGGCAGCGCCACGCGAGCCCACGCGGTGTATACATTTAATATATATTTTATTACTATATATAGTATAAAGTTCTTCAGCCTTGCCTATATGGGAAGGGGTCTTCGAACCTTACTAATCGTCGGGTCTGATAAACCCGACAATCTTCTTTATCCTTCTCCGTGTGGGACTAATCCACACTGTTTTTAAATATACAGTGACGTGGCTTGATGAGGAGAGCCAGATCAAGTGGACGATCGATCGACATGCGTCGATCGAATGGACGCGCAGACCACCGATAGAGATCAAACGCACGTGCCTTAATTAAGGCGTTATAACGGACAAGATTTAATCTTACGGGAAGCATCACGATCGTCCGATCGCGATCCAAGGGGCGCAAATCAAAGCGTTTTTAACGTTTAATCGCGCAGATGCATCCGGACCGTTGATCAAAATCGGACGGCCACGACATTTTCAGAAACGGTCCATCGTGGACGTTTCATCGTAACCGTCGATCGAAACGATCGGACGGTTTCGATCAAAAGCCTTATAAATAGACTTGTTCTTCGTCATTGTAAGCATTCAAGTTGGATCTTAATCAAATTGAGCTGTCAAGACACCATTCCTCGTTTCTCTTGATTCCATCCTCTTCCTCTCTCATTTTCGCATCCACGGAGGGGTTGAAATCAAGATTGGTGGAGAATCGAAGGAGAAATCGCAGCTTAAATCCAACGATCTCATTCTTCGTGTTCTTCGTGATTAAGAGGCTTAATCGCCGCGATTTGATCGCAATCGGGGATTAGTGGGAGCGGTTTTTGCTTCCTAATCTGCCATTTAGATTTAATTTCTGTTTAGATTAAGATTTAGGATTTAATTTCATCAAATTTAGGTCAAAATCACGATTTTAACGTTCCGAAATTTCTCTCCACTTCAATTTGCGATTTCTCCACGAAATCAAGTCCAAATTCGATGATTCTTGATTCTGTGGAATCGATTTGAAGTTTTCTTTCATAAAATACCATTTTCCCTAATTTCTACCATCAATTTCTCATCCGATTTGATCAATTTCCAAAAGATATCTCAAAAATATCTTAATTCCCTGTGGATTCGACCCTTATTTACCATTATACCCCTCAATTCGAGTTAATTTCCTAAAATTGGTAAGTTTGGAATAATTTTTGACGCGATACCGCGTGAAATCGATGACCTTGCGGTCTCGTCTCGTCACTAGTGTACGTGGTCTAGCTTGGCACCCAATGGGTTGGATAAAATCGATCCTTGATTAATTAATCTATATGTTGATGTGGATAATTAATTAAGGTTGACGAATAAAGTGTTATTTGGTCTTTAGAGTTATCAACTAGTGAGATATATGGACCTAGAGGATCACACACATAAGGTCTATGGATGTTAGTAGATATAGACATAATTATGAGGGTTTTATGAAAAAACCTCACACCAAATGTCTATAAATAGGGGGAGAACGACCATAGCTCAAGGTGCCCATGCTAGCCTTGTGAGAATTCTCTCCTTTCTTCTCTTTCTCTCTTAGTGAAGAGCTTTGAAGAGGAGATCCAACTATCCGGAGACCGTGTGGATACCGCTAGAGGCTAGACACTTAAATAGCTTCAATAACTCCATCAAGGAAACCTTGTAAGTATGTTTTCTCATTCATACTAGATGATAGGATCATCTATTCTTGGTGGCTGATGATATGTTCTCGTGCAGTCATTGAGTACACACGATCTCGTGTCAAAACAAGTTCAAAACTCACCAATTAAAGGATTAAATCACTAATTAAGGAGTATAGTGGTGAATAAGGGTCGAATCCATGGAGAAATAAGGGAATTTTTTAGATATCTTTGAAATTTGATGAAATCAGACAATGAATTAAGATAAGAAATTAGGGAATTTAATATATTAAGAAATATAACTCTAATACGAATCCACGAAATAAAAAATCACTGAATTTAGATTAGAATTCGCGGAGAAATCAAGAATTTAAATTGAGATAAAAATCGATCGCGAAATTTGATGAAAAACTGAAATTATCATCCAAATTCGATGATTCTTGATTCTGTGGAATCGATTTGAAGTTTTCTTTCATAAAATACCATTTTCCCTAATTTCTACCATCAATTTCTCATCCGATTTGATCAATTTCCAAAAGATATCTCAAAAATATCTTAATTCCCTGTGGATTCGACCCTTATTTACCATTATACCCCTCAATTCGAGTTAATTTCCTAAAATTGGTAAGTTTGGAATAATTTTTGACGCGATACCGCGTGAAATCGATGACCTTGCGGTCTCGTCTCGTCACTAGTGTACGTGGTCTAGCTTGGCACCCAATGGGTTGGATAAAATCGATCCTTGATTAATTAATCTATATGTTGATGTGGATAATTAATTAAGGTTGACGAATAAAGTGTTATTTGGTCTTTAGAGTTATCAACTAGTGAGATATATGGACCTAGAGGATCACACACATAAGGTCTATGGATGTTAGTAGATATAGACATAATTATGAGGGTTTTATGAAAAAACCTCACACCAAATGTCTATAAATAGGGGAGAAACGACCATAGCTCAAGGTGCCCATGCTAGCCTTGTGAGAATTCTCTCCTTTCTTCTCTTTCTCTCTTAGTGAAGAGCTTTGAAGAGGAGATCCAACTATCCGGAGACCGTGTGGATACCGCTAGAGGCTAGACACTTAAATAGCTTCAATAACTCCATCAAGGAAACCTTGTAAGTATGTTTTCTCATTCATACTAGATGATAGGATCATCTATTCTTGGTGGCTGATGATATGTTCTCGTGCAGTCATTGAGTACACACGATCTCGTGTCAAAACAAGTTCAAAACTCACCAATTAAAGGATTAAATCACTAATTAAGGAGTATAGTGGTGAATAAGGGTCGAATCCATGGAGAAATAAGGGAATTTTTTAGATATCTTTGAAATTTGATGAAATCAGACAATGAATTAAGATAAGAAATTAGGGAATTTAATATATTAAGAAATATAACTCTAATACGAATCCACGAAATAAAAAATCACTGAATTTAGATTAGAATTCGCGGAGAAATCAAGAATTTAAATTGAGATAAAAATCGATCGCGAAATTTGATGAAAAACTGAAATTAAAACGAAATTAAACTTAATCTACGATTCAAAATGTAAATCTAATGCTTAAATGATGAAAGATTAAGATAAAAACATACAATATAACCCAAAGTTGCGCTCGAAATGATCTAATTAATCGTCGGATTCAAGGTTTTCATTCCGCGATTTTGAAAACGAAGTTTGGTGTTAAAGATGTGATTTCTTCTGATTCCTTCGATCATATTTTGATTTTAAGCACTTCTAGGACGCGGAAATTATTCAGAAGATTTAGAAATCAAAATATTCTTAGATTGTGGTGTCTAGATAGTTCGATTTGCTTGAAAAGCTAAGAATGGTTTACCGTCACGAAGAACATTTTAATTTATATGTGAAATTGGGCGTAACCGTCGGATGCGTCGATTCAATGCGATCAATGGCTGAGATTAAATTCCGTTTGACAAATCGACTTCATTAAGTCGCATCCGTCTGATCGCAGATGAAACGTTCAGATTAAGCCACGTTGCGCGTGAAGAGAAGGCGTCGCTTCATTTCTTTTGTTGGATCTTCATCAAACGATCGCGATAAATCCAGGTGTTCATCGGGCGCGTTAAATCTCAACCGTTATAACTCGAGGATGAACGGCTGAGATTAAACACTGATTCGATTGAATCGTCGTCTAATCGAATGTCGCCACGTACCCCCTATGAGTAAGTGACATCCGACGCACGTGATTCAATCACGTGATCAGACGTCTCACCCTACGCCACGTCACCTAAAATTAGAATGAAATAGAAATAGTCCCAGACAGAATAATTTTCAATGGTTTATCGCGTATATAAGGTAGATGAGATTAATGGGTTAGCTTAAATCCTATACGGATACTCTAACCCATTTAATAATCTCCGCGCACATGTGCGCACACACACGCGCACATGCACATACGTGTCACACACACATGTCCGCACAAGTGTACACATGTCCACGTGTTGCCACGTGGTGTTGCTCTGCCACGTCAACTCGCGGTAAATAATTTTTTTATTCTTTTTAAATTATGAAAATTCGAAAATGGAGTTAATTAAATTCAGAAAAATTCCTGAAAATTCCTAAAAATTAGAAAATTCATAACTTTCTAAATACAACTGCAAATTAATTCAAATTTATTTTGTTGGATTAGAAATTGAATTATCTATCATTATAAAAATTTAAAATATTAAAATAACAAGAGAATGTATTTTAATTTAATATATACACTCATGTATCTTATAAAATAAATTTAGAAAAATACATGAGTGTAAATAAAAATCTTTTCTCTTATGATTTAATCATGAAAACATAATTATGATCTTAAATATAAATAAGATTAGAATCACATTGTTTAATTTTACATAATTATCTATAAAATGATGTTTTTTAGATCATAACATGAAATTACATAAAATGATAGAAATGTACTTAAAATATGATAACATGCATACAAATAGAATATTTAACACTTTAATTTGCATTAATGATCATGTAAATTCATGTACAAATTGCATGTTATCAATGGCTAGGTGTTTTGAATATCCGATTCAATGTTTTCCGCTGCATTCGATGTTTATCGATTCGGTGTTTTGATCAAAATTTCAAAAGTTTATTGACATCAGAACCCAACAAGGGGAAGTAGGGTCGTGTCTGTGGCAGATGCAGGCGGTCCCCAGCAGTCGACACCCTCTCCTCCTTACTTAGCTTTTTCTCGTGACTACCCCCCCTTTCGGTCATCTAGCAGGGAATGGCGGGAGGGAGTGAGAGGTGAGGCATGAAGGGGGGGGGGGGGAAGTCAACCGAATCCGCGTCGCGATGGGCGGTGAGAGGAGCAGGAGGGCTTCGAGGACCCTTCCACGATGTTTACAGGCAGGGTTCCCTTCTTGTCGATGAGGCTTCCTCCGTGGCATCTCGTTCCACGTGAATGGAGGGAGAGAGTTCATTCTCCTCTTCTCTTCGTCCTCTCTCTTCTCTTGTCTTCTTCCTAGGCTTCTCCTTGTGAATTCTTCTTCCAACGTCACGTCATCACGAATAGAAGCAGAAATCATGGGTGAATTCTTGTCGGTCGACGGGAACTTAATTCGCCAGCTGAGGGAAGGGGAAAGGTTAGGTGGGGAGGACGGGGGAAAATAAGAGCAAGAGAGAAATCCTAGAGAACCTCCTAGTCGCTATGGGGGCATCGTGGGCCCTTCTTCATGTGGGCGGATGAAGAGAGACGAGGTACGCAAAAGTCACTCTTTCATCTTCCTCTTTGTCTCCCCTTCCTTACTCTTCTCCTCGTGCAGGCGAGTGACGAGTGGTAAGTCTCCTCCTCCTCATCTCGCTGTCTTCTTTCCTCTCCTCTCTCTGTCCACTCTCTATCTCTCTAACAGCTAGCTAAACAAACTACGAGAGTCTTCATCAAATTCTCAAATGGCGCTTACAAGTTCTAGGGTTGAGGGGGGGGGGATCCTACCTCCTCTTATATAGAGCCCACACGTGGGCTAAGGGAAGGTGTGCCCACTTGAGACCCTCAAGCCCATGGCCCCCCCAAGGGGGATACAAGGGCCCCCCCTTTAGGGAGTTAAGTGGGCCTTCAGAATAGAGACCAACATAAACCTAAAGAGGGAAAAAAATGAAGAAAACACAAACACAAACACAAACATATAATTGGGTCCACTGACACACAAATGCGAGGCCCAATAAGCCAAGGAAGAAAATCACAAAGGAAGATAGGGTGAGCTTGAGCTCGTCGTCATTGCGAAGGTAGATATCATCCCGAAGGGCTAGGCTGTGTAGCAAAAACCGGGCTCCTTCGTCTTCGTGCGTCAATCGGGCTGAACTTGGACTGCCAGTGTCTCCTGAGCTAATGGAGACGGATCTTGCTCGCCATCAATAATTGTTATAACTCCCTAGATTGAAGACTACGATTTCACACAATATAAGTCAAAGTGTTGTCATTTATATCACTCCAAGTACTTGCTCCATTTAAGTGATGATAGAAGGTTGGGAATCATGCTTTTTTTGTTTAATCCAATGGATCATAAAACACCACACCACTTGAATTAGGTAAAAGAGAATTTTAGTCCTCCAAGGCTAAATTTTACGAAATATATGTGTGTTTATACTTGACAATAATTAGCCAAATGTCATTAGGTTATATTTATAATATTAATAGAACTAATGCTCCCCTTGATAGGGTGCTGCACAAGCACCACCTGCACACTGCATGGTTCCCTTTGGTGTTGTAATGTGTTGCTAGATGCTCACATGCAGCCATGTCAGCTCTGCCATGTGTGCACTCCATCTAAATAGCTCCATTATGTTAGGGACCCATGGTAGGCACATTTTTTTATAAATATATTCAAAAAAATTTCAAAAAAATATATAACACTTTAGAAAATTTTTATATTTTAAAATGCAAACTTTTTCATCCAAATTTTTTCCATTACATTAAAAAAACTATCATTCTATGCTATTAATAAGAGAATACTGTAGTTGTTCATAAAATTCTTTGATTTCAATTTGAAAAGTCAAAGTAGATCACTTTGAAAGTTGATTTATTTTATCATTCTCTTTATTATTCATAATTATATTCATGTAAATCTTAGAAATTCTAAATACCAATAAAATGAGGCTAATATTGAAGAATTTTAATGTTTTAAAATTCAAATGTACAAGTTATACAAAATTAGCCTTACAATATGCATATTGAGACTTTAAGATAGATGACACATAATTCGTGAAAACACACTCAAAATATGATAAGATGCATCATAAACATATACAATGTGCCTAAAATGTAATGATAAAGATATAATTTCAAGCATATATATTGCATGTTATTATCTCTCTCCTAGGATCGTCATGATTTATTCCTTCTATATTGCAGCCGTTTCAACTCTGATTGATGCCTTGTTTGATTTGTCAGATTTCTTTCCTCTCCCTATTTTTAAAACTTGCATTAGCTTTATTTTCTTACCTATTTTTCTCTTTTCGAATTTGATGCCTTGTTTGATTCGTTAGATTTCTTTCCTCTCCCTATTTTCTAAAACTTTCATTAGCTTTGTTCACCATTGTACTTTATTTTAACTATAATTTGAGCGTATTCCATTCATTTTTTGTATGTAAGCACATGTTTGTTATATTTTCCAATTCCCTATGTTTGAATGACTGTGAGTTACTAGCTTATTGCTCTTCAATGCCATGATCCCATGGACATTTCAATGAATCCAATTATGTGCATGCCGAAGCACCGATCATAACTCTTCAATTATACCAACATACACATGTACAAGATGCCCACATTTTGCAATACCATAGTTGATGGATGCATGCGTGTAGGAGCACGTATACATCAGCATAATGGTCTTCTAAACATTCACTTCACTAGCTTCCGCAATGTATGAATAGACATTCCAACTTTGACACTGGTCAGAGCCCTTGTCAGATTGAATATAAACTTCACAAGCATAGCCATTGATATGCAAATATCAACCTAATGTAGACAAACCTCTAGAGCAAAAAATGACGAACTTTGAATGGTTCTCGAGTTGAATCTCATGTATTATGCTCATCTCTTTGGCCAACTTCATGTTATCTAGCACCATCATCTGTGCTGCATAACCATTTTACATTACAGCTGTCTCTAGATTGTTGTATAGAAAGTTAGCAACATTCCTCACCCATGTTCCTCCTTGGGGATTTCATGGTCTGATAAGAGCCTAGTCTCTCTCCTTCCCTCCCTCCCTCTCTCATCCTCTCTATCTGTCTCTCTCTAAAAGCCACATAAAAGGCATCCTCATCTAACCCTAATCTCTGCTCTCTCATTTCTCTGTTTCTCATCATCCACATCATGTAACCCTTATCCAATATTTTTCAAGTATAAAAATCATCACCCCATTTTTACATTCTAGTACAATTCTGTCTTCTTTCAATAATGTTATCCGATGTTCTAACCAGAATTGTTTATTTTCAAGTGCTTCCTCCCCCCTGTTCCCAGGACCCCTAGGTTTTTCTTGGATCTGAAGCAAAGAGGCGCGCCGTCTGAAGAACAGGCAGCAACATGGGAGACGGAAGAATGAAGAAAAGAAGAATACTCAAATCGAATTCCTATATTTATTCACAGATTCAGAATGAGCAAGCACAAATTCTTTTCAGGGCCCACGGATCTGCTCCTGCTGATTCTCTTATAACGACAGGAGTATTTTAATCGATCTCGTGACTTCTTCGTTCCGTCAGAGGAGTCATAGATCCTGGGTTTGTGTGTTTTCTACCGGTCTGCATCTCTACGGCCTCCGCTGTCGAGAGCGTCCCTCCGAATCGTCTGACATTTTTGAGGCTTAAGCTCCAAATCACAGTACTGTATACGCTGCTTTGAAGAGTGTGAAAATTTCAAATCAATTAACCGGCTTCGTTCGCGTAGTCAGCTCGTCGCGTTCATTCTGCTGCCGATGAAACCGTACGTGTCGCGTCCATGAAGCGAGCCAGACAAATCGGACCGCACGTGAGAAACTGTCGACAACCCTTCACATGGGGACACGTGGCACATTTCCTCGGCCCCCACAGATTCTGCGCCTGCGCTCTGCGCTCTGCGCTCCCTCGTTCGTCGGGAACTCATCCAGTTCTTTACCCAAAAGGGGCGTCTTAATTACGATTCTAGACGGAGAATTTGGGCAGGTCTCTGATTTAAGAGAAATGAAAATGAGGAATCATCAGCGAACAGGGAAGTTCATTAATTCATGATTAATGAAAAATTAATTGCCAGGTGCGTCGTGCGGTCTCATCGTTCATTTTTCAGTCTAAATTACGATTCTAGAAAATCAATTTTTGGAATTATCTAAAAACTAGAAAGGAAATTAATATTCAATCAATGAAATTTTTAGATTTTAATTGCCAGATATAATTTCAAATTATGTGAATACAAAAAAGAGTTATTAGTGATATCTATGAATATAAAACGAGCGCAATTTGCTTCGAACGAGAGAGAGAGAGAGAGAGAGAGAGCGAGCGAGTAAAGAGAGCCGGCGCCGGAGATTTACCTAGGGTTGTCGAAAGTTAAATCCAGAGAGAGAACGGGACTGCAGAGACTCTGCCAGAGAGTGTATCGCTTGGGAAATAGTGCGCACGTACAAAAATGTAGAGATAGAGACAGAGCGGAGAGGAGATGGAGAGCGGAGCGGTGTTGTAGGTGGGAGAGGCACAATGCACGAAATCAATGTCCGAGTTGGCGAATCTGTAGCGCCAGGTAAGAAGGAATTTGGCTAATTGGCTCTCTTTCCGCCAGCTTTCACGAATTTTCATCTTTTTCTGGAATTCTTTTCGCTCTTCGCTGCACTGTCCTCCAAGATCGATTTAGGGCTTTTCTATGAATTCCATCTTCTCCCGCGAAGAAACCGATCTTTCAGATTCGTACGTGGCGCTTTTCGTTTGATGTCATTGGATTATTTTTCTCTTTTTTTCTATTTCTGGTGGGAGAGTTAACGACTTGTACCGAAAAGATCAATCTTGTGGTTTTTCCTTCAGGGAGAACAGTGCTCTCGGTGTAATCCATTGCGGCAGTTTCTGATGTAGGTACTATCAAATTAGAAACCAAAGAAATCTCTTTGCTCTTCCGAGTAGCATAATTGTTGGTAAAGAACGCTGAAGGAGGCTCTCTGCCCTAATTATCTTCATTATGAACTCTGACACGCCGCTTGATTATGCCATATTTCAGCTGTCACCAAGGAGATCTCGGTGCGTATAAATTGTTTGGATACTTCTGGGTTCTTTCTTCTTCAAATGTTATCCTATATCTTCCTCATTTACTTGCTTTCAGGTGTGAATTAGTTGTTTCCGGAGATGGAAAGACTGAAAGGCTTGCTTCAGGGCACTTCAAACCCTTTTTAGCCCACCTAAAAGCTGCCGAAGAACAAGAAACCGAATCCTCCCAGACTATAAAGCTAAACATAGAGAAGAAGCGTGGAAATGCTGGTTCGTGGTTTCATAAAGGAACCCTTGAGAGGTGAGAGTGCTTGTACATTTCCTTTATTCATAAAATTCAGTTTTCTACCATCAATGATAATGTCAATTCTGTAGCACAGATTTGTTAGATTCGTCAGCACACCTGAAGTGCTGGAGGCGATTAGTACACTTGACGTGGAGATGTCACAGTTGGAGGGAGCAAAGAGAATCTACTGTCAGGTAGTTCTGCAAGGGATTCCCTTTTTAGGTTCATTTTTTGCTCTACACTTTAGACTAAGCAAACATCTTCGATCCAGGGAGGTGCTGATCCTCTTTCAGGGACACTTCCAGGTATTTTGATTTAAAATTTCTCTTTTTGAGGCTGGTTAATGCTCATCCCTCGTATTGATAGCCTTTGAGATGATCATCTTCTTGACTGTTTCATTCATTTTCTTATGGGTTACTATTTATTTATTAATGTAGAGAACTCAGATTCTGGTTTCTTGTTGATAGTTCAAATTCCAAATTCGACTTGGAAAAAATAAGATCAAAGAACACTTTGAAATATCATTGTTATTTGCGAGTAGGTCACCTAATTTATTATGTAGACAGTTGAAGGGTAGCAGCTGCCAGTCTGCCGCCAAATGAGCTCAGAACATTGATAATGCGATGGGAAGTCCCTTGAAAAACCTAGAACTCATGTCACAAGTCCTTCTCCTTCATAGAAAAAAGATGCATCTCCCTCTCTTATTAATCTTTCCTTCCCTCCTTCGGCCAAATGGACCCGCCAAAAAAGATTGTCTCGTGTCTATCAGATATGATGTCATGCTTCCTTGTGGAGCTAACATCAGTAAAAATCCAAAATTGATTGGATTGACGCATCTCAGAGGTCATGATTTTTTTGGAAGTTGAAACTTCTTTAGTGCTCTGGATTGCGCACTATTGATAGCTGTTTAGAAACAATAACATTGTGTTATATTTTTCATTGATTGGTCTCACGATACCCTGCTTTGTTTGTGATATTACCCAGGAGAAGGCAAGCTGGCGGAGATAACTCCAGGAGATGCTACTAAGTGAGATTTTTTTACGGTGGCCCGTGCTTAGGACATTTTTATTTCTGCTCAGGAAATTCCTGTGTTTCTGTCATCTGGATTCATCAACATAATGCTAGTAACAATTTTTGTTCATGTTTGAGAAAGACAATATACTACTATGTTTGGTATAGATGATTCATCTTCATTTTTTCTGTAATACTCACGCTTTGTTAATTATTGTGCATTTCAGGAAGGAGCTTTTAAGGGCCATTGATGTACGGTTGACTGCTGTTAAGCAGGAGTTGACCTCAGCCTGTGCACGTGCCTCATCTGCTGGCTTCACTCTGGAGAGTATTTCAGATCTTCGACTTTTTGCAGATTATTTTGGAGCCCAGCGCCTCAAGTAAGAAGATTCTTGTCTTTGTCCTTTCCACTGCCATTTATCCTGATTTTCTTTTGAAAATTATTGGCAAGATTGGAATGTAGCAAACTATTGATAATCATTTGATTCTTCAACAATTGATTGATTGAGATTGCTGAAGAATCTGAAGGTAAATACATTAAGCTCAGCTCTTTAGCTGTGCATGTTTAATGGTGAGCAAGGAGAACTTGGTTCAGGGTTGACTAGAAACCATAGATGGTAGGTTTCTAATGGGATATTTTCTAAGGCTTCAGTAGATTAGTTTTGCATGTGTTAACTTTTCCAAATAATTTGGCGGGTAACATTAATTATATTGTCTGACATGACAGCAGAGTCATGCCCAATACATGGTTAATATGACAATTTTGCATCATGCTTCACAGGTTTTTTTGTACAATACTATCTGTTGATGACCTCCCTCTTATTCATTTTCATCTCTGCAGCTCAGCATGCACCAAATTCTTGTCACTGTGCCAGCGACGGCCAGAGCTGATAACCCTTCCTAAGGAGTATTACCACAACCAGCAGCAGATGCCAACACCACCACCAGTAACTCAGAAGGCACCTTCTCTCAGAGCGCCGGAACGTGATGTCCGCGGCTCCTCCGGATCTGACATGTCCATTGATGATCCTGAGGATGCCCCCTTAAACTCTGCTCTCCCTTCCTCCTTGTCAAGCAGGCAAGGGAGCACAAATCAGAATAACACGTGAGTGATTGTTTCTTTTTCGTAGAGAGCATCAATTTCTCCCAATTGATTAATCCCTGATTTCCAGGACCAGTCTGCACCAACCACGACACTTCCATGCTTGTTCAGTGAATCTGCTGCCAAACCAGGACCAGAAGCCATCCCCTGTTTTAAAGACAAAGGACGAGCTGCCAGTGCCACCAGTTGAGGGGTCACGGAGGTTGAGTGTGCAGGACAGAATCAGTATGTTCGAGAGCAAACAGAAGGAGCAATCAGGCGGCAGAGACAGCGGCAAGGCAGAGCTCCGACGGCTTTCATCTGATCCCTCTTTGGTGGCAGAAAAGGTGCCAGTGAGGAGATGGAGTGGTGCTAGTGACATGAGTTTAGATCTCTCTAGCAGCAATGGCAACATCAATTCATGCAAGGAGGCAGAAGTTGCATCCAATGAAGAGAAGGATACTGCAGAGTCTCAACCTTCTGCATCTGCATCTTTAGGAAATCCAAAAGCAAAGGTGGATTCCTTGGTGCATTCGGTGGCCTCTTTGAGATTCTCTGAAGAGTCAGAGTCTGCAAGTCAATTATCTGATCAAGCTCGGCTTAAGTCATCGCCAGGTGAGATCGATGCGGAGCTTAATACCCCATTTTCTTCTACTTCTTTGCAAAAGAAACCTGGTTCAACGCAGTTCAAAGCATCTGGATCCAGCAAGATAGCCACAGTGCATTCTCAAGATAAACAGAAGATTTCAGTGGATAAGGCAGAAGATGCTCATACACAGTCAGGTGGTAAATATTTTCACAAAAAGTCTGAAAAATTAGGGAAACCAGAATTGGATTCGTGTTCCAAAGAAAATCAGCCCTCATTGCAGAAGGTATTGCACAGCAGGGCCAATGAAAGAGTTCATATTCAAGTAACTCAGGATGTTGGTGATGAGGTGAAGATAAAATCTGACACTAATTATTCGGGTTCTTCTGCTTTAGAGTCTAGTTTTGCTGCTGGGTCCTCTAATCAAAATCAAGGGTCGAATGAGGAGTTGCAGATGAGAGCTGAAAACCTGAAGCTTGATTCCCATGGTAAAATTTTTCCCAAAAAGTCTGAAAAATTAGGGAAACCGGTGTTCAATTTGGAGTCCCAGGGAATTCAGATCTCTGTCCCATCACGTAAGGGATTCCGCGGCAGGGTCAAGGAAAGTGTTGATATTCAAGCAACTCAAGATCTTAGTGACGTGGAACAGTTAAAATCTGAATCATTTGACTTGAGTTCTTCATCCACCGTAGAATCAGGTTCTGCTGCAAGTTCTTCAAAAGGAAATCAAGGGCTGAACGGGGAGTTGCAGATGAAGACTGAAAGCCGGAAACTTCAGTCTCATGGTAAATCTCTTCCCAGGAAGTCTGAAAAAAATTGGGTAAATCAGAGTTGTATTTGGACACCCAGAAAAAAAGCTGACCTCTACCCCCAAGATTCCATGACAGGGTCAATGAAAGAGTTGAATCTGAAGCAACTCAGGATCTCAATAAGGTGCAGATGAAATCCAATGATTTTGACTTTTCTTCCACAACAGAGACGAGTTCTGCTACCAGATCTTCCAAGGGAAATCAGGGTCTGAATGAAGAATTGCAGATGAAGGCCGACGAGCTGGAAAAGATCTTTGCTGCTCACAAGTTAAGACTTCAAGTAGACCAAACCTTGTCCATGAGGAGAGGCAAAGCTGTTGATTATCATGTTGAAAACGTAAAACTCACAGAAAGAAGATCGCCCTGCAAGAATTCTGAACCCAATTTTGATCAAGAGTTTTTTACCGATGCAGAAAGAAAAAATCTTTCCTATCCTAGTTTTCCTGAAGATTCAAAGGGGATATTCTTCAAGAGATACATGCAGAAGAGAGAAGCAAAGCTAAAGGAGGAGTGGGACTTGAAGAGAGATCAGAAGGAGGCAAAGATGAAGAAGATGCATGATGATCTTGAGCGGAGCAAAGCTGAAATGGCCAGATATTCTGGATCCTCACGAAGACTAGATTCCTGGGTTAGTTATCACAGCCGCGCAGAACAGTTGAGATCTTTCAGCTTCAATCTTTCTGTGCAAAGCAAAGAAGACAAAGTCAATGATGGTTTTGTCCAGTCAACTCCAAATTTCAGAAGTTCTGTTCGTGGCCAAAGCATTGATGAAGAAGTCAACCTAGTCAATGCGGAGATAAATTCTGGGCGTTCTCAGTCGATGAGGAGTGCTCTGTCAGTCAGCCGTAAGGAATTCAGCCAGGACGAACTGAAAGTGAAGAGAGCTTTTCAGAGAAAAGGCATGGGTGCGGATTTTGGAAAGTCAAAATTGAAGGCTCCAGGGTTGACACTTGATCCTCAGCAAAGAGAAGAAGAAGCTGTCAAGGTGGCAGATTCTTCTACCTTATCTGACTATTGGGATGACGATTATGATGATGATGATGGTGATGATGATGACGACGATAATGATTCGGCAGCACCTCTTGTAAATGCTTCCATTCAGGAATCAGCCGGGGAAAGCCCGGATCCATGGAATGATGCTTCCATGGATTCTTCTGGCGGGAGCTCTGCTCAGACAGATGTGTCTAGAATGAGGAGAAAATGGGGGAATACTCAGAAACCAGTGATGGCATCAAACTCTTGTAATCAGGTACGCAGAGAAACATCCAAAGGGTTCAAGCGGCTGTTGACTTTTGGGAGGAAGCAAAAAGGAGGATTAACCGAGGGGCAACATGTTGACTGGGTCTCTGCCTACACAGCTTCTGAAGGAGAAGAGGATGGGATCATGATCAATTTGGAAAATTCTAGAGTGGGCACTTCCCACTGCCACTATGTCCATGATGACCAGTTCTACGACCAAGGTATTATCACGATCATCGTAACTGTGGGCATGCATCATGTCGATAGGAAGTGTGGCCATGGTAACCGTGATCATCGTAACTGCGGCTTTTATTTGATACAGATCATCATCACTTCAGGATGACCATATTTCATTATCCTCATTTCTCATTATCATCATACTCATCTCTACATCATGGTCATAATCATGATAGACGTCTATAACATGTAAACTGACAGGAATCATCAGCATCATCATGATTATATATTACGGTCATGAACATCATAATCTTCATTGTATTTTCATCGTGACCACGATCATCATCATATTCTTCATCCCCATTATGGTCATCATCAGTTTCTTTCAATACTCATGGCAGGTGGGAGATCGCTCTTTTCTCTCTCTACAGTTCGGGCCAAGGGAGCAAGGCCGAGGCCTGTATAATGGGAATTCACCGCTGTTAGAGAGCTCCATTGGTCTTACTGAAGAAGAGCTTAACTTCAGTAAGAGGTCTTCATCTTGCTGCCGAAAACTCACCCTTTTTGGTGTCACCGACCATGCTTTGTTTAGGAATATATTTATTCTTGCCATCCGCGTGTTAAATATGCAAAAATTCTTTGCAAACTGGGGCGATTCTCCAAATCGGTTCGACTGTCCGGCCCATTACGATATAAATGGGCCGTCGGGTGCGTCCCTCAATATGATGGCAACAGCGCACCTTTTCTGTTTGAAATTACCGGTATACCCCTTAACTACCGGATGTTCGGACGAGGATCGTGTATTTTCTAAAATAAAGCGAGGAACGGCTGTCACAGTCTCACATACCCGCTATGGGCATTTCAGGCATATAGTTTTTCTTCTTTAAAGCAACCCATCGGTCAATGGCCATATACTCTCTCTCTGGCGGTGGAGGAAGAGGAAGAAGAAAGGCAATGAGCGCCAGACGTCTCCCTCCCTCTCTCTCTCTCTCTCTCTCTCTCTCTCCCTCTCTCTACCTCTCTCTTGGTGGATGAAGAAAAAAGGCGACCAGAGAAGGTATATCTCTTCCCCCATTTCTCTCTGAATTTTCGTCATGTCGGGGAGATCAGAAGAAAGAGTAATATAGGTAAGCGGAGGTCACCTTGGAGAACTCTCTCTCTCTCTCTCAATTTAATTGAGGGAGGGAAGAAATAAGGCGGAAGAAACCAGGATAGTAGAGCTGCACCATGGCGAGTCTCACGCCAGGAGTGCTCGTGAAGCTCCTAGAGAACATGGATTCCCCCGAGAAGATCAACGGCGAACACCGATCATCTCTTCTCCAGGTGGTCGGGATCGTGCCTTCCATATCCAATGGCTCTGAGCTCTGGCCAGACGGCGGCTTCTTCCTGAAGATCTCCGACTCCTCCCACTCCACATACGTCTCTTTAGAAGACCACGACCACGACCTCGTGCTCTCCGACAAGCTCCGCTTGGGTCAGTTCATCTACGTCGATCGAATTCGCAGCGGGTCTCCCGTCCCGATCCTAATCGGTGTCCGGCTCGTCTCCGGCAGAAACCCATGCATCGGAAACCCACAGGATCTAATGCAGGTTCTCCTCGTCGAAGCCCCGAACTTTCCCTCCTCTTCCAGCAGGAACACTCTTGGCAGTCAAGTTCCCCCGAAACCTCAGATCTTCATCAAGGAGGAGAAAGCTTCCGTACCTTCCCGTTATCTCCAGAGTACCTCAGAGAAGAAGAAGAAACAGACTGGTAAGGAGTCGAGTAAAAAGAATGCTCTATGTTTGATGAAGCTAAACTCCGGAGGATGGTCTGCAGGTATTTCTGGGCGTGTCGTCGAGAAGAAGAACACGAGGGAGAAAGGGGATGACGACGTTGGCCAGGTGCCGACGTCGCCTAAGAGAACGGTGGCCACGTCGGCGGCGAGCTCTGCGAAGCATCCTGTTTCGTCCCCGGTGATGGCAGATTTGATCGAGCGGTACAAGAAGAGGACGCAAGAGTCAAGTACTTCGTGGCCATTACATCGTTCTACTCGATCGTAATTGGCTAACCGATCATGAACGGTTGCTTCTGACTGTGGGTTGGTGATGCTAAAAAAAGGAAATTCGAGGCGGGGTCAGACGGTCGGGCGATGATTATCGAGCTTGAATGGCGCTGGCGGTTCGCGATCTTCTGAACTTTCCAGCATTTTTTGAGTTTCTATTCGTCTTCCACTTTCGGGAAATCGGAAGTGGGTTACCCTGCTTCATGGGCCGTCAATCTGCCGCAGATAGAGTTCATGTGGCCTTCAGCCTTTCCCATCTCAATTTACTAAAAACCATTAAGAAAGATATTAAAAGGATCTAAAATAAATTAATCACGAGAAATGAGTGAAGAATTGCTGAATTTGAAAGCTGAAAACATGAATGAATAAATGAATATCAATGGATAGATTGCTAGAGACGTAGCTATATATATGCATGAATTGTTTGCTTTTTTTTTTTAATGTTTGGAGCATATCCATTTTCTAATTTTTTTTCTAATTTTGGCGTGGAATAAAAATCTCAAATAGTATTTTCAACAAGCTCTAGAAACCGATTCTTCGGGAGGTAATTTCTTTGAAATTATTTAAATAACAGAAACCAAATCAGATTACTCACATGTAAAAGACGACAAACTCAAGAAATCTTTTTTCGATGAGCGAATTAGAGAGAAATTTCCAAACGCGAAGAGAGAAAAATCTGAAATAAAATCTAAAATTATCTAAATCTATGATGCTAAATTAAAATCTAATGATACAGGACAAAAGATTAGGAGGAAATCACATAATCTAACCTGAGATAGAGATCGAAATGATCCAATTAATCGCCCGATTTAAAGCTTTTCATTCCGTGATTTTGAAAATGATCTTTGGTGTTCAACAGGCGAATTCTCCCTATTCGATCGACGAAGACTCACTTCCAACCACTCCGTCGACATGGAAATGAGTCTAGAAGTGATTAAAAGCAAGAGATTCCAGGAAGGTGGTGTCTAGACAGTTCGATTAATCAAAATCATCCAAGAATGCATTACAATGTCGAAGAACATCTCAATTTATAGTGAATTTAGGTGTAACTGTCCGATGATGCGTTTGATCTTCGATCAACGGCTCTGATGAAACGCATCAACGCGAATTGTTACGGTTAAGTCGTGGTTGTTAGATCGGAGATGGACGGCCGAGATTTTGCCACGTCGTGCGCTTTAGAAGTAACACGCGAAACGCCATCCGTTGGATCTTGATCTAATGCTTCGGATGCGTTTTTGTCAGTTTTAATCTCAGCCGTTATAACTCCTTTGATCAACTTCTGAGATTAAATCATTTTAAAAACGATTCATCGACAAATAGGAATACGCCACGTACCCCCTGCTTTAAGTGATGATCGACGATCGTGATTCAATTGTGCGATCGGACGCTCCACGTGCTGCCACTTCATCGCCCGCCTTTGATCGTCGATCGCGGTTGATCAGACGCTCCAGATTGCGCCACGTCACCTGCGCACTTATAAAAAATCTTAAAAATCAATTTTTAATTAGAAAAAATCATTTTTAATTCCAAAAAATTCTGAAAAATTTATTAAAAATTCAGAAAAAATCCCTAAAAATGAGAAAATTCATAGGTTTCAAAATATAACTCCAATTTAATCCAAATTTATTTCATTGGATCAGAAATTAAATTAACTATCATTAGAAAAAGTCAAAATATTTAAATAACAAGAGGACAAATTCTTATTTCAAAAATACACTCATTTATTCTTGAAAAACAAAACTTAGAAAAATAAATGAGTGTATATAAACATTTTCTCTTATTATTCTACATTAAAGCCTAATTATAATCTCAAATTTAGATGGAGATGATCTATTCTAAAAGATATTCTTAATTATGCATAATTATCCCTAAAATAGTGCATTTTGAGATTATAACTTCAAATTGCATGAAATGATATAAATACACTCAAAGTATGATAACATACATCAGAATAGAATGTTTTCTGCATTAATTTGCATTAATAATCACATAATTGCATGTATAAATTGCGTGTTATCAGCTAGTCGAAACTATTAAGCTTTCATAGATTTTGGACAAGATATGTATGCAAATGACATCGATCAGTACCGAGTGCAAGCATTATGTTGGGTGAAAAGCAAGACATATAAAGACATCGGTGCACATGAGGTGTACGTCCCATTGATCACGGGAGCGAGTTTCCACCAATTACTAGAACTTTAGACTAACCACCCATGTAAACAAAGAAGAAGTACGGCACGGGTGCAAAGCAGCGGGTATCAACATCCTAACTGACTCGCATATTCTCTTGTCGCAAACCAGTTAGGGTATAAAGGAGAGAACAAAGAAGGAGATTTGTGTTCTTGATTTCCTACCCAAATAATCTTGGCCGGGAGGACATAGTGGGAGGAAGAGCCATAGGATCGACTTGGAAGACGTTCGGAGCAAGGTTTTGAATTGATAATAATCGATTCAAAGTGGCTACGAGATCTAGAAGGGTCAAATAAGGTTTTGTGTTTTAGGTTTTATGAAATTTTCTGTTTCTTTTAAGTTTCTCTTTGAAATTTAAACTTCAGTTTTCTAATACTCAACGATTGAGTTTTCATTCTAAAGAGATTCATCTGAACTGATTTCAATATATATAGTTTGCAGCAACAATAATTTTATTTATTTTCTTTTAAGGTGAATGTGTGAGTAATTAGTTTAAGGTTTAGGTCTGCTTTGAACATATACTTGATTCCATCTTGATAATCTTTCCTTTTCTTTTGTTCTGTCACCTTAATTTCGGTGAAAGAAATCTTACAAAGAATTCTAGACCTTAGTTTGATTAAGCAGAGAGAGATAAAAAATTTGATAGAGATTATTAGACATAGTTATTTTAAATACCTGATGCACAACTAGAGATTATATGAATTAAAGTATGTGATTTGATAATCCTTCAGTTTTTAGCTTATAAGTAGGAAGGTTGCATGAGAAAGATATTAAATGCGACCACATAAAAATTAGGAAAGTTATACAGCGCCTCACAATCTTCAGTTGCCTCATCCATTTAGGGATAAAAAAAAGAAAATATACATTGATGTAGGGAAAGTACTGATAAAGGTGATAAGTAAATAAAAGGAAGAGAGAAGAATTAAAACATAAGTACATGTATTGATATAAGGTCAACACAATGTTGATAACGAAAGAACTATTTTTAAGCTAAAATATATATGTAATTTCCTGTAGTTCACTCTTGTGTGAGGATTAGCTATAAGATTTGGTTAAATACAAAGCAAAGAGTAAGTCTTACTGAATTGAAGTACATAGGAAGAACATTACATAAATAAAAGAAGGATCATCATTGCCTCCCTTGGATTCAACCCCTTACTGAGTTATTTCTTTGAGTAAATAGGAAATTAAGGGGAAAAAATATTAGAAATATTATTGTATAAGTCCAATAAAGACCAGAACGTCGAAATTCAATTTCTACCTAAATTTGGACTTATCAGCATGCCTTCGGGGGGATATGTGTACATCGAAACTCATGAGTGTGTTTTCAAGTTTTTCTCCTTGTAAGCCTATAAATATGCATCCTATAAATAGAGCCTCCCCAAAGACATTTGAGCATTCCCTTTTTCTTTTGGAGGGTTGTAAATGAGTTTTTGAGAGGTTTAGTGCATTCTTCCTCCTTTACTCATTCTTCTCTCCTTTTGATGTGTGTGCACCTGTGGAGTGTCCTCATAACCTTTTGAAGTGCCCCTTTAGGTGATCAGTAGACAACACTTTATTCTCATTGTTTTCTCTCTCGCGCAATGGAACCTCTCTCATGTGAAACCTCTCTTTTGCATAGTCTCTCTGATGTGTGTGATGAAAGAATTTTGTGCGGTCGTTGAATACACACAAAATTGTGTCAAAACAAGTTCCAAACTCACTAATTTATAGATTAAATAACTAATTAAAGAGCATAGTGGTGAATAAGGGTCGAATCTACAGAGAAATAAGAGAAATTTTGCGATGTCTTTGAAATTTGATCAAATCAGACGATGAATTGAGGTGAGAAATTAGAGATTTTAGTATATTAATAAAGATAACTCCAAGAGAAATTCACAGAATAAAAAATCACTGAATTTGGATTAGAATTCGCAAAGAAATCGAGAAAGAAAATTGATCGTGAAAATAGATGAAAACTGAAATTATATCTAAAATTAAACTAATCTATGATTGAAAATTAAAATCTAATGCTAAAGGAAGATATATTATGATGAAAACATGTAATCTAACCCAAAGTCGTGCTCGAAATGATCCAATTAATTTCCAAATTCAAGACTTTTCATTCCATGATTTCGAAAATAAAGTTCGGCGTTCAAGATGTGATTTCTTCTGATGCTCTCCACCAGTTCTTGATTTCAAACACTCTTCAGACACAAAAATGAGTTTAGTTCTTGATTTCTTCTGATACTCAAGTGATTCCAGGACTGATTTGTTTAAACAGTTCGATTTTCTCTAAACATCCAAGAACAAATTTTTTTGTCAAAGAACATTTTGATTTATACAGAATTTGGGTGCGACCATTGGATGCGTTGTTTCATCTTTGATCAACGGCTCATATTGAACATCGATTCACGAATTTTCGTCTTTAAATCGCGCCCAAATTTCACCATGTTGCTCATGAAGAAGAAGCGACGCTTAATTTCCACCATTCGATCTTCATCGAGCGATCGTGATGAGTCCACTGTTCATCAGGGTGCATTTAATCTCGACCATTATAGCTCCCCAGATGAGCGGCTGAGATTAAATCCTCTACAAAAAAAATCATCGCCTAATCAAATGCAGCCATGTACCCCCTCGAGTACGTGCAATCTGACGATCGCAATTAAATCGTGCGATCCGATGCGTCTCATTGTGCCACCTCACCTGTAACTAAAAACAGATATAAATAGTCCCACATGATATAAATTTAAACGATTTGACAAGTATATAACAAGTGAGTATATACTGGGTTAGCGTAAATCTGTAATGGATGCTTAACCACTAATCACTCACACGCACACACACGCACACACACGCTCACACACGTGCATGCCCCCGTTGCCATGTGGCGTGTACATGCGTCGCCATGTGACGTGTACAAGTGTCACCATGTGGTGATACTCTGCCATGTCAGCTCACAATAAATAAAATATATTTTTAATTATTTTTATTTAAAAAAAAGAAATAGCTTTAAAAATTCAGAAAAATTCTAGAAATTTTTTAAGAATTAGAAAATTCATAACTTTCAAAATGTAACTCCAAATTAATCCATCTTTTTTGTTGGATCAGAAATTAAATTATCTATCATTATTAAAAGTCAAAATATTTAAATAACAAGAGAATTAATTTTAATTTAAAAAATACACTCACTCCTCTTAGAAAATAAATTTAAAAAATTACATGAGTGTAAATAATAATATTTTCTCTTATCATTTAATCATGAAAATATAATTATGATCTCAAATATAAATAGGATAAGCACTAAATTATTTAGTTATGCATAATTATCCCTAAAATGATATATTTTTATATCATAACCTAAAATTAGATAAAATGATAGATATGCACTCAAAATATGATAACATGCATACAAATGTAATATTTAATGCCTTAATTTGTATTTATAATCATGAAAATTCATGTATAAATTGCACATTCTCACAGTGCACCATGGAAATTTTTGTCGCATGTCCTCTTTTGACTTCAGCCATCTCCATCTCTCCGCGCTCTTCATTCTCAATTGCTTTTCATCCTCTATCTACCCATCTCTTCTCCTCTCGTGTGCTTAAGCGTTCCTGCTCTATCGCACACAAGTGGATGGAAGAAAATTTCTTCTATCCCACCCGACACGATTTCTTCTTCTTCTTCTCCATTTTTTCTTTCTTCTCCACTTGTTCCTTTTTCTTCTCTTTTTTTGCATCTTCTCATCACCCTCTTCATGTCTTTTTCCTCTCTTCTGCCACTGCAACTTCTCTTGCGCGATGGAATTTCTATCGCGCAGAAGAGTTTCTCTTTAGTGCAAAATTTCTTTTGCACTGCAATGGAATTCTCTGCCTTTTGCCATCGTTGCATTTCTCTTCTCCTCATCCTTTCCTGCCTCCTCTCATTGCCTACTTTCTCTTCTCCTTCTTAGCATTCTCTTCTTTTCATTTCTTCTCTCTCTTTCTCTCGAGCACACGCGTGCGAGAAGAATTTTATCTTCCCCTATCTTCTACACACCTCTATCATCTCCCTCTCTTTTTCACTCTTTCTCACTCTTTCTCTCTTCTTCTCTTTTTCTGCCTATTTGCCTCTTTCTCACATATGGTGGAGTAAAATCTTTTTCATTTCTGATTTTCTTGCTCTCCGCTCCTCTTCATCTCTATCTCTTTGCTCCTCTCTATCTCTCTCTTCTCTCGTGCGCATTTAGAAGAATCCTCTCATGCAGCAGGAGAAGTTTTCCATCCCACCTCTTTTCTCTCACTTTTCTCTCTCAATTTCCTTGCACACGTGACAAAGAAATTTTCTTCCTTCCCCATGAGAAAATCTCTTCCATAGCATCTCTCTACTCAAAACTCTCTTCTCCCTTTTCTTCTTTGTCTACGCCTCCACCACTCTTCTCCCTTTGAGGTGTTGTTCTTTCCTTTCTCTTTGCATCTTCTTCGCCCTTTTCTCCTCTTGCTTTTGGTTCTCCCTTGCTCCTTTCTCCCTGTCTCTCTCTCTCTTTTCCACTCCATGTGCCGTCAAAATAAGAGAGAGGATTGAAGCAAGAGAAGAGAGAAGAGAAGAGAGAAGAGAAGAGATGCTACCGCCTTTGCGTAACCGCCCCAAACTCATTACCTGGGCCCACTAACCCGTGGGCCCATCACTTGCCATTTCGAAGCTGCTCTCACCATGTGGCACCACCCGGGCATCTGCGTGGGTCGCGTGGCCCTGCCACGCGTCCGCACCACCTCCACGCCAGCTAGGCGCCGCGTGGGCTCGTGCGGCTCTGCCACGTGGCCTTGCGTGCCGCGTCGCATCCGCGCAGGTCCCGCGCGACACGTCAGCTCTACTTGCCACGTAAGCCCCGCGGTCCTGCGGTAAATAACACCCCTTTTTCGTGATTTAAATTAAGAAATAATAAAAATAAAATCAATCAAAGTTAAATAAAAATCAGAAAAACAATAAAACTTCAAAACTCAATAACTTTGAAAATACAACTCCTTTTAATTTCAAATTTTCTCCATTGGATCAAAAATTTCTTCCTTTTTAATATCATGCCTTCTAAAATATATTTAAAACAAGAAAATGAGATGGATTGAAAATAATATCAAGTCTTTCATTAAGAATTACTTCTTTTAATCATCCAATCATTCTTTGCTTGGAATTAATTATTTTAATCATCTCCTAAAGTGAAAGTAAATAAGAGAAAATACTTGATTCATCTTAATTTAACCTTGCAAAAAGATTAATCTTCAAGAGAGCACATAATTAACCCTAAATTGTGCATAAATATGAACTTTAGTAGAATAGCATACCAATGGAGAAAATTCATAAGAAGTAGGATAACATGCATTATAATTACATAAAATAAGCATGAATAGTAGTTAAATAAGATAAGAATTTAAGTTATAAATGCATGTTATCACTGACCCGCGGTTTGACCGGAGCGATTTTTACTAGAGCGGTTTGACCGGGATACTTAAAGAGAGAGGACATCAGATCAACGGCCAAAAATGCTCCAGACTAAAATCGCGATATCTCCCGATCCTGATGGAGTTAGAAGCTGAAATTTTGTGGGCATGATTGTCATTTCAAGCTCCACGAATCTGTTGGGACTGATTAAAGTTCTGAGATGAAAAAAAATCAGGGTTATCAATGTTTTGTTGTTTGCTTCTAGCATTGGCTAGCCAGAAGGAAAGAAAGCAACGATGGATCATTTTTCATGTGTTGAACTTCACTGTCAAAGAGTTTCTTCCCTTTTCTATTCATTCTTCGTGTTGGATGCAAGATGCCAAGTTCGGGCGAAATATACGGCTCTCGAAGGTATGTTTTGATTAGGGAGCATCACTGGATTGTGTTTTCATCACAAATCTTTAGATTAGGATCGTTTTCTATCTATTTCTTCTATTTTCCTCATCTGTTCATTCACATTTTCATATTTACAAACCCTGAAAATGACATTTCCACCATCGATCGAGGGTTTCCAATCTCTGAAAGGAGTTTGGAAGCACGTTTTCGGTTCATTTCATCTCCGTGCTCCTTTTCTTCCTTTCACCATTCATTTCCGCTTTCTAAATCTAAAAATACCAAAAAATATCTTCGGATTTCAATCTCTTAACCTTCCTCCCTGTGGATTTGACCTCGACTTGCCACTGTTTTTATTTAAAAATCAGATTTTGAAGAAGTTGAGTATAAATTTATTTGATACGTAAAAGCGCGCATTCAACGACCGTATTTTTACGCGTATCAATAACCCTAATTAATGCATAAATATGGACTTTAGTAGAATGGCATACTAATGGAGAAAATTTATAAAAACTAAGATTACATATTGGCGATGTGTTTTGTGT
>CM044104.1:1345435-1464986 GCA_024174645.1 Lemna minuta | reverse complement strand
AAAAAAACCATTTATATTCTCAAGTAAAGATGGGTTATAATTTTATGTTATAACCCTAAATTGATGCATTTTGAGATTATAACATAAAATTGCATAGAATGATAGAAATGCACTCAAAATATGATAACATGCATATAAATGGAATGTTTTATGCCTTATTTTGCATTAATAATCATGTTTTATCATGTTAAGATTGCATGTTATCACTCCTCCTCCTATTATACACTGATCCAAAGATTGACTTGGTCAAAAGAAACTTAATCCTTATCCTTACATACTTAGAATTCCTTGAATGGAGCAAGTCAACCACCTTCCACCTTGATATAGGTTCCTTATTCTCCAAACCATATCCACTATATCATAGGTACCTTGTATAGTTATGAAAACGATCTCAAGAAAGAAAACCTATAGGAACATCTTTGTGTTATATTTCCTTCTCTCTTTGAGACCACCTATAGTTAGAATTTAGGAGAGATCTAAAATTATTATTACTTATGGAAGCATGGCCATCGGATTCTATTTCAAGTCAAGCAAAATTGAAGAGTAAATGAAACGTGACCTTCTTACCATTATGAAATCAAAGAAGATATCTACAAACCTCCCATGAAAAGCTTGAAGGAAGAATCAACAAGGAGAATTATCTCCCCTCTAAAAAAAGTCCTCCTGGAGGTCAAAGTCTACTTCACTTCTTCTCTCCCTACTGATGTGAAATAGAGACGATACACGAAAATCTCCATGGCTTTAAGAGCTATACGACAGTTAAAGTGTGACTAAGTTTGCATGAAGAACAAGTCACTTAAAGAAAGCTTTCACCTTGAGTAACAACCACGACAATAGTGCCTAGACACTCCCCACGGTGGAGCAATCCTTTCTCTGATTGCTAGTGACCAAACCAGATAACTATCTTCTCAACTATCGATATCACCACAAGCTAAGGTTCTACATCCCTAGTCGTCAACCATCATAAACACGAACGTCCGGCAATCCTCCAGGTTATTCACGGAGAGTACTCCTCTTGACAGGGATTCTAAAAGCCGATCGTTCTCACCGACAAACCCTGCATGAAATGATAACACAAGAGACTTCCCCAACAGTGATAGCAGCAGAGGGCGTCAGAAGAAAGACGATAATAGACTACCGAAGCATCTTCAATGCGATCAGAATTCTGCCAGCATTACATCGACCCTTGAAACATCCACGATCGATGGGCTATCCTCTCACCTTTCATCATCACTAAAATGATGAAGATAACGATGATGGTTATTCGAGGAGTAAAGAATGTATTGGTCCTTACCTTCTCTGCCGAAGAACCGCAACAGAAAAAGCTACATCAAAGATCGAAACAACTGTACATGAGTTAGTTTTCACCTGTCTCGAAGACTCCTGCCACTCCCAGCACATGATCGCGTGGTCCACAGGCATCTTCGTCGGCAATCTCTCCAAGAGGCGTTGACTCACAGAAAAGTTACCGTGGGCGTTGACTTACAAAGAAAGAAAAGAAAATGACGGAGAAGATAATTAAAGAAATTCCCGACAACATTTCTCGACCGCCATCCAAAGGAAGCCCAAACAATCCCGCCAATTCCACAACCGACGATCTCCTCACCGACCAAAAAGAATCATCTTTCAATCAATGGCCGATTCGGGATCAACTAAAAACAAAGAGACTTCAGCGGATGGTGTAACCGTTCATACACAGAAATTGAGACGACGCGTCGTCTCATTAACGCTCGTCATCTCCGTCTTCTATAAAGGAAAGATTTTAAGAGACAAAAAGGATGTTGTTTTTGATAAAAAATTGGTTACTATTTGGTTACTTCTTACCTTTGTAGTCATCGTATCTTCCTGTGCCTCTCTCGCATTCTCTCTTCTCCGAATTCTACCTCCCTTTCTGTTCTCCCTCCCGTTCTGTCGTCTTTCAACCACTGCACGTCAAAACGCAATTGGAGGAAATCCTAGATCGTCGTGGTAATTCAATGAGCAATCACTTCACAATAGAGGAAGGTATCGTCCTTATCTAATTCGTAAATGATAGTTCATACTCCGATAATATCCGTAAGTCCAACGTTTTAATCACCTCCCGATTTTCTTCTCTTTCCCATTTCTTTTCTCCACATCACTCCTACATTCCACCATACTCCCCAGTCATAGTATATCTTTATGTACCATTCCTCTTTGAAATTCCATTCCGCTACCCATTATCCTCATTACTCTTCCTCCTCATCTCATAAATTATCTAATATTCTAATCATTACTTATTCCATTCTTAAATATCTTCTCACTCAATTAATACATTATTCCTTTCCCTTTATTAACTCACCTACATCTTAATCATCATAATACTATCCTAAATATCTTCCACAATCATCACCCTTCTCATATATTCATTAACTCATATTATTAATCATTCGTAGTGATATCATTCATAGGTCCTTTAGTCATTTGTAGGATTATTTCTTAATTATATTATCATCATCTTAAATATCTCCATTACTAAATTATCCTACACCACCTCATTTTGAATGCATTGTGACAACAAGGTGATGTCGAGACTCATCTCCACTCTTCATATGTCATCATCTCATCAACTTGTCGATGTCTTCACCAAAAGCCTTTGCTAGGATCTCTTATGATGTCATGTGTACCAAGGAGGATATGTTTGACCTATATGCTCAAGCTTGAGAGGGAGTGTTTGAAGGTGTTATCAGGCTCTCAATTCATTAAGGCCTATTATCTCTCTCTCTCTCTCTCTAGCATTTACATTAACACATAAATCCCTCCTATTCCTTGAGGCTTGATAGGCTATCAGAATTTCAATCAAAACATCAAATACAATCCAATTCATTGACTAAAATATTCAAATCACAAAGGCCCCAAAAACCGATGATCTTATCATCTTAGAATTTGTACTCATACGGTTCAGGTGAAGGAGTTCTCAAAGTTGTTTAAGTGTCCAAACTTTAGCGATATCCTCACAGTTGCCAAACTATTGGATCTCCTCTTCAAGACTCTTTACCAAGATAGAAAGAAAATAAATCAAATAATCCCACATAATTATTTTTATATCCATCAGCATCTATAGAACTTATGTGTGCGACCCTTTAGGTCTAGCAATCTCAGTTGTTAATAACTATATAGACCCAATAACACTTTATTATTTAGTTTTGTTAATTATCTTCATCAAGATATAGATTACTAAATTAATAATTGATTTAACCTAATCAAGCAATTGAGTTGGTAGCCCCCTGGGCTCCAAGCCACACCACTTACCCTAGGAGATATGGAGTGTATAAGAACTCTTGTATGGAGCCTTTCCATCATTTGATATCCTTTATGTATAATCCTTTGTCCATGAGAGACTCATGAATGACTTAGGGTATGGTCAACTATCAAACCTTAATCAGTCACTCAAGTTAGAAATGATGAATGAAGGAAATTATCGGGAACTCATTCTTTGATATTTCTACTACCTTGGCCAATGATTTCATTGCATCTCATTCCTTGAGTCAATCTCCTCAAAGAACAAGAGTAGAAAATCCCATCGTGATCACATAATCATCTTAGAGGACTTCATGTTGTATCAAATGTATGATATTTTAGAGATCCTTTGGTTAGGGATTCATAAGTTGTAATCGAAACACAATCATCTATTTATAAGATGTCCTTGGTGTCTCAAGCCAAAGGACCATATACACGATTGTGATATAAACCAATCTTTATGAAAGTTATATAAAATAATATTCAAGGATTCATACAAATTAATTTAGTGAACTATTTATCTAAAGAGCACCTTGATAGATATTGTGACCTACAAGATGATCATACTTCCATGTATCTCATTTATACTTATTAAAATAAAATTTATTGATTGTCATTCTTATGTCATGGTTACAATTAAGTCCATGAGCATATGCAATGGCTAAGTGAATTATGATGAGATCATATTATAATGATTACTAGTTTTTAAATGTATGTTCTAAATATGCTCATGGACTATTCATAAGATATTTGAAAAGGACATTGAATTATTCTGAAAGATTAATAATATTAGATTTTACTTATATGGTGAGTATGACTGATCCTGTAGCCATTAGTTTAGAGACAATAATGATAGATAGTGAGTGCTCTTTAGAGAAAGAATTCAATCAATTGATCCGTATGAAGCCTTGAATGGTATCATACCTAACTAACTATTAGGTTCATTCATGTCATGATTATGTATGTAGTCCTTTGATTGAAACACCAAAGACATCTTATGGATGGATGACTGTGTTTTGATTATGACTTACGAATCCTAAGCTATGGGATCTTTAAAATGTCATATATTAGATATGTCATGAAGTCTTCGAAGATGATTTTGTGGTCAAGATGGAATTTTCCGTTCGAGGTGTTTGAGAAGATTTACTTAAGATATGAGATGCAACATCCTTGGCCAAGGTAATAAAAATATCAAAGGAGTTCTTGATGATTTCGTCCATGCATCAGTACTGACTTGAGTGATCAATTAGGGTTGATCATACCTTAAGTCATTCATGAGTCTAGTTTAGATGAAGGATTATATATAGATGATAACTAATGATGGAGAGGTTACATATGAGAGTTTTTATATACTCTATATCGCCTACATCGTGTAGCTTGGTACCCAACAGGCTGGCTACTCAACTTATCGATTGGGTTAAATTGATCATTGACTAATTAAGCTAAATGTTGATGTGGATAATTTATAAAGGTTGACCAATAATATGTTATTTGAGTCTATAGAGTTATTAACTAGTGAGATATATGAACCTAGAGGGTCATAAATATAAGGTCTATGGATGTCTTTGGATATAGATATAAACACGAGGATTTTTATAAAAAAATCACATACCAAATGCTTTATAAAATAAGGGGAGAACGATAGAACTCAAGGTGCCCATAAAAGCCTTGTAAGAATTCTCTCATGTCTTCTCTTTCTCTCTTGGTGAAGAGCATTGAAGAGGAGATCCTACCATCCGGAGTTCATGTGTACATCTTTGAAGTCTAAACACTAGTATAGCTTCAAGAACTCCTTGAAGTGAATCTTGTAAGTATGTTTTCTCATACATACTATATGATAAGATCATCTATTCTTGGTGCCTTGATATTTTAAATATCCAATTCAATGTATTCCATTTCACTCGATGCTTTGATCAAAATTTTTGAAGGATTATTGACCTTACAACACAACACACTCACTTTCTATCCTTAGTGTCTCCACACCAATAACTATAAGATCAGCGATCCTCATTATATGAGTCGGATCAGATATTGCTAATATTTTTGAATAATTAGATGTCCTATTTTAATATCCCATGAATAGGAATGTTTATGAGATATTTTTAATGACCAATTATCATTATATTATGATCTCATCATAATTCATTGAGTCATTGTATACGCTAATAAGATTTATTACAAACATCACACAAGAATGACAATGACTAAAGTTCAATTCCATGAATATAAACGAGATACATAGAAATATGATTTGGATTATAGGTCATATAATATCCATCGTTACACTTATTTTGGTGGAAATCTAGTCAATTGACACTCCTCAAAGACAAAGGTTTTTCCTATTCTAGTGTAGTAGCATAATACCATGTCGTTACAAACATCGCTTGCAAGATGGTATGGCTCCCATACCAGAATTGGGCATTGTGTCTCAAACACTTATGCCTATGTACTGCGACAACCAAAATGTCATCTTAATTGTGAGAAACCCCATGTTCTATGAGCAAGCAAAGCAAAGATTTCCACTACATCAATGACAAGATCCTCAAGGTATCATTTCGACGTTGTGAGTAACTTTGTCTGACCAAATGGATGATATCTTCACCAAGCTAACCCCTCAAGAATACCTCATTTGACTCATTAGGCAATAAGTTAGACATGTTTGTGATGGGTTCTAACATCAATAAGCCTTCCAAAATTTTGAACAAAGCATCAAATGCAGCGGAATGAATTGAATCGGATAATTAAAACATTGAGGCACTATGAACATATGATCCTATTATCTATTATGTATAATAAAACACACTTTTAGGGTTCTCTTAAAGGAGTTCTTGAAGCTATTCAATTTTCTAGCCTCTAGAGGTATCCACATGGTCTCCGGATGGTTGGATCTCCTCTTCAAAGCTCTTCACTAAGAGCAAAAGAGAAGAAACGAGATAATTCCCACAAGGCTTGCATGAGAACCTTGCGTTGTGATCATTCTCCCCTTATTTATAGACATTTGGTATATAGATTTTTTATAAAAACTGTCATAGTTATATTTATATGCACAAAACATCCATAGACCTCATGAGTGTGACCCTCTAGGTCCATATATCTCACTAGTTAATAACTCTATAAGCCCAATACCACCTTATTGGTCAACCTTAATTAATTATCCACATTAACATATAGATTAATTAATCAAGGATTGATTTAACCCAATCGATAAGTTGAGTTGTTAGCCAATGGGGTGCTAAGCTATATCATATACTCTAAAAGATATGGAGCATGTAAGAACTTCCTTGTGGAATCTTTTTGTCTTCTATTACCATGAATATATAATCCTTCATCTGCATGAGACTCATAAATGACTTAGGATATGGTTAACTGTCAAACCCTAATCGGTCACTCAAGTTAGTACCGATGTGTGTAGGAAATTATTAAGGAGTCCTCCGATGACCACTATCTTGGCCAATGATTTCATCGCATCTCATTCCTTGAGTCAATCTCCTCAAATACCGAGGGCAAATGATTCCATCATGACCACACAATCATCTTTGAGGACTTCATGTTATATCTAATATATGACATTTTAGAGATACCGTGGCTAGGGATTCGTAATTCATAATCAAAATACGATCATCCATCCATAAGATGTCTTTGGTGTCTCAAGTCAAAGGACCACATACACAACCGTGACATGAATCAACCTGATTGACACTTAGTTATAATTACTATTCAGGGATTCATATGGATCAATTCAGTGAACTCTTTCTCCAAAGAGCACCCACTATTTATTCTTATTGTCTCCACACTGATGGCTATAAGATGAACCATACTTATCATATGAGTTGGATCAGATAGTGTTATTCTTTCTGAATAATTCAATGTCCTTCTCAAATATATCATGAATAGAAATATTTAGAAAATATATTTAAAAACTAGTGATCATTTATTATGATCTCGCCATAAATCACTTAGTCATTGTATATGCTCATGGACTTCATTGCAAACATCACACAAGAATGACAATAAATAAATATCATTGCAATGAACATAAACGAGATACATGAAATTGTGATTGGTTTATAGGCCACATAATGTTTATCAGTTTAATCCATATGATCCAATTTTAGGGGAGAACAAGAGCATAACCCAATGAGCTCCTTGGGACCTTCGTCTTACACGAGACTTATCCTCATTCCCTCTCTTCTCTCATCTATATAAGCACATAGTTCTTTGATTTGAAATCTTATTTTGGTTTCTTGATACCCTTAAAAATGTGCTTCCAAACTCCTTTCAAAGATTGGAAACCCTTGATCGATGGTGGAAATGTCATTTTCAGGGTTTGTAAATATGAAAATGTGAATGAACAGATGAGAAAAATAGAAGAAGTAGATAGAAAATGATCCTAATCTAAAGATTCGTGATGAAAACACAATCCAGTGATGCTCCCTAATCAAAACATACCTTCGAGAGCCGTATATTTCGCCCGGACTTTGCGTCTTGCATCCAACACGAAGAATGAATAGAAAAGGGAAGAAACTCATTGAGAATGAAGTTCAACACATGAAAAATGATCCATCGTTGCTTTCTTTCCTTCTAGCTAGCCAATGCTAGAAGCAAACAACAAAACATTGATAACCCTAATTTTTTGTCTAAAAACTTTAATCAGTCCCAGCAAATTCGTGGAGCTTCAAATGACGATCATGCCCACGAAATTTTAGCTCCTAACTCCATCAGGATTGTCAGATATGAGGGTTTTAATCTGGAGCATTTATGGTCGTTGATCTCCATCTTCTCTCTCCTCTAATTGCGCCAGCCAACTCGCTCCCGCCACGGTCAAACTGCGTGCATTAAAAACGATAAAAAAATTATTTTCTCTCTCCTCGCTCTTCTCTCTTTTCTCTTCTCTCCTCTCTCTCTACGCGATGGCAAAATCCATGGAGGATGTGCACGAGAGAGAGGGAGAGGATGCCGCGGAAGAAATCCGAAGGCTGCGGAAGAGTTTGGAGATGGGAGGAGAAGAGAGAAGGGAAGGAAGGAACGAGAGAGAGACCGGGGAGAGAGCGGGAGAGAGAAGAAAAGAAGAAAGAGAGGGAGAGGTTTCCCTCTCCATCGCGAGAAGGAGAGAGGCGACGGAACTATTTTCCGACACCATTATTTCTTCCTCTCGAGCGCGGAAGAGGGGCACGAGAAGAGGGAGAGTGATAACATGCAATCTTAACATGATAAAACATGATTATTAATGCAAATTAAGGCATAAAACATTACATTTACGTGCATGTTATCATACTTTGAGTGCATTTCTATCATTCTATGCAATTTTATGTTATAATATCAAAATGCGTTAATTTAGGGTTAATTGTGATGAATTAAAGATTAAAGATTTTATAACCCATCTTTACTTGAGATTATAAATGGTTTTTAAAGTTAAATAATAGGAGAAATTATTTTTATAAACATTCATTTAATTTTCTAAAGATAAAATCTTAAAGAAATGAATGTATTTTTGAAATAAGAATTAAATCTCTTGTTATTTAAATAATTTGAATTTTTAGAATGATAGATAATTAAATTTCAGATCAAATGAAAGAAATTTGGATTAATTTGGAGTTGTATTTTAAAAGATATGATTTTTACAATTTTAGGGATTTTTTTCGATTTAATTTTGATTAAAATAAGATTAAAATGAATAAAAAAAGTGCAAAAAGCGCGCGGGTCCCACGCGGGTGCGACGTGGCACGCAAGGCCACATGACAGAGCCACGCGGACCCGCGCAGCACCTACGTGGCGCGTATTATATATCTATATTTTATTTATATTACATATAGTATAAGAGGTTTTCAGCCTCCCGTATATCGGGAGGGTATTCGACCTCTTATTCCGTCGGGGCTTATAAACCCAGCGGATTCCACTAATGTTTTCCGTGTGGGACTAAAGTCCCACACAGTGTTTTAAATGCAGGCTACGTGGAGCGATGAGAGGCGTTGGATCGACGGCGCGCGTCGATATCACATGTCGATTAGATGCGCTCGCGGACCACCGATCGGGATCAACGCACGTGTCAATTAAAGGGAGTTATAACAGTCGGATTTAGCGAGATGTGGCAGCATCACACGCTTCGATCGCGTGGACGCAGGACCACCGGAGATCATCAAAGACACGTGCTCTTAATACGGAGTTATGACGGCTAGGATTAAATCTTGGGGGGAGCATCTGACGCGTCGGATCAAGATCCAACGGCGTGATTTAAGGCGTTTTATAACGCCTGATTTGAAAGCTTCATCAAGACCGCCGGATCACGATCTAATTGTTACGAATCGATGCGTTTTTAAATGCATACGATCCAAGCCCATCTCACGCGTCAGATCGCGATCGAACGGCTGGGATTTAATTATGACGGTTCGTGATGAACCGTTTCATCACGACCGTTAATCAAGGAGATCGGACGGTTTTCCCCATTTCACCCTATAAATAGACGAGTTCTTCATCGTTCTATGTATTCTTGAGGGATTTGATCTAATCGACCTATCTAAACCCCTTCTCTCTTGAATCTCTTTCTTGTAATCGCTTCTAGACTCGAAATCGTGTCCACAGAGTGTTTATAAGAGAGATTTTCGACGATCGTGCGAGGAGAATTTGTCTCTTGAACACTGATGTTCACGATTGAATTCACGGAATGAATAGCTGTCGATCCGGCGATCAATTGGATCGATTTGATCGTTATCTCAGGTTAGAAAAAAATATATCCTCTTATCTATCGTCATATATCATCAATTTTAGGTTTAGGATTTCAATTTAAGTTTAATTTCATTTTAATTTCAATTAGTGTTCTTCGTGATTCCAAAAATTTCATCCCACTTCCATCTTTGATTTCTCCGTGATTACTAATCCAAATCGAGCGATTTTAGATTTCACGGATAGATCTTTGAGTTATCTTTCTAAAAACACCATTTTCCCTAATTTCTCACCTCAATTCATCGTCCAATTTGACCAAATTCCAAAAGATATCTCGAAAATACCTAAATTCCCTGTGGATTCGACCCTTATTTACCATTATACCTTTCAATTCACTCTTAATTCCCCAAATTGGTAAGTTCAGAATAATTTTTGACATGAGACCGTGTGAAATCGACGACCTCGCGGTCTCGTCTCGTCAGAGAGGACGAAGAGAGACGAGAGGATTTCTCCCTACGGTTCCCTCGCAATGAAAGTAATTTCCATCACCAGGAGACGCGAGGAGAGAGAAGGAGAGAAGTAGAGGAGAAGAAAGAGAACGTGGGAGAGAGAGAAATAATTTCCGAAAAAGAGAGAGAAGAGAGAAAAAGAGGGAGAGAGGAGAAGAAGAGCGCGAGAGAGATCGTGGAAAGAGGGGGGAGAGAAGGAAGAAGAGATGGCGAGAACGCGGGAGAGAGAATTTGAGAGAGAGAGAGAGAGAAATAGTGAGGGAGAGAGCAGAAAGGTAGAGAAGAAGGAGAGAGGAAGAGGAGAGGAAAATGGAGGAGGAGAAAGATATTATCCTCCTCCTTGCTTGCGCACACACGCGCAGAGAAAGAAGAAGGAATCTCGCAAGAGAGAGAGAGAGAGACAGAGAGAGAGAGAGAGAGAAGAGAGAGAGAATTTCCTCTCTTTTTATATTTTTCTAAATGTTCTTGATAAATGCATTTTTATAAATGCACTTCATAAATATTCTTATATAAATAAATACATTTTAAATGGGAATTTCATTTAATAATAAAAGAAAATTATATTCTTGATTAATCCATATCACTAAATGCTCATAAAATGCTACTAATTTATGAAAATTCAAGACTATCCTTTAAACATAGAAATGATCCATTTAATCATTTTAAATCATGATAACATGCATTTATGATTATAATTTAAAGAAAAAATGCATAACATACATGATATTAATGCATGAAATTGCATGTTATCATTTCTCTTTCCACAAAGACAAGTATGTAAAATTGCTACTTTTTATATGTGTTACATGGAAAACATGTTGTAGTGCAGGGTTTGAAGTGAATTGTGTTGTCTCTCATTAGTTCATAGAGCATTTTCCTAGTTGAAATTGAAAACAGCATAAAAAATAGATTAGTATTTTATATATTCAAAAGTTCAAATATGGTATAATTGCCTTAAACATATGATAACATATCATAATGAAATAATTTAATCATTATGTAAATGCAAGTAATAAATTTAATTTATCAATATACATAAAGCAACATCTTATATTGTGTGCACATGAGGAAAGGAATTTATCATTATGAAAAAAGCAATAACTTCTACTTAGAGTGAAAGGTATTATTGCATAGCTCATAAAGTGAAAGGTGTTAAAAACATAGCTTACTAAAGTGAAAGGTATTAAAAATAAAGCTTATCAAAGTGAAAGGTATTCAACACATAGCTTATAATACTAATTCCTCATTCTATAAAGTGTCTGACCAAAGCATACCATGGGCATTTTTGCAATATTGCAATCCAATCTCTATTGGATATCAAAAAATGGAGAGATGAATTGTGCCGTCTAGAATATGGCTCCTGCTATAACCTTTTTGATGTGTGAGTATAAGATACCGTGATGCTTCATGTCTCCAAGTATGGCCTACTTTTGAATCCTCTCAATATAGTTCCCTTTTCCCATATTTCTTGAGTTCTCTTGTGAGTCCTTGGCAATATTGCGATATCGTGTCAAGTGGTTATATTGACAAAGGAAATCTTAGAATATATTAGAGGCAAAAAAGACTACATGTGTTCTTATAGAGGAAGAGAAGAGGAGAATAAGAGATAGTAGGCCTTAATGGGCTAAGAGTTTGACAAAACTATTGAACAAGTGATAACATACAATATTTACTCATAATTACATGATTATTATTACATCTTAAGGCATATTTCAGATAATTCTTATGCATGTTATCACAATTTGAGTGCATATTCATCATTCAATGAAATTTTTATCTAAATCTCAAAATACATTATTTGAAGGATTAATCATATATAAATCAAGAATTTAATTTTCACTAGATTATTACAATTCTATTTGAGAAAAAATTTTCTTATACACTCTAAAATTATTTAGTTTTATTTTCTAAGAAGAATGTATTTTGGAGATAATAATTTATTTTCTTGTTATTTCTCAAATAAATTTTGTATAATGATAGACTATTGAATTTTTTATCAAAGAAAAATTTTGAAAAAAAGGAGTTGTATTTTAAAAGTTATGAATTTTTTAATTTTTATGGAGTTTTTATGAATTTATTTTGAATTATTTGGATTTATTTCATTTTAAAAAATTTGACAATGTTAATTTTAAGTGTGGGTTTATGTGATAGTTGATGTGGTGTGCATGCTTGCACACCGTCACACAATAGTTTGTGAGGGTGCCATGTGGCGAATGATGATCTTGATTCCGTGTGTTTTCCATCATTATTGTGCATTGATATCATGCAATTGATAAATGAATTTACCTGATTATTAATACAAATTTAGGCATAAATATTCTTTTTTTATGCATTTTATCATATTTTGAATATATATTTATCATTTCATGTAATTTTAAAATATGATCTAAAAATGTATCATTTTAGGGATAATTTTGTATAATTCAAATACTATAGTTTTATTCCCATCTATATTTGAGATTATAATTCGCTTTTCATGATTAAATGATAAGAGAAAATATTTTTATGTACACTCATTTATTTTTCTAGTTTTATTTTCTAAGAGAAATGAGTATATTTTTTAAATAAAAATTTATTCTCTTGTTATTTAAATAATTTAAATTCTTAGCATGATAGATAATTTAATTTCTGATATACAAAAATAAATTTGGATTAATTTGGAGTTGTATTTTGAGATTTATGAATTTTCTAATTTTTATGGATTTTTCTATAATTTTTTTGAATTTATTTAGACATATTTTCAATTATTAAAAATTAAAAAAATGGTTTTATATTGCATGATGATGTGGCAGCTGACGCGACCGGATGATATGATGGCCAAATGAAAAGGATGGCATGACAGTAGGATTGGATCCATGGATGGCTAGGGTAACAATGAGAGATGGATGTGTAGATGATGTCAAAGTCCCTACAATAACAAAAAACATGTCTGCTATCATGGTGATTTTCAAAAGCCCAAACTCAATCTAAATTGTTGCACAAACCTTGTCAGTGTGCCCTTCCTAGGTCAGGTAATGCTCGACTTACTTCGATCATGATCTTTGGTAATATGCTAATTGGACATGATAATACATGATTATTAATGCATATTAAGGCATAAAATATTTCATTTCCTATGCATGTTATCATATTTATGAGTATTTACCTATCATTCTGTGAAAAAGTCATTATAATCTCAAAACACTTTAATTTATGATTAATTATACTGAATTAAAGTAAAAAAATTCATAGACCATCTTTACTTGAGATTATAATTAGTTTTTGAAGTCAAATAATAAGAGAAATCATTTTATAAACATTCATTTAATTTTCTAAAGTTTTAAGTCTTAAAGAAATGAATGTATTTTTTAAATAGAAATTAAATCTCTTGTTATTTATTAAATTTGACTTTTTAGAATGATAGATGATTAAATTTCTGATCAAATGAAAGGACTTTGGATTAATTTGGTGTTATATTTTAAAATTTATGAATTTCTAATTTTTAGGAATTTTTTTGGATTTTTTCTGAATTTTTCTAACTTTTTTATGAATTTCTATGGATTTTCTGGAATTAAAATGAATTTTTCTAATTTAAAATTGATTTTTCAGATTATCTATAGCGCGCAAGTGACGTGGCGCAATCTGGAGCGTCTGATCGATCGCGATGGATGATCAAGGGCGCGATGCGACGTGGCGCATTGTGGGACGTCCGATCGCGTGAGAAATTAGAGCCGTTGGTCTTCACTTAAGTGAAGGGGGGTACGTGGCGAGATCGGATTCATTGGATTGCGTTTTAATCTCAACCGTTGATCAAGAGGAGTTATAACAGTCGAGATTAAACCGACAAAAAACGCATCAAGAGCGTCCGATCGCGATCCAACGGCGGACGTTACATGAATTTTCATAATGCTTGCGACGTGGTGAAATCTCGGGCGTCCATCGGCGATCGAACGACTGCGACTTAACGGTAACGATTCGCATTGATGCATTTCATCAGAGCCGTGGATCAAAGATCAATTCTTTCATCGAATGGTTACACCCAAATTGCCTATAAATTGAGATGTTCTTTCAGATTGTAAAGCATTCGAGAGAAATTGGACTTAATCGAATTGTGGGTTTGGAATCGTGTTTCATAATAATCTATCTTCATTTAGCATTTAATTTCATTTTAAAATCATGAATTGAGTTAATTTAGTTCTTATTTTTGTTAATTTCATGATTTTAGTTTCAAAAAAATCCTCTCTCTTCAATCTTCATTTTCTCTATAAAATCAAAGTCAAATTCATTGATATTTGATTCTGTGGATTTGTCTTCAAGTCCTCTTTCGTAAAATATCAATTTGCCTAATTTCTATCATCAATTCGTCATTCGATTTGATCAAATTCAAAGAAATCATCAAGAATTTCCCTTATTTACCATTATGCCCCTCAATTCGTGAATTATTCTTGAAATTTGTAAGTTTGGACTTTGTTTTGACCCTTGACCGTGTGCATTCAGCGACCACTCGGTCTCGTCTCGTCAATCTTCACTTGCTCTCTTCTCCACGACAAGATTGAGTATCATACAATGCTCCTCCATGGGCCTTGACCTCCTCTCTCTTTCTTTCTTGTAGCCTAATGCTAAGAGAGAGCCCAAAAAATGTGAGAGAGAAAATAAAGGTTTTTATAGGTGGGTTCCTGGTTTTGAGTTTAAAGAAGGGTTAAAGAGTGCAATCATTAAAATTATTCTTCTTCATGCCAGATTCTTTGATCTATGGTATGGATAGATAGAGCGTTGTGACAAAGCGAGTTCATGTAGTCATTAGAAATACACGTCTACATGTCAAGATAATTTTCTAATTCACTAATATGAGGATTTTATCACAAATTGATTAGCCTAACTATGAGTACGGGTCTGATCCACAGAGAATTAGAGATATTTCTTGACCTATCTTCAAATATTGATCAAATTGGAGAATAAATTGAGGTGAAAAATTAGGGAAATTAATATTTTTTCAAAGAAACTCAAAGACGAATCCACAGAATAAAAAAATTGTGACTTACATCCATGGAGAAATAAAAGAGCAAAGTATGGAGAGAAAAATCAATCGAGAAGAGAGAGAAAATGATCAAATTACATAAAATCTATTATTATAGGAAATAAGATTACAAAGAAAACACGTAATCTAACCCTAAAGTATGCTTGAAATGACCCAATTAATTTCTGGATCAAGGCTTTTTATTCTATATTTTGAAAAAATACATCTTCAGAGTTCAAGCAGAAAATTCTTCTAATTCTTCCAACTAAACCTTGATTTCAAACACTCCTTGGACATGAAAATGAGTCTAGAAGAGTATTGAAACAAGAGATTCAAGAATGATATTGTCCAAAAGGTTTGATCAATCAAAAATCCAAGAATGAACGATGATGAGATGAATTCACGTGGTTATTGAAAACATACGAGTTTGTGTCAAAATAAATACAAAACTCACCAATTTTAAGATTTAATCATGAATTGATTAGTATAATGATGAATAAGGGTCAAAACCATAGAGGTTTAGGAAAATTTTTAAGGTGTGCTTGATTTGAATCAATATTGTGGAGAATTCAAGGTATAAAAATCAATCTTGAAGAGAGAGAATTTGATAAAATTTCAAAAAATTCATTCTAATCTAAGCTTCGAAATTAAAATGTAATGATAAATGACAAAAGATTAGGAGGGAAAACACATAATCTAACCCAAAATCACGATTGAAATGATCCAATCGATTGCAAGATCAAGGGCTTTTTATTCCGCATTTTTGAAAACGCATATTCGAAGTCCAAGCAGTAAATTCATCATATTCTTTCAATGAAGTCTTGATTTCTAGCACTCCCTAGACGTGGATTTGAGTCTAGAAGAGCAAGAAATCAAGAGATTCAAGGATTGAGCTTTCCAAAAGGTTTTATCAATCAAAACAGTCCAAGAATAAATTTTCTGCTGAAGAGAGAGAGAGTATAAATAGATAAAGTTTGGGTGTGGCCGTTGGGTTTGGCAGTTGAACTTTAATGAACGATTAGATGAAATTCCAGGATGCGAATTTTCATCATTAAGTCTCGTATGTCTGATCGAACATGAAGTGTTGAGAATTGTCATTATTAACGTGAGTAAAGTTAGATCATCATGTAACATCCGTCTTTCTATCTTTATCGAATGCCTGAGATGTCGCCATGCATCCAACGAGTCCATCGGGTGCATTCTATCCATGCCGTTATAACTTCTCAGATGAACGAATAGGATTTAATCACAGTTTATAATGTTAATTATCGTCAAATCGCAGTGTGCTACATACCCCTTCACTTAAGTGGTCATTGAAAGTTGTGATTAAACTTGAAAATCAGACGCTCATCATTTCGTCACGTCGCTTGCTATAAAATAAATAAAAAGATAGTCCTACATGACAAAAATGATGGCGCAAATCGTGTATAAATAGAGAGGCACATTTACGAGTTAGCTTATATCCTTAAAAAGGATGCTTAACCACTTC
Organism: Lemna minuta; assembly: GCA_024174645.1. Classification (NCBI taxonomy): domain Eukaryota; kingdom Viridiplantae; phylum Streptophyta; class Magnoliopsida; order Alismatales; family Araceae; genus Lemna; species Lemna minuta. The sequence goes on along the minus strand of CM044104.1, from coordinate 1,448,074 downwards.
ATACACACACAGATGTACAAACGTGTGCGCTACATGACACGTACATATGCTGACACTCAAGCATGCCATCCACGTCATCCGTCATGTCACCGTGCGATAAATAGAACAAGCTTTTGATGTTTTTAAATCGAAATAAATCCAAATAAATTCATAAAAATTTAGAAAAATTCTATAAAAATCCTGAAAAATTAGAAAATTCATAACTTTAAAAATACAACTCCTTTTTAATGTAAGTTTTTGTTTGATCAGAAATTAAATAATGTATCATTTTAAAAAGTCAAATTTAACAAATAACAAGAGAATACATATTTTCTCTAAAACACACTCATTTATTTTGAAAAATAAAATTAGAAAAATAGATGAGTGTATAAAAAATATTTTCTCTTATTATTTACAATTAAAACTTAATTATAATCTCAAATAAATATGAGAATAATCTACTCTAAAATATATTATTTAATTATGCATGATTAACCCTAAAATAATGCATTCTGAGATTATAGCTTTAAATTGCATAGAATGATAGCTATGCACTCAAATTATGATAACCTGCATAAGAATAGAATGTTTTATGCCTTAATTTACATTAATAATCATATAATTACTAGTATAAGTTGCATGTTATCCCATGCACTATTCGAAGAGAGGGGGTATTGACGAGATGAGACGGCGAGGTCGTCGATTTCACACGGTCTCGTGTCAAAAATAAAGCCTAACTTACCAATTTTGGGAATTTATAACAAATTGAGTGGCATAATGGTAAATAAGGGTCGAATCCACAGGGAATTAAGGTATTTTCGAGATATCTTTTAGAAATTGATCAAATTGGACGATGAATTGAGATGAGAAATTAGGGAAAATGGTAGATTTAGAAAGATAACTCAAAGATCTATCCACGGAATCAAAAATCACTCCATTTGGATTAGTAATCGCGGAGAAATCAAAAAAGTGAAGTGAGACGAAATTTTCGGAATCGCAAAGAACACAAATTGAAATTAAAAGCTAAATTAAACGAAATTAAGATCCTAAACTAAAATTGGTGATACATGACAATAGATTAGCGGAAGAACTTGTTTTCTAACCCGAGATAATGATCAAATCGATCCAATTGATTGCCGGATCGACGGCTATTCATTCCGCGAATTCAAACGTGAACATCGGTGTTCAAGAGACAAATTCTCCACGATCGATCAATGAAATCTCACTTATAAACACTCCGTGGACGCGAAAATCAAGTCTAGAAGCGATTACAAGTGAGAGATTCAAGAGAGGAAGGATTTAGATGGGTCAATTGAGCAAATTCCTTCTCGAATACCTTACAATTTCAAAGAACAGTTCATTTTATAAGCGAATTGGGCGTAACCGTCCGATCTCTTTGATTAACGGCTGTGATGAAACGGTTCATCACGAACCGTTACCGTTAAGTCCCGATCGTCCGATCGCGAATGGACAGCCCGATGAAGCTTGGATCGTGTGTGTTATAAAACGCGTGAAAACGCGTCCGTTGGATCGCGATCTAACGCTTTGGATGCGTTTGATCACGTGAAATCTGGACCGTTATAATGCCGCTTTTAAGAGCACGTGCTCGATCACATCTGGTGGACTTCTGGTTCACGGAATCCACGCGTGTCAGTCGTCGCGCCGTTGATCTGACGTGTGTGATGCCGCCACGTTGCATTCAATCGGGGCCGTTATAACTCGATTTAAAAGGGCACGTGTTTGATCAAAGATCGGTGGTCCGCGTCCACGCGATCGACGCGCGGATCTTTTGCGCTCCGCACGATCCAACGCTCTACATTGCTCCACGTGGCCTACACTTAAGACAACTGTGTGGGACTTTAGTCCCACACGGAAGAGATTAGTGAACCCGTCGGGTTTATAAGGCCCGACGGATTAGAGGGTTCGAATACCCTTCCGGTCTACGGAAGGCTGAATACCCCTATATATAGAGTATATAATATAAATATAAATATATAAACGCCGCGTGGCCCCGCGTGGCGCTGCCACGTGGCCCCGAGTGCCACGTCGCATCCACGTGGGACCCGCGCGAAATATTAAACCCTTTTTGTAATTTTTTTAATTATTTTTAACGTTTTAAATCAAAAATAAAATCGGAAAAATCCAGAAAAATCCCTAAAAATTTTAAAAATTATAACTTTCAAAATACAACTCCAAATTAATCCAAAATCATTAACTCGAAAATACAACTCCAAGGCTTGCATGGGCACCTTCAGTTGTGGTCGTCCTCCCCTTATTTATAGACATTTGGAATGAGGTTTTTTCATAAAAACCCTCATAATTATGTCTATATCCACCAACATCCATAAACCTTATGTGTGTGACCCTCTAGGTCCATATATCTCACTAGTTAATAACTCTATAGACCAAATAACACCTTATTGGTCAACCTTAATTAATTATCCACATCCACATATAGATTAATTAATCAAGGATCGATTTAACCCAATCGATCAGGTTGAGTTGCCAGCTCGTTGGGTGCCAAGCTACACCACGTACTCTAGGAGATATGGAGTATGTAAGAACTCACTTATGGAACCTTCCCGTCATTGATTACCATGTATGTATAATCCTTCATCCACATTAGACTCATGAATGACTTAGGGTATGGTCAACTCGTCAAAACCCTAATCGGTCACTCAAGTTAGTACTCGATGCGTGCAGAAATCATCAAGAACTCCTTCTTCGATATTTCTACTACCTTGGCCAAGGATTTCATCGCATCTCATTCCTTTGAGTCAATCTCCTCAAATATCGAGGGTGGATGATCCCATCTTGACCACACAATCATCTTCGTGAACTTCATGTCGTATCCAATATATGACGTTTTAGATATCCCGTGACTAGGGATTCGTAAGTCATAATCAAAACACGATCATCCATCCACAAGATGTCTTTGGTGTCTCAAGTCAAAGGACCACATACACAATCATGACATGAATCAACCTGATTGACAGTTAGGTATAATACCATTCAGGGATTCATACGGATCAATTCAGTGAACTCTTTCTCCAAAGAGCACCCACTATCTATCCTTAGTGTCTCCACACCGATGGCTATAGGATCGGCCATACTCATCATATGAGATGGATTAGATAGTGCTATTCTTTCCGGATAATTCGATGTCCTTCTCGAATATCCCACGAATAGGAATATTTAGAACATATGTTTAAAGACTAGTGATCACTATATTATGTTCTCATCATAATTCACATAGTCATTGCACATGCTCATGGACTTCATTGCAAACATCACACAAGAATGACAATGAATGAATTTCATTTCAATGAACATAAACAAGATACATGAAAGTGTGATTGGCTTATAGGCCACATAATATCCATCAAGATCTTCATCAAAACGTCCATATTTAACCGTGTAATCACGTGTACTCAAATCGTCAAGAAACACTCGCTATTTGATCTTTAGTGGATGCCCACGATGTTGTCACGCATCGCTTTGAGTAGTTCATCGGGCACATTGAATCTGATATGTTATAACTCCTCTGATGGATGACTGAGACTTGTCAAATTTTATAAAATGAATCGCCACCAAACCACGTATCCCTTTCTCCTAATTGAAAGTAAAGGGCTAAGATGAAATCTTCCTTTTTTTGCCCTAATCGAATGCTCTTGAGTGCACCACCTCACTTGCATAAAATAAAGAAAAAACATAGTCCCACATTACAAAAATTAGACAAATCTTTGTATATAAATAGATATGTGGACTATGTAGTTAGCTTAATCCTATTAAGGGTGCTTAATAACTAATGATGCGCTAAACACACGCTACATGTGCACCATGTGGCACGGGCATATGTTGCCACACGGCAACATGCAAGGGCACATGCCACGTCATCAGCCACATCAGTGTGCACTTAAAAACTAAAATTTTTCAAATTTTTAAAAATAAAGTCAAAATAAATTCAAAAAAATCTAGTTCAAGAAAAATCCCTAAAAATTAAAAAAAATCATAGCTTTCAAAATATAACTCCATTTTAATCCAATTTTTTTGTTTGATCCAAAATTAAATAATATATCATTTTCTGTATTTTAATTAAAGAAATAACAAGAAAATGAATTTCTAATTCAAAATTACACTCATTTCCTTTGAAAAATAAAACTAGAAAAAATAGAGTGTGGATAAAATATTTTATCTTATTATTTACATTTAAAACACAATTATAATCTTAAATATAAATAGGGATTATCTACTTTAAATTTTAACTTTTGATTATGCATGATTGCCCATTAAAAATAATGGTTTTTGAGATTTATGATTTAAAGTGCGTAGAATGATGAATATGCACTACTAAAAGTATGATAACATTCATATGAATAGAATTTTTTATGACTCAAATTACATTAATAATCATTTAATTACAAGTATAAGTTGTATGTTATCAGGTTTAAAGATGAATCTAGCCATACAATTTTAGGTCAAAACCTCATCTAGATCATGAGATATCATGATATTAATTCAAGGAAATCTTAGCTGTTTGATTAAGGTTGTGCATTAGAGCGCGCCAAGTGACATGCTCTTATTGGGTGACAAAAAATTGTGTCAGCCTTTATAAGTGTTGAGGGGATTTTTGTAAAAAAATGCTCTAAAATAAAAAAATCCCTAAATTTTTTTAAAAAATCTCTAAACTTAGAAATACAATATCTCATGAAATACAAATCCTTTTTCAAAAAAATTTTCTTCACTGGATGAAGACTTTAATTCTCAATATTTTCATTCATAAATTTTTAAAATCATGAAAAAAATTAAGGGCTTATTTAATAAAAATATAAGTTTGATCCAATCTCCTTAGAAATATGGAGGTTGACCCAACTTTTACTTCCTAAATAATTGTGGATCATCCTCAAAAGCTTAGGATGATCCCTTTATCAAATTCAAATATGCTTTATTAATTATTTCATGAAAATAGCGTTGACCTTGGTGTTCAAATTTGGCGGAGAGTTGTTTCATCTTTTCGTCTTATCAGCATTTGTATCCATGATCTCCTACTTGTGTGCCTATGTCCTTGTATCCGTATAACTCATAGAAATTATGAGAATTCACCCACTTGAATTTGATGGAGTCAAATAGGGTTATTCTCATGATATAAGCCATTGAAAACTATGATGCATGATAGGAGATATTGACGAAGCGAGACCGCAAGGTCGTTGAAATCACACGGTCTCGTGTCAAAATAAAGTCCAAACTTACCAATTTAATGATTTAATTACGAATTGAGGGGTATAATGGTAAATAAGGGTCGAATCCACGGAGAAATAAGATATTTTTGAGAGATCTTTTGAAATTTGATCAAATCAGACAAGGAATTGAGGTGAGAAATTAGGGAAAATGATAGATTAATAAAGAGAACTCAAAGACAAATTCACGGAATCAAAAATTACTCAATTTGGATCAAGATTCGTGGAGAAATAAATGAATGAATTAGAGAGAAATTTCTGAATGCGATTTAGCGAAAAATACGAAATTAATGATGAAATTAACTAAATTAACTATCGTAAATTAAAAATTAATGATACATGACGAAAGATTAGGAGGAAAACACGTAATCTAACCTGAGATAGCGATCAAAATGATCCAATTAATTTCCAGATTCAAGGATTTTCATTCCGCGATTTCGAAAACGATCATCAGTGTTCAAGAGGCGAATTCTCCCTAATCGATCGACGAAATCTTACTTTCAACCAGTCCGTGGATGCGGAAATGAGTCTAGAAGCGATTGAAAGTAAGAGATTCAAGGATTGAAGTGTTTAGATAGATAAATTGAGCGAAATCATCCAAGAATACATGAAAATGTCGAAGAACATCTCAATTTATAGCCAATTTGGGCGTAACCGTCCAATGAAACGCTTTATCTTCGATCAACGGTTCTGAATGATTGCATCAATACAAATCGATGTCGTTAAGTCGCAACCATTGGATCGTCGATCGATCGCCGAGATTTTTCTACGTCGCGTGTGTTATAAAAATTGCATGTAACATCCGCCGTTTGATCACGATCGGACGCTCAGATGCGTTTCTCGTTGGTTTAATCTTAGCCGTTATCACTTGGTTGATGGACGGCTGAGATTATATTATTTTTAAAATGATTCACCGACGAGTAATAGTGCGCCACATACCTCCCTCTTTAAGTGAAGATCAACGGCTTAGATTCTTTGCGCGAACGGACGCTCCACACGCTCCCACGTCATATCCCGCTCTCAATCCTTGATCACGATTGATCACACGCTCTAGATTGCGCCACGTCACCTACACGCTAATATTAAATTGAAAAATTAATTTTAAATTAGAAAAATTGATTTTTAATTCCAGAAAATCCTTAGAAATTCATTAAAAATTCAGAAAAAATTAGAAAAATCCTTATAAATTAGAAAATTTATAACTTTCAAAATACAACTCTAAATTAATCCAGATTTTTTTCATTGGATCAGAAATTCAATTATCTATCATTAGAAAAAGTCAAAATATTTAAATAACAAGAGAATAAATTATGATTTAAAAATTAAACTCATTTCTCCTTGAAAAACAAAACTTAGAAAGATAAATGAGTGTATATAAACATTTTCTCTTATTATTTAACATTAAAACCTATTTAAAATCTCAAATTTAGATGGGAATAATCCATTCTAAAATATGTTCTTAATTATGCATAATTATCCCTAATTTAGTGTATTTTGAGATTATAACTTAAAATTGCATGAAATGATAGAAATGCACTCAAAGTATGATAACATGCATACAAATGGAATTTTTATGCCTTAATTTGCATCAATAATCATGTTTTTGCGTGTTAATATTGCATGTTATCACATATTCAGTTTTTTACCTAATTAGCACTAAATAGATACAAATTGAGTATATGAGTAGAATGAAATGATGAATGCAAAAATATCATAAAAACATGATAATATGTATTATATTAGCAAGAATTATGCTTTTAAATCCATTTATAATGATAAAAGTGAATGTCTCAATGACACATATTAGGGCACATTAGGAGCGTAATTAGAGTTAAGTACCCTTATTGGGACGAAGTTAATCAATAAACTTGATACCTTATTTATACCCACAAAATGCTCATATTATTTTAATGTTAGACTACTTCTTTTTATGTAAATGACATATCGTGCTTAAAGGTATTGGATCAGCGTGAATCTACAGATTAAACCAATTTTCACTTAAAGTTGGGGATACATGGCAGTTTCTCATTGGGCAATGATTTGTTTTATAAAGCAACAATGAATCGTTGCTGTCCATCAAGGGAGTTATAATGGTTGAGATTAAATACGACCGATGGACTCATCGCGAAGTGCACCAAAATCTAGAGCGCATGATTTAAATCTTATGGATGGCATCAAACGACGTTTTATGTTTATGTTGATACTGGCTTAATTTTGGCGCTCTAATGAAAATCTAACGATCATGAGTAATGATAATGATTTGCCTCTTTAGATTCCAACACGACCCTTAATCTCAAAAAGGAGAAGATCCAATGTTCATGCCCAATTTCAAAATTTTATAAATTCTTTCTCTTATACGATGTAAACATTCTTAGATTTTTCAATCAAACAAACCTTTTAGACAACTCAATCTTTGAATCTCTTCGTTCAATCATGTTCTAGACTCCTTTCTTTGTCCAAGGAGTATTTGAAGTCAAGATCTCATTGATAAAATAGGGAGAAATCACTGCTTGAAGTCCGACTTTTATTTTTTGAAATCATAAAATGAAAAGCCTTGATCTAAAGATTAATTGGATCATTTCAAGCACAATTTTAGGATAGATTTCATGTTTTCCTCCTAATGTTTTGTCATTTAGCATTAGATTCTAATTTTGAAGGTTAGATTAGGGTAATTTTAGTAAATTTTGTCATCTCTCTCTCTTCACAAGCAAATTTCCTTCTCTTACCTCTTTGATTTCTCTGTGGATATAGATCCAATTTGAGTAACTTTTAATTCCATCAGTTGATCTTCAAGTCCTATTTCCAATTATATATATTTTCCCTTAATTTCTTATCTCAATTCATCATCTTATTTGATTGAATTTGAAAAATCTCAAGAAAAATATCCTACGTCTCTATGGATTCGACCCTTACTCACTACTATACTAAATCAATCCTAATTAATCTTGAAATTAAGTGAGTTTGGTTTTTATTTTGACTCGTGAACGTGTGCACGATTATAATTTGTCAACATGCTAGATCCTTCATTTCAGTATCACTACTTTTTATCTCGAGGGTGCCACTACTTTGGTAAAGAAAGAGATTAAGTATCTTTGTTACCTCAATGTTAGTTTAACCTAAGTTTGATAATTTACTTAGGTTTGCTTTTAATGTTTATGAAATATTATCTTGAGTAGTGTTTAAACTTTGATTAACAGCTGTTTGTCAAAATGATTTGAGAAAGGTATGTCTGTGTCAGTGCAGGTACTGATGGATTGATAGATTGACCCTCGTCAACTTCGGAACGCAGACATCGCTACGAATCAAAACTAGATTACCTATTCTATAATCTGCTATTAAAACATTTAAATAATTTTTTTTAAAGATAGGATTCAAATCTTCGTAGAACCATGAATTATCCTTAGTGTTCCCATTATCGTTAATTTCTATGTAATTAGAAATTATTAGTAAAGCATGCTATTATTTTTATTTTATCAATGACATTTCTCCTTATGTATTTTCATTTGCACTGTAGTCCTTTTCATATTAAATGTTATCTCAACTTATTTTACTTCATTTTCAGGTAATGTTAAGAATTTGTGAATATGCCCAAAATCCTCGATAAAAAAAAAATTTAAAGGGAAACAACGACTCAACGGCTCTTTCTCTCTCATTCTCGTGAAAAAAAACTAGGGCTTTTGCTCCATCGATCTTGTGCTCCAGCGATCTTGTGCTCCAGCGAAGAAGAAAATGAAGACGATTTCTAAATCGTCATCCTCAGCGAAAATCAAAAGAAGGCGACAACATCTCCTTCCACCGGAAGCTCTTCAACGACTCCTCTTTCTAAAATCTATATTCCATTTTCTGTGGTTATTTTCGAATTCGCGTGGTTTGTCAAATCGATTTTTTTAAGTTTGCGTTTGTTTCTTTTGTTAGATTTCGATTTCAGGTTGCTTCGATTTCATGTCTTATTTTCGGATTCCCTGTCACGGTTTCACTCATTTTGTTTTTATATTGGTATGTTGTTTTACGAAATTTGGGTTTTTTCCAATTTTTCGATTTTCTGTAGATCTCATTTTTATTCTCTGACTTTTGTTTTTTTAAATCTATTCTCTGATTTTTGTTCTCCCATTTTGTGATTTTTCAATTATCTATTATCACATTTTATCTATTCATTAAATCTATTATATATGTTTTATATTGTTTTGTTTTATCTATCTCTTCTATTCTATTAGAACAGTTTTAATACATCTGATTCCCTTTTAATTGTTGCTTTGTTTTTTATATCTGATTTTTAGGTGTTTTACGATTCAGTAGTTCTATCTGTCTTATTGATCAGGTAAATCTGTGCATTAGAAGAAAATTCAGACAGAACTCTATCGAATTTTTATTTAATTTTTTGATATTTTAAGGTTGATTTGTTAGTCTCATTTCCATCCTGTTAAGGATATATTAATCTAGTTTAATATTTATTATTATCCTGATAATATTTTTTTCCTGATTCCTTACTCGTAGAGGAGATTTTTTTTGAATTAGAAAGAGAATTAAGGTGAGTATCGTCAAGGTAAAATTTTAGGTAAAAGTTTTTATTTTATTTTAAGATATTGACATGTCATTTTCGTGGGTCGTTAAATAACAAAGACGATGGTCAAACAAAATTTATAAAACCGAACTCATAAAGATAAGATATAAAAATCAAGTAATGTGTAAGTATCGGGTCGATCCACAAAGAGCAGCATTGACTTTAATCGCAGAGTTGACTTGGTCAAACCTAGGTTTCAAAGGGGTTTTAAAGAAGTAATAATAAGAATTAATGAGTGGAAATGATATACATAGACCTAATAAGAAGTTTTAAGAATTTAAATCTCAGATTTGACAGAGAAAAGTCAAAAGTCAAAGTCAAAGCGTTGACTTTGACCAATAGTAGGTGTACTGTAAAATTAGAGAATCAAACAGTGTCAGAAGATTACGAAAATTATATATTTGAAAACTAGAGAAAAATAGAATTTCATTGGTATATAATTAATGGTTTTTGGATAAGAATTAGATTTACTATGAATTATTGAAAATCATGTATCAGAAAATCCCCGAAATGAACACCTCAGAGAAAATCTTCGAATTGATCAGTCAAATAAAATCCAAATCTTGCAATTTATATGTCAATGGAAAGCTAAGAACCAGAGGAATCTAAAGAGACCAAAATGATCGAATTCTGATTTGTAAATTAAAATTAATTGACCCCAAAAGTTAATGTTTGACTTCTGATGAAGGATAAACAGTCCTCGGTTAAACGTCAAATTGAAGGGACAAATGAACTCGGAATTCGATGAATTTACTATCCACGGAAAGCTGATCAAAAGAGGAATCCAATGAAACCAAAATCAAGTGATTTGGAATTATAATCAAAGAGATATTCAATTTTCAAAATCAGCGACTTTTCGGACTAAAAATAAGGAAAAATGAAGAACACTATGAACTACTTTCCAAAATTAAAGATCTAAACCTAATAAAAATATAAATTACCTCTTGATAATCGATCGAATCTCACTACTAACCCGATTTCCGCAAGAATGGGGCCTCAATTCTCGTGGATTGAAGCGAATTTGCTCGGATTCTTCCTCGTGAACGTTCGAAATTCAAGAGGAAAATTCGATAATCAAGAGATGAAATCGTGATTATCATGCTTCAATGGCTGCGTCTCTACACTCTTGGAAGCAGAGGATCACGAGAACTTAAAACCTTCCTCGAAACTCGCTTAATTTCTTCACGAGTCAATCAAAAGTTGAGTTTCAAAGGGAGAAATACATTGGTTTTAAAAAGGAAATTGGGCTTGAAATCGTGGGTGATGGAGCCGTTTGTGGGGGTGATTTGCAGTGTCGTGGGAGCAGTTCCTTGGGGCGGCATTGTGGCTTCCCGATCGGCATGAAATACGCATGGATTTGGCTCCAATTTAGCGTCAAAGAGACCACGATTTCCGCCACGATCGGGCCACGATTGTGGGTTAATCGTGATCCTGGATCTCCCTCGATCATCGTCTTGATCGATTGGAGGCAATTCCGCATGATAAGTTCCACGATCGTGGCTCGATCACGCAGCGATCGCGGTTCGATTGGACTGCGATCGTGGAGTTCTTCCACGTGTCTTCGTAGCCGTCCGATCGCGCTTCAGGTGAGTGGATGGTCACGATCGCGCGATCGCGTGGACCAAGATTGCGAGGAGCGTCCGCCGTCTGATGGAAGAAGATCGCGATGATGATCGCGATCGCGACGCCGTCCGTTCAATGAAGATCCATGCTTCCTCGCGCCGCCACGTGTCGCTCATCCAGCATATCACTTACTATTCTATCGTGCACGTGCCTTGATGGATGATTGCGTGGACTCGGGCCCACGCGATCGACACGTTTTAAATGAAGCGATTTGGATCCGACGTTCACCGCGCATCCACGTCACCTAGAAAAGGTAAGTATCGTGTGGGACATAGTCCCACACGGAAGAAAAAAATAGAATGCGCGCCTATAAATTAGAGGGCGGTAAACGCTTATTGCGTTACCGCCCCAAACATCTAACCAGGGCCCACTATTCCCGTGGGCCCTCCACTTACCAGCCTGCCACGTGGCGCCCCACACGGGCGCCCACATGGACCGCGTGATCGCGTGGCCTCCTGCCACGTGGCCGCGCCACTATGCGCCTCCTGCGCCCCGTGCGGGCCACCCGGGCTCTGCCACGTGGCCTCAGTGCTGCGTCGCACCCCGAGGCGGTCCCGCGCGCCACGACAGCCGCTCGCCACGTCAGCCGCCGCCTGGGCCTGCTCGCCACATCAGCCTGCAGGTAATAACCCCTTTTTTCCCGATTTTTAATAGAAAATACCTCTAAAAATCAAATATATAAATCAAATTAAATTCGGAAAAAGGGCATAAAACTTCAGAAATTCATAAATGAAAATATACAACTCCTTTTTAATCCAAATTTTCTCCATTGGATCACAAATTCTTTTCTTTTTAATATCATGTCATTTAAAATATATTTAGAAAGAAGAAATCAAGATGACTTATAATTTACTTAAATCATTTCTCATTAAACATTATAAATTATTAATTCACCCTAAAATCATCCTTCCAAACATTTACTAAAGTAAAAAAAAATCATTCAATAACAGAGATTAACTTCTATTAATTTAAACAAAAGATTAATCATCTATTAAGCATGAAATTATCCCTAATTTATTCATAAATATCAACTTTAGTGAAATGACATGCCAATGGAGAAAATTCCTAAAAAGTATGATAACATGCATCATATTCACATAAAATAAGCATGAATATGAGTTAATTAGGATAAGAATTCAAGTTATAAATGCATGTTATCAGATATACATGCTCATACTTGTGTAGGGATAAGCAGTGTTGATCTAGGGATAGGCATTATTATTCTTGTGCATGTATCAGTGTTACATTTCAGGTGAAAGTCAAAAATCAAAGTCAACAGCAGCAGTCAAAGTCAACTAAAGTCAAAGTGATCAGAAAGTCAAAGTCAACAGCAGTAGTCAAAGTCAATAGAAACAGTCAAAGTCAACCAGAGAAAGTCAGAGTCAACCAGAGAAAGTCAAAGTCAATAAGGGAAAGTCAAAGTCAACATCAATAGTCAAAGTCAAAGTCAAAGTCAAATCAGCACATCAGGGGGTTATATTAATTTGTTTTATTTTTAATAATATTTTTAAAATAATTGTTGTTACATCATTTGTTATAGTTTTGTTGTGATTAGGTTAGTTTGTTTTAGTATTTTTCATTACAGTTTTCTATTTTTATAAGTTTAATTAAAGTATTAGGATAATTACACATACCATCACACTTTAGGTGGACTCTTGGTGAGTCGTACTTACCCGTGAGGGTAAGGGGGAGATTCCTTGGGAATCATAGTGAGTCAGGACGACTCTAGGGAGTTGACTAGAAAGTCAACTCGAGGGATACTTGTTATTCACCTTGCAGGATCACTCAGACTCGAGGAGAAGCGACTTACTTGCGTGGATCGGTGCCGAGACTCGGTGACTACAGAGGGGCAGGCCAACCCGAAAGAGAGTAGGGAGCGGCGCGCGGAGCTCTGGGAGTTGGCCCGGGGGACGGGACGAGCGGAGGGGTACCGAAGGACGGCGGCGAAGTAAGGTCACTAACCGAGAGCGTGAGGGAGTCAGATCGAAAGATCGTGTAGAACTTTTGATCTGTTAATCCCAGCCAGCTAGTAGTTACTACTAGGGGATTAAAAAAGGGTGAGGAGAGACTCTAGGGGGACTATCTCCTCTTGGGACTGGCGCGGGGGTCTGGAACCCTGTCCAGTATAAAAAAATCTGGTCTACGAGTGACGTGAGAAAGTTGAGAGATAATCAACGAATTGAAAAAGGAATTAGAATAACATAAAGATCAAAAAGAAACTAATTCACCCCCCTCTTAGTAATTTCACCATCTCATTAGGGAATTTCACTCAAAACCTTGCAACAGCTAGAAGAAATTTCTTCTCAAGATCTTGTCATGTTAGCTGCTCTTAAGGGATTGGAGAGACAAACTAGAGAAATATTTCCTATTTTTAGCAACCTTAATTACAAAGTTTGAGCTATGAGGACACACCTTCACCTTAAAGGTCTTGAACTATTTTGATCATGATCAACGTGATCCCTAATTAGATCAAGCACGAACTAGACATGCAGAAGATCACAAAACAAAAATGGGGCAAACTTGAAGAGTAAGAATGGAGGAGTGTTGCATCTTTGAAAGGCAAGAAATTCAATCAATGAGGAGGGAATTTGATAATACTCCATTGAAGATGAAAAAATGACCGTGGTTTAGATTGGGAAGTTTTCAAGGATTTTGGTTGAAATGAGAGGATTATGAGAAAGATTTTGGATAGAAAAGTTATCTCAGAGCTTCTAGCTCTGTCTGTGGTAATTTTTATGCCATAATATTCTCTATTGAGAAATTTCAAGATCTTGATTCACTTATACCTAATGAAGTTATTGATTTTTTACATTTCCATGAAGACAAGGTGAAAGACAAATCAAAAAAGAGAAAAAGAGAAGGCTTTATTAGCTAGAGCTCATAGGAAGAGTACAAATAGGGATTTGATGGCTCACAAGAAAGAGGAATAGGTTGAGGCTGAGGTGAAGCTCTCATCATACAGAAGTTTTTGATACCAAAAGATGAAGAAAAACCAAGAGACCAAATTGTGGACATTATACCAGTGCATTCAAGCTTCCAAAGAAAATGAACCAAAGAAAGAGAAGGTTAAGAAGGATAATCTGGATGAGGAAGATAGTAATGAGACATCATTACTTATGTCTATGATTGGGAAAAGAGGGTTGTGGTATCTTGATATGAGCTCTAGCAGCCATATGATTGGGAAAAGAGGTTTATTCTATGAGTTTGATGAGTCTATAAAAAGGTACTTTGATGCTCATGGATAATTCAAGGATTGACATAGAGGATAGAGGCAAGATTATATTGAATTCTTGAAGAGATAAGGTATAATTTTGGCTTGCATCTAATATTCATTAGGTTAAGTAGGAATATAAACAAAAAAGAAATTATACCTGATTTCATCATTTGATTCTTCGTTTCCTTGGTTCATTTAGGAGAGAGAGATCTCTTGAATGTCCCCAAGCCAACCACGTAGTCTCTAGGAAAAATGGGACTCTTTCTTGAGGGTTATGAGCATGGGTACTCAAGTGGATCATGGCCTCCATATTTATAGAATAAAGGAGAACTTAGGCCTCTAAAATCATTAATTAGTCATCCAATCATTAACTAATAAGTGATTAATGGCCTCTACACATAAATAACAAGTGCTAATAAATAAATGTCTTAATTCCCTGAATTAACATAATTAAATCACTAGATGGGATTAAATGATATCTTATCCACAATAATACATATTATGCCCACTTAATAGAGATGAAAACCTAACAAGATGAGCTTGTCTCTCTTGTCAATGTCCTCCATATGCCCAAATTAAAAGGCAAATATCCTTAGTTTAGGGAGATTGGATGAGCAAAATTATAAAACTTTGCTTAAAATGGTGAGAAGGGTAGACTCTTGACCAAGGTGAAGAGAAGTTCTGAGAGACTTTACATATCCATACTCAATATTGTGGAGAATTTTCTTCACTAACAAGAAGACATCACATGGAAATGACATATAAGATACATGCACCTCAATTTCCGTTCCTTTCAGATGTTATCTACCTACGATATGTTCATGGGGCTACCTAAGATGGATAAAATTGAAGAAATTTGAGGACATTGTGTAAATTCAAAGAAATTTCTGAAGTAGAATTTTTTAGAGCCTCGGGAGGTCTAGAATTTATTCATGTTATCTATGTGCCTTATTTTAATCCGTAAACTCTCAAAGGTAGCAAATATTTTACACTTCTTATTAATATTTCTTTAGAATGATGTGGTGTGTGAATGCTCAAAAGAAAATTTGATGCACTTGAGGCCTTCAAGAAGTGAAAAAAACTATGGCTGAAGCTAAGAATAATGTGAAGATTTCTTGTTTGCAAACAAGCCAAGGGGGTGAATTCAATTCTAGGAAATTCATTGATTTTTGCACCCATGACTGTATCAAAATGAATTTTACTCCACCTATTCTAATTAACATAATGGTCTACTTGAGTGAAAAAATTGGACCATCCTTGGTGTGATTAGAAAAAGGCTTTAGAGCAAAGGCCTTCCTCATGAATGTAGGGGAGAGGTAGTTATTACTATTATTTGTCTTATTAACAAAGCACTCAAGAGTTTGAGGGCAACACTCCTCATGGGCCTTGGACAAGATTCAAGCTTCAAATTGATCTCTCACACTATTTGCATGTGTGACTCATGTAAAATTACTTAGTGGAATTTAAAAAACCTAGATAACATGACAAACCCATGATATTCATCGAGTATAAGAAGGGCTCAAAGGGGTATAGAGCATGTGATCCCATGACAAGAAAAATACATCTCAAACATAACACAGATAAGTTATATTTGAAGAAGCAAGTGATTGGAATTGGGAGAATTCCAAAGAGATAGAAAAATTAGGCTCATTTAATTTTCTTTCTTTATTGATTTCAGAGTTGACCAGGTCAACAAGGGTGCTGAACCTACTCAAATTTAGGAAATTGAGCCCAAAATCCATGAGTCTAAGGGTTCTATTTGTGAGTCATCATCTTCAAAGAAAAATTTTCCGAGAAAGTAAAAATATTTTAGACAAATTGATGCTGATACACATTAGGTGGATGATTTTAATCATGAGGTATATCATTTCTTTGAAGAATACCTTGTTTTTGCATACGATAGCTTAAGAAAATCTGTTTGGAAATCACCCATGTTAGGAAGAATTGAAGGGAATCGAGAAGAATTGAAAACTAGTGTCACTCCCAAAAAATTACAAACCTATCTGTTTAAAATGAGTTTTCAAAGTCAAGAAACGCCAAGGTCAAAATCTTGAGGTAGAAAGTCTGGTTAGAGGTGAAAGGGTATGCTTAAAAGTTTGGGATAAGTTTCTATAAAGTTTTTCCTCCATTGGCCAGAATTGTGACTACTTGGGTACTTATTGCTTTGTAACTTCAATCTGGATGGCTGATTCACCATCTTGACATTAAATTGACCTTCTTAAATTGTGAAATTTTTGGGTAGATATATGCAAAGCAGCTCAAAGATTTTGGAAACCAATGAAATTGAAGAAAGCCCTTTTATGCAATAATGAATATGAATAAATAATTTATTATGAACTCACCAAGGATTTTAAAATTATAGTGGGAGTTCATGTGGATGGTCTACCAGTGATTGGATATAGTGTGAAAAAGACCAAACTATTAAAAAAATGATGAAGATGTTTGAAATGACAAATCTTGGATAACTCACTACAGATTTGGGTATTCATGTGGCCCAGATTGATGGAAAATTTTTCTTAAACCAGAGTGCTTCAAAAAGACTCAAAGAGCATAAAATGCTTCTTGTAATCTTGCCCATACACCACTTAAAGCTAAGTTGAAATTCAAGGATGAGGAGAAGAAATACATGTGAATTCTATCGTGTATATGAGTTTAATTCGGGTGCTTTAGGTATCTCACTTCCACTCGACCAGATTTAATGTTCAGTGTGAATTTCCTAAGTTGATTTTTGAAAAACCTTACAACGGCACATCTAAAATCTATTATTCTTTGAGAAAATCAAACAGAGGAGAAATCAATGGGTGTACATGAAGACGTCAACGAAATCATGGAGGTGCTCATCTTCAGTTTTATTTCATTCAAATTTTCTCCCTCCTTTCAACTATACCTGCAATCGTGGCAGTCCATCTGCCATGTTCTATAATCTGGGGTGCGGCCTTGTAACAGACTGAAGAGCTTTTACTACTGTAGCTCTTGCTACGACCTGTTTGATGTGGGCCCGTAAGACATCGTGCTGCTCAGTGTCTCTGCTTCTGGCCTACTTTTAATCCTCTCAATATGATTCCGTTTTTCCATCTTCCGATAGTGTTCTTGTGAGTTCTTGGCGATCTTGAGAGACCGTTCGAGTGGTTAGATTCTTCAAATCTAATGTTTTTCTATGAAGAGTGATGATACATGCTCAAATTTCATCTTGTATTCATTGTTTTTCAAATTCCGCCAGTTTATCAAATTTCACCGACTCATGTCTGGCTCCGGACTCCACTATGATCAACAGGTACAAAGGAATGTAATGGACGACTTGATCTGGGCATTCTGATATTGCTGCCGTGCGCCACCTAAATGTCCGGCCGCAATGCCAAGACAGATGGCGGTAGGCCCCGTCTCCGAAAGTTCCTACTTCTAAGCGAATCATCATATTTTTCTACCCTAGCAGGCAAGCAGGTGATCCTTCAACAAAGGTAATCTATGTCGTCTGCTGGTTTACCACTTAATGCGGACCCGCGTATCTTCAGAAGTGACGGGCCTGCTCAAGTTCAAAATTTTTCTTTTCATTATCTTCCTCTTTCATTCATTTTTTTTTGGGTTTTTCTTCCCATAGCTAGAGGGCACATCACCACGTGGACTGCGTTAAACTGCTTCTGAACGGCATCTCGAGAAACAAGAAATCCGAGGGTCGATCTTCAATGTAGCTCAGACAAACATGCGCAGCAGATCCATATGGGATTGGTGGACACTGGCACTGGCGACGATGACCGTTGGCCATCCAAGTAATGTCTATCGGAACAGGTTAGTCCTCCATTAAGCCCTAGTTTTTTTCCCTTCATTTCCTTCTCTCCCATCGAACCTGTAAGATTTTCGTGGATTCGATGTAATGAACCGAACTCTTAGGTCTTAAGCTCTCTAAATCACCCGTCTATGATCTACTTCCGTCGAGGAGCAGACGGGTACGTTCGTTTCTAGGGTCGTAAGAAAAATCTTAAATGTGCAAAATCTGACCGAAAATGTTCACCGAGGACTAAAAGTCGGTCTTCTTAGTCCTGATTATTCTTCCCTGGCTAAATTTCAGAGATAGAAAGCTGGATTAGGAGTCATTTCTACGATTACGATTTAGAACAACATCAAATTTGCGATAGTCAATAATTGTTTATTGGCGCGTGGGTGCTTAGATTATCCTACATTCTCAGGGTTATGACTGCATCTGGGTGATTCAGTGACTGTTCTTAGAAAAAGTCAGCTGAGTGATCTATATTTAAAGTCTTTTATGGCTTTGACTCTCATTCAATCGAAGCAAATATTCAAGAACCTTAGCTATTACTCTCCGATTTTTGTTTGATTTCCCTCTCTGTATAAATATATCTCCAAAGAAAGAAGTTAAGTTCGAACAGCGAAGGGATAATTTATCCGACTGATTGGCGAACACTTACAGTCGGTGCGATATTGGATTTGTGAATGTTAAGAGAGAGAAGAGCGCTGCAAAGTGGACATGGAATTGTTGGTGGCGGAGAAGTATTTGGATCGCTGGAGAGGGATAAAGAGAAAAAGATGAAGTTTTTAACGTTATCTATATCCTTTCCCTCCCGATATCTCTGCGGAATCAATTGATCAATGGCAAAAAGTTTTCGGCGGAAAGTTGTAAAACCGAACAATGAAATTAATGCAGATCTATTTGTCTCTCGCATGCCCATTTTCATGAAAGCAGATGCATGGGAGAGGATACTTCATGAATGAAATGGTGAACATGGTAATAATAAAGACCAATTCCAGGTCCCTTTTTCATGGAAATAAATGTTATAGGAACAGATAAGATAGGCGCGTAGCATTGAGTATGGGAGTTTCATCTTCGTAGTCTTGGTAAGATGTGGTCTCTCTATCACTCTCTTTCCGTTTCTCTTGGTGTCTCTCCAATAAATATGCTTTAATCTTGTTCTTCTTTAAATTTATCTGAAGGTGCTACTCAGGCCTCCGTGATAAGAAGTCTAGTACCATGTTTTTGCGTCAGTAAATCTGCTTGAGCTTTCAGTATGATGCTTATACCCAAACGGAGCGATTGTCTTCTTGGCTTGACCACTGCAGGGATTACCTGTTATACTTTTGGTAAGGTATTAGCTAAAACATTTGCCCTAAATTCTGTTTGGAAACGATAAAAAGTGCTGACATCAAAACTTGACCTAATCCTTGAGCTATCCAGATCGGGTCATAGACTCTCTTCACTCTCCGTCTCTCATATAGTTGAACTTTCCTGTCAGGTCCAAGCCGATTAGAAACTCACAGAAGATGGGTCGATCCAAAAACCTTCCTCCTTGCAATAGTATCACGTTTCAGCGCAAGGTAATTGAAGTGCGAGATATATTAGCATCAGAAGTTGAGGATTTTAGACTATGGAGGGAGGATGGGACGCGAGAGCAGGGGGATGTAAAATTGGAATTAGGATAATAACGGGATTCAACTCATTGCTTATTCAGCGGAATTACTTCATAAAAAATGGTCAATATACAGTTGTCAGGGACCTGTAGCATTGAGCAGACGCAGAGGCTGAAGCCCAGCCAGAAGCCCTAGTATCTGAGGGAACCATAAGATTGAGATACTATTGCAGGGCTTTGTAAGTTAAAAACTGTACTGTCATGATTGTCATTCGTGTATGTCAAAAAAAAATGGGATTAATTATTTTTGAATTGTATTGTTTTCTGTTTGGGTGCCAATAAATTTGCTCCGTTTCTGTTTTTTCTTTTAGGGCACGATAGGATTTGTTTGGGGCATCTAGAGACGCAGGGACTGAAACTCAGCCCGACAGCCTGGTAGCCGAAGGAACCAGAAGATTGGGATACTGTTGTAGGACTTCGTAAGTGAAAAAATTGCGTTTTTGATAAACTGCACTTTCATGATTGTCATTCGTGCGAGTAAAAAAATTAGGGTTAATTATTTTCGAATTGTATTGTTCTTGTTTTTCCTTTTTTTCCCCTTTTATTTTGCACAATAGCAATTTTTGGGGCCCTTTTTCCCCTTTAATTGATTCTGCTCCAAAACTAGGAAAAAAATGAGCTATGAATGCACATCGAGAATGACACGATTTTATGTCCACCAAATTTGTCGTAGTTTTGCACGATTTTTCTTCGCTTTGTACGCTAAGTGCTCTGTACGAAGAAGTCCATTCTGACCCACGTTTGCAAACAATCTTACCACGAATATCATATACCAGAACTGCCCTCCCTTCCCCTTATTACTCTCTCTTCCTCTCCCTTAGTACTTATTTTCTTCCCCGAATCCCTCCCAGGTTGTTTTTCTTTTCCTTTCTCCCTCTTCCTACTGTATCTCCCTCTCTTCCTTTCCTTAGCAAAACTGTTGTCTCTCAATCACTCCCTCACTCTTGTTGCTAATCTTGCTCTCCCTCCTCGGACCCTCCCTACTATCTTTTCACTCGGCCTCTCAGAGGCTTTCCCTATCTTTTGAAGCACTATGGAACTTGCAAGCAACTGCTACGATTGATCGGGGGTCAATCATGAGAAATTATAAAGAGCTAGAAATCGAGGTTGCTGATATTCTAACCCTACACACGACTATGTAATACACAGTTAGGAAGTTTATAAGCCTCAAAACTCGGAGTAAGAGAATTGTCTTACCTCTTCACCAGAAAAGAAAAGTGGTCAAGCACCCTTGAAAATATTTTTCCCAATGGTATCTCCTTTTGTGCTTTGAGGAGGCCTTTCAATTTTATTCTCTACTTATCTTGTTCAATTTGATTCCCGATGTTCTAACCTTAGTATTCCTTCCCAAGACTGCATCATAATTTCTCTGTTCCTTCGTCGAAAATTCCCTTGGCAACATCACCTGTCGTCTTTATCGAAAAACATGTTGAATGCTCTCATATATGAGCATGGAAACAATAAAACATATGATACTCATTGAGTAATGTCTGATTCTGCATAACATGACAACAAAAAAAATTTTGTATATGGGTATTTTGGTAATTCTGTCATTCTGCGCTTTAGAAAAGTTTTTACTACTTTTCAATCTATAGAACATGCCATTATGAAGGCACTGAACAGAAAATTTCAAATCTCGTCGTACCATGAATGCTTTATTTTCTTCCAGTTTCACAACTAATTTTTTGTGCTCTCGTCCTTTGTTCAGATTGATCTATCCTCCCGGGCAGTTTTCTTGCTCAGAGTTTGCACGTTGAGTTCTTTTATGACGTAATTGTGGAATTTTCTATTATGTTTGAACTCTCACCACAATCACTCAAAATATATGTAAAATATTTGTAATTGCTAATAATGTTATGTACTCTCGGTGTAGGAAAAATTTTCATTTTTATTTTTCCGGTAACTCTTTACGGAACAATTCTAAAAATTAGTATGAACAGTGCTGTTCGTTAGCTTGGAGGAAACTTTGGCTTTTCCCTCCCTCCTTACTTTATCCAACCGAATTAAATATTCCACTATGTTGGGAAATGACATTTTAATCTGACTGCCTCCTTTTGTTATCATCGGCGGTTGGTCAGTTGGTCTGAGATTCTGATCTGAACATGGAAAACGCCGAACGATTTGGGCGACCGGCGGCGCCGCGGCGCTCCGCCTATGCCCAGCGGCCACGTGTTTTTGTTGCCGGTAGGCTTCGGCATTGACCTCCGAGACAGATTCCGGTGGGCCCCCTCAGCCGCGAGCAAGACCCCTAATCACTGTTCTCGGGCGGTTTTCTCACTTACTCAGAAACTGTTTGGATTTTTCTTATCGCCACGTGACATCTCGATTCTCGATAAACGAGAAACCCAGGGGTTCGTAGAGGAGCCGAGACAAACATGCGGCGACAGAGACGACCAACGTAGTTTCGCAGAGCAGATCGATAAGGGATTTGTGCGCATGGGCGTCGACAGCAACTACCAATGGCCATCCGATTTTGTGTCACTCGGAACAGGTTAATCCTCCATTGCTTTTATTCTAATTCTTCCTACCTTGGCGAACGTTTTAGATCTCAAAAGGATTCAATGGAATTGATTGAGCTCTTCCGAGTCAGCGGTCTTCCGTGTCATTTTCCTCCCGAGGAGAAAACGGATACGTTCGTTTCTAGGGTTTCGCAGCGGGAGACGCCCTTGCATACGGACATATATGGATGTTTGGAGAGGGACAGAGAAAAAAATTTCTAAATGTAAACCAAACCCTTCCCGCCCGATCTCTTTCCTGAGAAACGATCAATAGAACCATATTTGCATTAAAAATGGCGTAAATGTTGGCCTCTTTTTGGTATTGCAACGGATTTATTTGTCTCTGGCATGCCCATTTTCATGAAGGTCTATGAACCGGATGCATCGGAGAGAATAATTCTTTTCTTTTATTTGAAGAAAAAGAGGAGGATCACCCGCGATCGGTGATCCGCCCTGGAGAGTATAATTCATGAAAGAAATGGTTGGCATGGAAAATATTAAGAACACTAAGAGCTTCCTTTTTCTGGGAATTAGTGTTCGAGGAAAGATTGGCAAGTTACAGCCGATTAGATGAGAACGTAGCATTGAGTATTCCTTTTTATCTCTTTTTAACCATGGTAAGGAGTGGTTTTCCTATCTCTCTCTCTCTCTCGGCCTTTCTCCTTCTCTCTTCCATAGATATTCCTAAGGCGGTCCTCAAGCCTCCTTTTTTAACCTAAGTTTAGAACTAAGTGTTTGCACCAGGGAAATCTGCTTTAGTTTTTAGTGTAATCCTTTTGGCTTAGATTGTCCTTTTCGCTTGACCTGTGCAGGGTAATCAACAGTCATTCTTGTCGAAAGGTTTATGCTGAAATCTTTCGGATGTTCGAAATTCTGTTCTGTCATGGTAAGGGAAGAGCATCAAAACTTGAGCTAATCCTCGAGGTATCCTAATCGAGTCATGGACTCTTTGCTCGCTGTCTCTCGTACAGTTGACTTTTCATATCAAGCCCAAGTTGATCCATAAACCTGCTTACTAGCAGTTGTCTCGAGATTGAGTGAAAATTTACTCGAGGGTTTAAGACACAGGGAGAGACGAGGGGGGTAGCGGGATAGATTATTAGAATTAGGGACGACCGAAATACTGAAATGGCGACAGGAGAGAGAAGACGGGAGAGACAGAGAGAGAGCTGACTGCGGCAGAAATCGGCGGCAACTACTTTCTGCATTGTCTAGGCGTTATATGCCCAGTGATCCGGCTGGTGCGCTTGCAGGCTCAAAGCCTATTGCAGGACGAGCCCTGTCACGTGGTAATAGAGAAGCTCGAGCGAAGTATCAAGAACATAATTCTACCCCTTCGTGAAGTAAATGTGAATTCGTCTGCCAGTTTGTAGCCTTCCGCTACCTTCTTACCTAGCCTGGTTCCATGCAACCCAAGCTTGCAGGGTCAGAGCTGCCTTGAAGAGTCTCCGCATCTCTAGGCGGTCTTCCGTATTTTCTTGGACGATCCATTTTCTCTCTAATTTAACGAACGCACAAATTCAAGTTGAAAGTCCTTGTTCTTCGATCTTCGCTATGATGAGATGGTGTCAGGGAAGCAGACCAGGCGACCCATTTGTAGGCAGCAAGCAGAATGGGCTTCTCTCACCCATTTCGTTTATAGAGAGACATATTTGTGACCAACTAGAGAGAGGAAGAAGGGGGGGTGGAGGAGAGAGAGAGAGGAGTGGGCACAAGGCGAGTATTCAGCGATGACGAGCAAGGGAAGCTCGAGCGATGGGAACAGGAGGCAAAAAGTGAAGAAGACGAAGCTCAAGCAAGAGCCCTGTGTCTCCGGCGCCCTAATCCGGAGCATGGTGAGGCAGTTCACAGCCGCCAGGTCAAAGGAACCGTCTTTTCACCCTCTCCCTCTCTCCGGCGACGGCAACTTCTCTTTTTATCCCGGCCCAAGGAAACAGACCAGGAAGCGGTACCACTACTCTACGCCGCTCCATACATCACTCCCCAGCATGGCTCAGGCCCGAAGAGAAATCGTAGCCGCCTTGAAACTCCACCGAGCCACCGTGAATCGAGATTCTACTTTACAGCAGCATCCTATTACTTACGATTGTCTGCTCACTAGTTTCCCTTCTTCTCCTGTGAACATCTCACAGAGTTTGGAGATCAGTCTTCAACCGAGTCATTCTGAAATGGCGCCGCTGCTAGCCTCTGCCGCGTTGCACCCAGCCATGAGTGATGAAGAGATGGCCGTCATTCGGTCCGTTGCCGAGCACTACGACGTTGAGTATAGCGACAGGCTCAGCCTGGAGGAGTCTGCATGGTGTTGCCCCCGCGAGTTTAGTCCGCCGCCATCTGAGCTCATTCTATCTACACATGAAAGATCAATGATACTAGCTGGCTTAGATCTCTCTTGATGGGAGCTGACTTTTGGTCTTTGCACTTTTTTAAAGTTTTATCTTTTAAAATCGGGTCAACGACCCATAGCTTTCATAACGTGGTCCACTTCTCATGGATATACCTCCCCGCCAATGGGCATTGACCGAGACCGGCCGGGGAGTTGACTGGTCCATCTTTTCCGTGCGGTGACCCGACCACTAAATAGTGGTATCCTACGTACTGTTTCGTCACCACCGCGGTCAAACTCCGAGGGAAGACAGAAAATCATTCATCACATTATTTATTTCCACAGAATATAATTACATAATCTATTCGGCAATCGTGACATTAATTTTTTATTTTCCTCGGCTGTCACTTGTTCTTCTTCTTCTCTTTTTCTTCTTCTTCATCTGGGTCAGCGTAGTCACCGCTGCCGTAGGGGCTGAAAGCCTCACAGAACCAAGTGGGTTTGCGCCAGCTAGGGGACCCCATCTCCTCGCACATCTCGTCGCTGTGATTGATGCTGAAGGTGGAGATACAGTGCCTTTTGTAGAACCGGGTCGTCCTCTTCATGATCTCGGTTTCCTCCGTCGTCTGCCTGAACATGAGCTCCACGCTCGGTAACTCGAACCGCCCGTCCAGCAGCCGGGACAGCCACTTGCATCGCAGCTCCGACGTGTGCAGATTCGACACGCTTTCTATGTACCCGATAAACGCTATTTTCGGGATGAATGGGTGGATCACTCCCCTGCGAAAAATGCCCATAAAACTTCCTCCGTGAGATCGACGATTTTAGGGTTAGGAATATAGGGTTATGATTTACCGGTAGAGGGGCATGACGCCGTTGGAGTCCTCGAGAAGGCCGCGGAATGGTCGGGGTAAGATGGAGTAGAGCTTCTTCTTGCCTTCGTAGCCGGTGGCGAGCAGGATGACGTCTGCCTCAAGCCGGGATCCATCCTCCATGACGACACCTTTCTCCCAGAACCACCATTTCGCGGACTTCTGGAACTTGATACGTCCTTGATCAGCCTCGGCGAAGAAATTCTCCGGCAAGATCGCCATCTGGCACGATGCGTAATCCTCAATGAATCCGTGCTCCGGAACCAGCCCGTGCTTCTCCAGAGGGAGCTTCCATTTTAGGTACGATTCTATGAATCTAGACATACCCCACCTCTACGTTCGAGACAGATGAACTCGCCATTAGATCTTCCGTAGGAGAAAGTAGACGAAGAAGAAATCATCGAAGAAGATTTGATACCACAGGAGTGATAAGACGACAGGCGAGAGATCGGAAGAGACCCTGGTTGGGCCGGTCGTGGATGAACTGGGCTGATCTCGTGGAGAAGAAGAGGAAGAAAGGGAGCCCCCAGATGGAGTAGTGGGGCACCGTCCAGTGCAGAGTCCTAATCACCATCGTGCATGGCTGCCCGTCCTCTCCTGCCACATACTTTCCTTTTTAAGCCTTTTTCGTCCTTCACTTTTGTAATTAAATCATAGGCATAAAGTTCATAAGAATTTCTCCGTCGTCCGTTTTCATACCTCGATTGGCTTCAGCGCACTCCATGGCCATGTCGATGGCCGACTTCTTGTACCCTATGATGACGACTTTTTTCCCTCTCATCAGCTTGTCGGTGCTTTCTTTGTCCAGCTTGCAGTAGTCCAGCGTGTGCATCACCTTGCCTTTGAACACCTCTGGCCCTCCTTTGTAGGGATAAGCAGGCATCCTGGGCACGTCCCCGTATTTTCCCGTACATATCACCAGGAACTCGAACTTGTACCACTGGTCACGATCACGATCATGTTAGATTCAGAATCACAAGAAGAACAAGTTAATGGGTTTCCGAGGACCGAGTACTTGGATTGTGGAGTCGTCGCCAGATAGAACGCCGACTTCCCAGATGGGAAGTTTGTGCTGCTGCTCGCCGGTGGCCCAGACATTGACGTGAGGCTCATCGGCGGCGGTGTGGAGCTTGAGCTCCACGACTCTCGAGTGCAGGCGGATATGAGGCCAGAGATCGAAATGGGTTGCGTATCTCTCGAGGTACTCTAAAATCTCCAAGTGGGTGGGGAAAGAGTCGCTTCGATCCTCCCATGGGAAGTCGGAGAACTCGTAATCTTTTCTTGGCGTCTGTAGCTTCGTGCTACGGAAGCAGCAGTGCCGCCAGACGCCTCCGATGGAGTCCGTCGCCTCGAAGACGATCGGGTTAAAACGAGCTAGTTGCTTTGCTGCCGCTAGCCCGCTTATTCCGGCACCCACTATTCCCACCTTCCTTACTTCTTGAGCCATGGTCAAGAAGAAGAAGAAGAAGAAGAAGAAGACCACCAACTTCAACAGGAACAAGAATACCAGGAACAGGAAGATGATGATGAAGATAATGAACAAGACTTTTTTTGTCTCTGTCTACACTCTTGAACTGATTGCGCCGAAGAAGGCCTCCGAACGAGGAAGAAAATGACTATTTATAAGACTCTGATGTGTGACTATGGCAGCGGGGCAGGGAAGGACTGACCGAGAGAGGCCTTGCTGCTCTCTCTCTCTCTCTCTGTGGGCGACGCTTGTAGTTCAGCCGTTTACCAGTTTGTTGGTGGAGGTGAGACCCACATCAGAAACTCGCGGGATAAAAATGCGCAGGTGCTTCAGGTGTCAGCTGAAGCCCGTCGCGTGGGACATGATTGTAACGTGGACAGTAAAAATTATGGGCCCCACATTATTTGTTTTTAGTGACAATATAAGATTTTCTCTTTGACTTTCCTAGCTTTGCCGGGGAACTCTTTGACCTTTCTTTGCGGTCAAAGCCGGTTGTCCACCCGTCTGTAAATGGCGCATCTCGGGCCTCCGCACGGTCCCTTTCCATCCTTCTTCTGCTCTCCGTAGCTTTCGACATCTTTTCCGTGACGTTGACCATCGATGCGGAACATTATCAAATGCCGTTTATTATTGCTGATAAGGCGCCGCTGAATATAGAAAACTGTAGAAGATGAAGAAAAAAAGCCCGAGGACGAGGAGAGATGACCCGGACGGTGATGGAGACTCCATGGCGTGTGGCACGGAGTCTACTGAGACGAAGCTTGGACGACGCAGTGATGGTGAAATTCGTACGACCCTGCACCGAAAGGATTCCTTTGACTGCGCCGTCGGCATCTGCCCGTTCCGTGAAGGAAAGAAAATGAGGGGTGGCCATCTCTGGGGGGCTCACGAGAGAGAAGAAGAAAGAATCTCAATATCTGCATTGGTCGCTTTCCCTCTTGAGTTTCTGAGCAGTTGCTGGGGAAAGACTGACAGTGATAGCGAGAGAAATTTGCGGTTTTATTCAGGCTGACGAATTATTCGCGTGGACCGACGTATAATTTAGTTCATTTGATGGTTCCGTGGATTCGTTTCCGATATTTTCTCTCTCTAAAATCTTAACCAGTTATAGACCCGGTATACACGTTGGATAACGAGGGCGACGGGAGGGGATCAAAAGGAATTGTTTTGCATCGCTAGACCTTCGGTGGTCTGCCTATGGTCAAAGTCAAAACCATCTCAATCAAACAGCTCAGCACCTCATCTCTGCATACTAATCTCTTTCGCCGTCAACGGAACATGACTGGTTTCGTACGTTCAGCACGGCCAATTGCAGTGAGAGAAACTAGAGAGGTAGAGAGAGAGAGAGAGACGGAGCGAGAGAGACAGAGGCACAGAGAGAGACAGAGGAAGACCGGGAAAATACGCGATGGCTGTTTCTGGAATGTGTCCTTCACGGAAGGCTGGGTTTTGAGATCACGACAGAGAAACAGATACGGGCCCCGACTGACTTTCTGGATTCTGAGAAGCGCGCTCACTGAATCTAATAAAATAACAGTTATAAACGAAGAACAAAGAAGTATTTTAATCGTCTTACTTGGCGTGGGAACAAGCGTGTCTTCCCCACGGGGGGCGGGGAAGAGACAGAGAGATCAACGTAGTAAGATCTCCAAAGCAGGGAAAGAGGGCGAGATTTTGATGAGAGTGGGGGGAGAAAGCTATCGCAGTGAGGAACATTAAGTTTAACCTGGCCTGGTCTTCATCACGGGTCAATTACATTCTTTAGCAAGAGAGGAGATCAAAGTGAAAAAAGGGAAAGAGGGTAGGATGGGGAAGTTGACCATTTGGCTACCATGCCCAAATGACCCAGATGACCCTACTTGAATCTACTGCTTAAGTACTTTGAATTGAAGGATTGATATGGACTTAGATTCTTTGGTGTTTTCTCTTGGATGAGATTGCACGGAAACCACAAGAGGATATCAAGGGAATAAAGTCCATGAGAAGCCCTATATCGCTAGACACAGCTTTGCTAAATCCTAGATGAATTTAATATTCATAAACCTCCCACCTATGATATCTCAACATTTAATCTTGTTCGAAAGGAATCAACCATAGTGCTCTATCTCACTAATTTTTTCTAGAACACATCTTCCAAATCAAAACTCATGTCCCCATTGCATGCATACTACCAATTCTTGAGGAGACCATGCCCATGGTGATTGGGTTATCAATAGATCTTCTCACTCATACAACCACGCCCATGTAATTTGACTCCATTGCCATGCTTTTCACTGAAGGCCAAGAGACAGGCTATGATCATGAATACAATTGAGGGCAAGGCCATGGTAGATGGAAAAAATTCCTGCCATGTAAATTTGGGTAGAAGCTTATCTTCAACTCAAAAGTATTATGAGAAGTTTAGAAAATAATAGTGAGGACAAAAACAGCTTCGTGATCTATA
The DNA here is from genome assembly GCA_024174645.1 of Lemna minuta. NCBI lineage: Eukaryota > Viridiplantae > Streptophyta > Magnoliopsida > Alismatales > Araceae > Lemna > Lemna minuta. The sequence goes on along the minus strand of CM044104.1, from coordinate 1,418,436 downwards.
CATGTGATTACTTGATCCAATCAGTCCACTAGATCCAATGAAAGCCAAAGTATGAAACATAACTCAAAAGCAAAAAAATTGAGTTCAACTACACTAGAGACAACATGTAACAAAGCTCTATTTTCCTAAAAAGAAATCTTTTGAGATAACTGAATTAGAAGGATCATCTCACTCCTTTTGTTGAGTAACCTTTTTCTTTTAATCTACTCTTTATAATGACCTACTTTTTTTATGTGACAAATGTTTTTCTCCTATCGACGGAAAATATACTATTCATCCCGCACCTCATCTTCTTTTTGACCAACTCTTAATTGTACATTTGACTTCCCAAAGAATATATTATCCTTAAGCGCTACCATCTTAATATAACACTACTACGTCATATTTTTCCGCTTCCATGAAAACTTACTCAAACACTCATGATTTGCTTCCTTGATTCTTCTATCATTTGACATCACAAGTTTAGTGATCATGAGGTACCCAAAGGCTAACAAGTTCATTCATTCCCTCATAGTTCTAGAGTAAAAAATTCATGCGCATGGGTAAGCATCACCTTGGAATTTTGATCTTATTTAAACCATGACTGATTTTACTAGACTAGTTCAGACTAAATTTTCCTAGAACTTTTTTTATGCTTGGCTGTCAACACATCATCATATTTATGATTTGATTAGTCCCACTTGTCTTGGATAATTCTGAAAGGTCAAGCTCAAGTCTTTTGACCATTCAAATCTTTCTTCACAAAACTGCTATACAATAATATCTAGAGCATCTTCACATTGATAATGTCCTTAAATTCAGTCAAGGGTCTCTAAATGATTTTTTATATAGATATACATTATTTTTTCATGAAACCTCATATCTCCATACCTCTAACAATGGGGTAATATTGATATGACTCACAAACTAATGTTTGAAATTGGTATCACAAGTATTTTGTTTAAATATTACTCTCATTACAGCTTACCATAGTAATCATCTCCCTTCCTTGCCCTTCTGCAAAGAAGTTCTAGTGTGTCATCCTTATTCAAAGGTGTTGATACAATTGATATCATAAATTGCTATTGGATGTGTATATCATTTCTACAAACTTTAATCTCTACCTGGGCTAGCTATCTCCTTGGGCCATCTTGTTGGCTATTCTTGGAGTAAAAACATGTGTCATATTTATCTCATAAATATCTAAATGCATCTTTTCTAATGATATCAACTTCTTTCTGAATTTAATGACTCTTCACACGAGTCATTGGGCTTCACATCTTGAGTTATTGAGAATTTAAATTGATGAAAGTGACTTGTTCTAAAGTTCATTCGATTGCTTTGGAGAATTAAGAGATTCAATTAATATGCAGCATTCGCCAAGCCAAGTCTACATTTAAGTGACATAATGATGGGTTCAATGTGTCAAGTCTTGGGATTTCCAAGATCTTGGGATTTACAAGATCTTGTCAAATCTTGGGATTCACATATGAGCATTCGCCAAGCCAAGTCTGAACGCATTAAGCACCAAAGAAAAATTTAAAAAGTAATTTCATTTTTTTCCGTGCACTTTTGTGAAACCTTAGTATGTGGCGTAGAAAGAAAAGTTCACTTTATAACTATCCAAGGAGATTGTTCTTCAGTATCTGATATTGCACATGAGATGATGAAGATATACTTGCTTATGAAGAAACATGGGTTCAAAAATTACCCAAACCTAAGACTACAAAATATGAGAATTAAAGCATCTTCTCAATTTTGAGAAATTCAAAATTTCATGAATATAGAAAGCACATGATCATATTTTTTTCATTGTTTTTATGATTAATTACATTGAAGAGTTATCTCTTTGCCAAACATTGCATCTTTAGACCAGCGACCGTAAATTTTCATCAATTCCTTGAATGTTTATTCATATGACCCACCATATAAAAAATTAATGAACTTTGGATACATCATCTTGCGATCTCGGAAAATTTAAAATGATTCACTGGGAAAAAATTAATGAATAAAGTGTACTTATCGCATCAAATAGAAGTAAAATAAGGATTTTTGATAGGCATAAAATTGAAACTGATGAATAACACCGACATTGAGGGAAATACTTTACGTTGAGAGGATGCTCAACAATATTATACATCCAGCCGATTTGATGCTGAATAAAAATGTTTAGTCGTAAGGTCGGATATGGAAGCCGTCGATGAAGAAATTGTTTGGAAATCATGAAAACCTTATTTATCACATAAGAAGAACTAAATGCCATAACGGTGAGCATATAGAATTATTTGACTGTTTCTTTAGGTAATAGGTAAATCGTCAAGTGGAGAAAAGAGGATGAACATCAACATCATGGAGAATCCATGATGCACGATGAACAGAAACATAATGGAGTAGGAAAGAGGATGAACAGTGCCATCATGGAGTAAAAAAGAGGATGAACGGCAACATCATGGAGAATCCATGATGCACGATGAACAGAAACATAATGGAGTAGAAAAGAGAATGAACAGTAACATCATGGAGTAGACCAGAGGATGAACAGTAACGTTATGGAGAATCCACGATGCAGATTATCAATAGCATTCACTCTTGTCTACTCGTTGTGATTCGTCCTCTCCCTCTCATCTCTTTCCAAAACGATCAAATGACTATTAAAGCTAATGGAAATTAGATGCTGGGTTCTCAATCTCTCTGGACGCAGAAAATCCTTCCCAGGACCTGAGGTAGACAACAGGAAACTGCCCGGAAAAATCCTCACAAAGCTTTGACCGAATTAAGAAGAAGAAGAGGAAGATGGTGACGACGACAATGATGCAGAATAAAGAATAACAAAACAATAAAGAATAATGCCGTGGAGAAAATAAAGAAAGACTCAGCGCGAGGAAGAAATCATGATCATGACGCCGAATTTTACTTCCGATTTATCACAGAGAAAGAGAGAAAGAGAAAAGATAGAAATAAAGTTAGACTGATAGCGAGAGAGGTGACCTACTTTAATTGTCTAAAAAAGAAGAGAAAAGTCGGAGGAGTGAATTCAAGCGGATGCAGTAAATATCCTGTCTGGTTCCGCCCGCTCGTCACTTTCCCTTCTGTCTGCATCTTGCTTTCTCTCTCTAAAAGTAGAACCTCCATCACAATCCTCGTAGGGGTCCGTGATAGAGAGGGGGCAGTCGGCACAAGGACGACGTGAAACATGGAAGTTGACTTCTCTCTTACGTCAACTTCCATCACTGAAGTAATACTTTTCATCGCGGGGTCTGCCGCCGGTCAAATGAGAACACGCCGTATTTCCTGTGGCCGACATCTCAGGTCATTAATAAGGGACATAGATCCAATTTTTCAGGTTTTTTGGATCATTTGGAAAGCATTTTTCTGGCTCACTGTTTTAAAAATATTGGAGAATAACTTAATACACATGCAGTCAGGAATTTAGGCGCAGCCTTGGTCATCACAATTCCTGGTTTACTGAAATTTTTTTACCTCCCTTCCCGTTCCTCCTGCCCCTAGTCTATGGTTGCTTGTGAACATTTGGCTAATCTTCCATTAAAAGTTTTCTTCTTCAAAAGAACATGCCCAAGGGATCTATCACTGATGCAGCATCATATCCCTTGCAATTCTTCTCCACTTCAACCTCCTTATTGAGATTTCATGTTGTTGCCGCAACATGTTGATGTCGCCACTGCACCAGATCCGCCGCACTCACTTTCGCTGGCCGTTTGGCATCACATGAATTATAGATTCTAATAGAGAGCTTGTGATCAAAGCGTGTAACACTTAGTCATTCTTCTACCATTTCCAATAATTAGGGTTTGTGATGTGTGTTCCTTTCTCATTGTTCTTGGAAATAGGGGCTGATTCCTCCTCGAGAATATTCACCAACTCATGAGTCCTCAAAAGAGGAAACAATTGTGTTTCCAACAATGGCAAAGTGTCTCTAGCCTCTTCCCCATCTTCTTGCCTCTTTAATCTAGATGATCGTTTCACTCATTGTGAATCCTGATGAATCTTTCCAAGCCATTGGGCTTATAGTTCGAAAACAAGAGATAGATGAGAAGAGAGAAGACTTGCAGATAAAGAAATAATTGATAAATTATATTGAGAAAGGACAACTTTTGGTATTTATAATGGTGCTCGATTGAAAGAATTATAGGAAGGGAGAGTTGAAAGAGCCATTGCCTTCCGAGAACATAAAGTGCTTGAATTATGGTAATTGCTCAATTGTCCCCAGTAGTTTCGTTGAGTAGTTACTAAAAATTGTTGTTAGATCTGTTGATTTGTGATGACATGGTTTCTAGATGAATTGATAGCTTTTTCCTGTTTTTATGTCTAGCTCGATTAAGTTGATGCTGATTGGTTCATACTTGTTCACTTGTTATGTCATCAACCGCCTCTCTTTGTTGAGCTGGTTCACTTCTATGCGTAGATTCTTGAATAATATACATTTGTGATTAAATCTCACAAAATTCAAGGCATGAAATTTCCAAACATAACAAGCACATGATACAACTTGTGGTGGGCTGATTTCTTGCACACGAGCATATCCCCCTTGTTTGACACCCCCCCCCCTCTCGCCCTACCATTTCTTCCCCACTTCCCCATCTTCATGTCGCAGAAAAGAACCCACACTTTCCCTTTTCCTTTCTCATAGCTAGCGGTTTGGGGATATGATCGTCAACAAAATCAGCTGTATTTGTGTTCGTATTTACTTGTCATGTGTTCATTCATAGCTCTTGTTGAAAAGACCTAAGTTAATATATAATTTAATATAATTTAAATTTATAAATAATAAAAACTATATATGCATAATATATCAAATATTTTAATTAATTTTTGAAAGATATTTATTTTTATCAAATAATGAATCAAATTTAAAGCTTTCAAAGGTACATACAGACACATATACATGTCAAATGTGTTAGATTAATATTTTAAATATGTTCATATTAATTAATCATTAATAGAAGTTAAAGATTTAAGAGATGTACATATCTCTCATATATATGTTAAATCAATCTATTGAATCTTCTCTTCTAATATCATCTTTCATTCTCGTATTTTTTAGAGGGTAGAGTGGAGGGGGTACAAGAACTAGAAATTCTAAACTAAATTTTCCTCAATCATAAATAATGGAGAAAGAGAAATCCTGATAAAGCATATGTGTTTTAGATATTTGTAGAAGAAGAGAGAGAGAGAGAGAGAGCCATCCTCAATTAAATTTCTCACTGCCATGAAAATCCAAGGAGAAAGAGAATTTCTATTGATCATTTTGAACATGCATTCATCGATTAGATTGTTTAATTTCCCTGAAGTAGGATTTCCTCAAAGGTACTCTAAGATTCAATAGCTAACTTTTCCATAGTTCCTGATTCTTCTAGGGTTCAAGTTCTGCACCAGCTTGGATGTCATCTGTGCCATCCCCATTGCTTCCATTAAAGTGAGGTGTTATTTAGCTTCGACATGATTAATGGCAAGCTTGAGAACATTCAAGGTTTTTGTGCTTATTGCTAACGTTCTACACCATGAGATGGCCCCATGATTACTTTGATAGGGAGGAAAGGAAGGAGGAAGACATTGTCCTCAATTTTTATAGTCGAATTTTATTCAATACCTTCAAACAAGGAAGAGGGTGAGGTCCTAGAAGGTATTTTTCTGGGAGACCCAAGGGGAGGTTTTTCAGGTAAGTAAGTAATGATGAACACAATTTAGGTGGTGCAAATAATCATTGTTGTGTATTGATTTATGGGATGGATTTATATGTTTTCACTTAAAATAGTTATTAAGGGTCCATCCACAAAGACCATAGGAGAGGAGATTATAGTACTTGTGGTGGTAGAAGGAATACTTATACATAGCCAAGTAGAGATGGGTTTTTATGTCTAATGAATGAAGGAGAATGAGTCATGAAATCTGTAGCCACAAAAACTATATCTATATTTTAAAAAGATATTTCAAATATTTTTTGCTGTATTTATAGAAGATTAATCCCTTGAGGAATTGTAACAAACATCTTAAGGGTGGGAAGATATGTAGAGGAAAATACAAAGAAATGGAGTAGAATTAAGAGAGGAAATGGAGATAATAAGGTGGATTTGAGTTTTAAATATGATATTTGTGATATATATAATTTCAAAAGAGGAAAAAATATTTATGTTTATGTTTATGCATAGGTGGGGTATTTATGAAAGAAGATTCACGTAGGAATTTAAAAAAAACATCTAGATGGTGCGGGAAAGTGAGAAATCAATAAAATTAGTGAGGAGAAATGAATGACAAAAATAAAAATGGAGGCATATGAATTTTCCAACTTTATTGTAGTATTTCTAATTTTTATTTGTGTGTACACACACACACACACACACACATATATATATATATATGTATATATGTATATATATATAAGAGACTATGAAGGTCAAAATTCAGAAATAATGTGGGAAGGAGGATGAGACAAGTGAAAGGCCCATCTGGATGATGGTGGATAGATTTGAGAAAAATGAATTGATGACTAATGGACATGGAATGTATTGAAAACACAAATCTAAACCATGGAGGGAATTACGAGGAGTATCCAGATCCAAATCTCTTAGAAACCTCATTTTGTGCTAGTCCTAGGCCAAGGGATACCTAATTCTTGAGGATCTTGAACACCTCCTCTCCACGGCAATCTTCAAACATGACTATTGACGAAACGATTTAGTGCAGTCGTTGAAACACACGATTGTCGGTCAAAAAAAATTTATAACTCCAAAGTCACGATGATTTAAAATCAGAACTCAAGTACAACAATGAGATCAGGTCGAACCACGGAGATCATGGTTGACTTTTATCAAAAGAGTTGACTGGGTCAAACCTAAGTCTAACTAGTTTTTTAAGAAATAAAACTGATATTTTATTAATAGAAATAGTACTAATAGATGAGAGAAGTTATTTTAAGAATTTTGAAAAATATTTGGAAAATAAAAGTCAAAAGTCAAAGTCAAAGTGTTGACTTTGACCAAACTTTGACTTTTCTGAAAATCAGAGAGGAAAAAAAGGTGATAAAATAGTACAAAAATTATATTTTTAGAAACTAGAGAGAAAATGGAGAACTTTGATATATAATTTGTGATTTTTAGAAAAAAATTGAATTTATTATGATTTTTCCAAAATCAATCAACAAAAAATTCTCGAAATTAAGATCTCGATCAAAATTATTAAATTGACTAATCAAATGATATCCAAAGAAACCAAAATTATGAAATTTCACTGGTATATTTAGAGTAATTGCCTTCGAAAGTCAATGCCCAAATTTGGATCGATTTTGAATAGCAGGTAGTCAAACGTTAAATTGAAGGGTCAAACCTTGGTTAAAATCAATGAATCAGATATCCTCAGAAAGCTGATTGAATAAGGAATCCAATGAAACTGAATTCAAACAAATTGCACTTAAGATAGTGGAGAAATCCTTGTTCAAAAATCAGAAAAATCCCTAAGAAAATTTGGGTGAAATGTCAAAATTTTTTATTCCTAAACTCTAATTACCTATCTAAATCTAATCTAAACTACCCAAATTATAAGGATTACGAAGGAATCACACTACTAACCCGATTGACCTGAAGATTGAGCTTCAAATTGCTTTGATTGCTGAGCATTTATTTGATTCCTTCTTTGACGTGCGTTTGACATTCAAGGGGCGAATCCAAACGTTTTCTCACAAATTTTTGTGATTAACTTGTCTCAATCTATGTGCAATTGAGTCTAGAATGCAAGAGAATCATGAAGAACTTAAGATTTTGCTCAAAAAATGCTTAATTTCTTCACGTTTCAATAAAAAATTATCGTTTCAAAAGAGAAAACATTGATTTATAAAGAATTTCATCGCGAAAAATATGGGCCATCCGATTCGTTGAAGAAGTTTTAGATGATCACGATGCATCCACATCGCGCGCGATAAGTGGACACATTCCCATGATGCAGGCTCACATCCTCCTTGATTTCCCCTGTCTGATCTTCATTGGAGTGTCCTTACATGGCCACTTGTCGCTCCATGATTCGCCGAGTGTTATGAGTGATCGCAATCATCGGATTTCCTTAATGAGATCGACGGTCATGCATTAGTCACGTGCGTTTGATCAAGATCACGTGGACCAAAAATCCACCTGATCAAGGCGCGTCGTTGCGCGCGTGAGATTGGATGCTCCTCGTTGCGCGCGTGGAAGTGCCAAAGGCCTTTGCCTGTTGGGCCTTAGTACGCTCCCCTATCCTCTTACCTGGGCCCACTAAACCCGTGGGTCCAATTGACTTAGCCTCGTTAGTGCCCTTGCGCTACGTAGGTGCCTACTTGGGTCCATGTAGGCCCCCGTGGCTCCGCCATGTGTCCGCATCATGCCACATCAGCTCCATGCAGGTCAGCGCATATAAAAACCCCTTTTTGCAATTTTTTAGCTTTTAAAAATTCTGAAAAATTCTTGAAAAATCGAAATAAAATGCAAAAAAATCTATAAATGTTAGAAATTCATAACTTCATTTCTATAACTTTTTTTCTCAAATTTTCCCCATTGGATCTCAAATTAAGTCTTCTTTAATCCATGTCCCTAATATATAAATTTTAAGAAGAAAAATTGATGAATTCAGAATAATATTAAGTTAACCCCATCATTTACTCATTCTCTTTGATTCCTCTATCATCCTCTTCTTCTCATTTCTTCTTTTACTCATCTTCACTAAAGTCAAAATGAAAATCAAGACAAAGTAGTTAATTTCTAGTTGTTTTGACCTTGAAAAAGGTCAAATATCACTAAAGAACATAATTAACCCTAAATTATGCTAAAATATTGACTTTAGTAAAATGGCATGCCAATGGAGAAAATTCATAGAACTATGATAACATGCATCATAATTACATAGGATAAGCATGAATATTAGTTAAATATGATATGAATTTGAGTTAAATATATATGTTATCAACTATGCATAAGATCTATACTTTATTACTCTATATAGAAACCATTAGATAGAGAGAGGGTGTGAAAAGTGGCTAAAGGGAGGAAAGATCTTTTGCATCAAATTGAAATGGATTTGGAGGGTGCGCTCCATTGGATGTGTTATATTTGATGGTACTCTTAAGAATGAATGGTTATGATCAAATATTGTGATCCTCCTTTGAATATAGAAATAAAGAGAAAGACATCCCATCATGGAGAAAACCCTCTCCATCCTAACCCTTGAAGTTATACGATGGATGTCTAGGATTTTTCACCCTTACATATACTAGCTTGGGTTAGATCAAGTCATATGGTTTGAATGGTTTATCATTCCATCTGTTGCCCATGAGTAGAGTTAGAGACCCATCCAAATGCATTTCCAAACCAGGTGAGATATATAGTAGGTGCTCTTTGGAGAAAGAGCTCACAAAATTAATAAGGTAAACCAATAAGACATTATTAGGCCAAAAGAGTTAGTAACTAGTGAGATATATAGACCTAGAGGGTCACACACATAAGGTCTATGGACATTGGTGGATATAGACATAGTTATGATGGCTTTTTTAAAAATCTCACATGCCCAACGTCTATAGGAGAAGAACGACTAGAACTCCAAGTGCCTATTGACAGAACGAAACCACGAGGTCATTGAAATCACACTGTCTCGTGTCGAAATAAATTCCAAACTTACCAAATTTTATGAAATTAATTTCGAATTGAGGGATATAATGGTAAATATGGGTCAAATCCACGAGGAATTAGGGAAATTCTTGATGATCTCTTCAAATTTGATCAAATCGGACAATGAATCGGTGAGAAAAATTGGGGAAAATTGTATTTTATGAAAGAGGACTTGAAGACAAAATCCACGGAATCAAAAATCAATGAATTTGACTTTGATTTCGCGGAGAAATTGAAGATTGAAGATGGGTGAATTTTTCCGAAAATGGAAAGAGCAAAATTACCAAAAATAAGCTTGAAATTACTTAAATTAACGATTCTAAAATAAAATTAAATACTAAGAAAAGATAGATTAGGATAAAACATGATCCCTAACCCACAATTGCGATCGAATTGATCCAATTAATCACCGTAATCAAGGATATTCATTAAAATCTGAAAATCGCAATTCGTGGAGTTCAAGCGTCGATTTCTTCCATCTCTAGGTTGACTTCTTTTAGGCCATAATGATCTAGTTTCCATCTCTAGGTTGACTTCTTTAGTAAATATTAGGGTAGTGCTCATCTGCTAATGCTCGAGTCTAATTCTCAATTGTGATCAAGGTGAGCATATCTAAGGTATGATGCTATGGTGAAGAAAAGATACTCTCTCTCTCATGAGCGGATGTAATTCCTTACCCTCTCCATAGATACATCACTCCTTCCCTCAAAATGGAGGCTACTTAATGTTTTAGAATTCCCCTCAATTTTCTTTACTCCTATAAAGAGTGCAATTCAAAAGGATTCCTATCTTTGGGATGCATCGTGTGAGGTGGCTGAAGGAAATAAAAAGATACTATTTCTAAAGAAATGTCGTGGTTAAAAGAAAATATGCAGATAAGCAAAGTGAATTTTTAAAACAAAGAAGGTACCACTTATGATAATTATATCCCAAATGAGGTGGATGGTGATGGATAGGGTAGATGGTGGAGATAATGGTGGAGGTGATGGTGGAGGTGATGGTGGAGGTAGAGATGATGATAGAAGATATTTCCCACTTATTTTCCTTCTTTGCGCTTCTTATTTCTCTCTTTCTTTTGATTTTTCTCCTCTTTTTTAAAAAATTTTTAGAAGAATGACATAAGGATATGGAGGAGTTTTTAGGATTTATGAAGAGAGTATGTGACAAATGTGAAGTGCAGTGTGAAGGGATATGTACATGTGAGGGAAAATGTAGAAGACATGTGATGGATGTGTGAATCACTTCGGAGTGTTATTATCATGAGTTAAGTTTAAAACAAAGTGGTGTAACTACTTGACTACTTTGGAAAAGATAAAACTACATGCCTAAAAAGGAAAGATAGGTGCTTTAAAAAATTATGGATCATTGCACTCTTTTAAAGGGAAAGTGTAGAAGCGAGGAATTCTCACACTAAGAAGTTTTGGCTGATGTTAGGTAGGGGATGGAATTTTAACTTCTCTCAAAAACTCTCTTTTTCAATCCCATAGCATTTCAAAATTTTATTACTCATTTTCCTTGGTGCCTGTTAGATACCTAACCCCAAAGAAGTCAACCACTAAATATCATCCATGGTTTCTCTAGATCATTTAGCTTTATTACTCAAAATGTAATCATATGGGATAGAAGGTCCTCACTTCTACATCTCTAGTAGGTCGGATCTCTAAATGTCAAGACTTCTAAGGTGGAGTAGAGTGGATCAAATTTTTGAAAAATAGGAGCTTTAAGAATGTAGAATTTTAATTTTTTTGAAAATAGTAGGGATTTTTCTAAATCCTCACCCCCCAACTAGAATCTTTCATTGCCCTCAATGAAAACTACATGCTCATACAAAAGATAACAAAAACACCGAATCATGGCATGAAAAAGATACGAAAATGTAGTGAGGGAATAAAAGGGTTAGAAAAACTCATTAATCCATTGATGCTTTGTTCACTGGATTTCGTGCAGGTGTGCCTTTTCCTAGTGTAATTCTTCTTTGATATCTATAAAAACTGAAAAACAAAGAAAACTGAAGAGTAAGATAATCTTAGGGTGCCTCTCAAGAATGCTAAGTTTAACGGCTTCAGCCAGACAAAATCATAATAAAACCTACAACTATTGATGGGTCGAGGGTGATACCCTCACGTCCTCAAGTACTCGGTCGATGCAGATCTACCTTATCTGCTTACGAGACGAAACCACGAGGTCGTCGATTTCACGCGGTATCGCGCCAAAAATTATTCTGAACTTACCAATTTTGGAAAATTAATTCGAATTGAGTGGCATAATGGTAAATAAGGGTCGAATCCACAGGGAATTAAGGAATTTCTTGACGTAATCTTCAAATTTGATCAAATCGGACGAGAAATTGATGATCGAAATTGGGGAAAATGGTATTTTAAGAAAGAAGACTTCAAATCAATTCCACGGAATAAAAAATCGTCGAATTTGGACTTGATTTCACGGAGAAATCAAAATTTGAAGTGGAGAGAAAATTTTGAGCGTGAAAATCATGATTTTAGGTGAAATTTGATGAAATTAACTTCTAAATCCTAATCTAAAAAGTAATTAAACATTATAGAAAGATAATCTAGGTAAAACCGCTCCAACTAAACTCAATTAGTAATCGAAACGAGGCGATTAAGCGGATTAATCGCTGAAAACTTCAAAAAACGCAAACGTGAGCTTCAAGCTGCGATTTCTCCCTTGATTCTCCACCAAATCTTGACTTCTACCCCTCCGTGGACGCGGAAATGAAAGAGAAAGAGGAAGGAATCAAGAGAAACGAGAAGAATGGTGTCTAAATAGCTCAATTGGATTGAAATTCAACTTGGATGCTTAGAATCGTGAAGAACATCTTGTTTTATAGGCTATTTGGGCGTAACCGTGCGATCGTTTCGATCGACGGTTACGATGAAACGGTCCATCATGGACCATTTCAATTAAATCGCGATCGTTAGATCTTCGATGAAGGGCCCAGATGCTCCCGTTTGATAGGCGTTATAAAAACGCTTGAATCGCGCTCGTTGGATCACGATCGGGCGGTCCAGATGCGATCCGCGCCGTTTCATATGGACCGTTATAACGCCTCCAATCACACACGTGTTTGATCAAGTCCGGTGGTCCACGCGTCCATTCGATCGACGCGGGTCGATCGATCGCTCAGCCCGATCCAACGCTCTCCATCGCGCCACGTCACCTGCATCTTAAGGAAATGTGTGGATTAGTCCCACATGGGAAATGTTTTAGGAAACTGTCGGGTTTATAACACCCGACGATTTAGAGGGTCATATACCCTTCCGTACGACGGAAGGCTGAAATGCAGAAAAAATCCCTAAAAATAGAAAATTCATAACTTTTGATATATAACTCCGAATTAATCCAAATTTCTTTCATTTGATCCGAAATTTAATTATCTATTATTCTAAAAATAAAATTTAATAAATAATAAGAGTTTAATTTATTATTTCAAAAATACATTCATTTGTTAAGATTTTAAACTTTAGAAAATAAAATGAATGTTTATAAAAATTGTTTCTCTTATTATTTTAACTTAAAAACGGTTATAATCTCAAGAAAAATATGGGTTATCAAATTTATTAAACTCTAATTTATCAAAATTAACCCTAAATTAAAGTATTTTGAGATTATAATGACTTTTTAATAGAATAATAGAAAAATACATATAAATATGATAACATGCATGGAAATGAAATTATTTATGCCTTAATATGCAATAAAAATCATGTTTTATTATGTCAATATAGCATGTTATCATCTGCTGGTGTGGGTGGCTTTTGATGTGAGGTACAGCTTTAGACAATGGCCATTTACCTTGAATTGTTGACCAGATTTGATGTCGGAGATGAGTACCGATCTGCCATCGAACAACTCTAGAACCACATACAAACCATCCCATCTAGAGTGTTGATAACGTCTCATCGATGCATTCATTTTCATCATTATAAATGGGTTTTAACACATAATTCTTAGTCATATAATGCAAGTTATCATCTTTTTATGGTATTTTTGCACTCATTATTTCATTCCACGCATACACTCAACTTGCATCTATTTAGTGCTAATTTGGTAAAAAAAATAGATATGTCCTATCATGCACCATTCTTTTTAATTACTTATACTATGAGACTAAACCCATTTGACTCTTTCAAATTCAAGTGGTTGAATTTTCACATTTTCTATGAGTTATGTGGATGTAGGGACATAGGTATGCAAGTAGGAAAACATGGATATGGATGACGATAAGAGGAAAGAGGAAACAACTCTCTACTAAATTTGAACACCAAGACAACCATATTTTTATGAAATATGATAAATGAGGTTTGAATTTGGTAAAGGTATCATCATAAGATTTTTAGTTTAATCCAAAATTGATTTAGAGTGAATATTGGGCCAATATTATTATTTTTAAGGAGGTTGGACCAAGCTTAATTTTTATTAAATGAGACCTTATTTTTTTCTCATGATTTTAGATATTTTAGGATAAAAAGATAGAGGATTAAATTCTTGATACAATGGAGAAAATTTCGTGAAAAAAGGAGTTTTACTTTGTGAGATATTCAATTTCTAAGTTTAGGGATTTTTCTGAAATTTTTTTGGATTTTTTCTGAAATTTTTAGGGACTTTTCAGATTTTGAGCATATTTACAAAAATGCCACTCCAATTTTTAAAGTAAAAATTTACAAACATGCCCTCCGATTTTTTAAGTCAGAAATTAACAAAAATACCACTCCGATTTTTAAAGTGAAAAATTATAGAAATGCCCCTCCGATTTACAGGAATTTTCGAAGTCAATAATTTACAGAAATGCCACTATGCACTATCTCAATCAAAGACTATGATTTCTCTAAATTAAAATCATGATATCTCATGATCTATATGGAGTTTTGAGCTGAAATTTTATTTCTAGATTCATCTTTTAACCCTCTATCCATCTATACCCTTTTATCAAACAATCAAGCTTGAAAAAAAATGATTTTAATAATTGGACTCTTTTACCCCTCTTTACACTCAAATCCTAAGAACTCACCATAAAAGCCTTCATTTTCTCTCTCCTTGCATTTTTTGGCTCTCTCTTAGCATCAGGCTACCATAAGGAAAGGGAGTGGAGGTCAAGGCCCAAGGAGGAGCATTGTTTGATGCTCAACCTTGTAGTGGAGAAGGGAGCAAGCAAAGATCGTGATCGGAGCGGATCGAGCATCACTCGGCCTAGGATGGGCACACCAACGGGGTTTGTGCGACGATCCGGATTAAGTTTTTGCTTGTGTTCATCATCTTCATAAACAGTAAACTTGTATTTTCCTTTTCTTTTCTTTCTTATTTTCTTATAATGTAGTGGCTTTGACATCATCGAGACTTGTAACTCTCTCTCCCTATCGATGCACATCGATTCGTTGATCCATTACTACCGCCAACCACTCTTCTCACCTTGTCATCATCTCATCCCCATTGTATTTCTTTCTACATTGTTTTTCCATTGGAATTCATATTTCTCTCCTAATTAAAAAATTCATACTGCTCGAGCTCAACCGGAAGGTGGCAAGCTTTCCCGAAGATAAGCCAGAAGGGAGACATCCCGATGGGTGTCTTGTATGCTGTTTAGTATGCCCATAGTACATCGGGAAGCTTGTATGCCCAATCCTTCCCATCTGGTAGAATTATCTTCTTAAGAATGGTCTTGACTTCTCTATTACTTACCTCTACCTGCCCATTCGCCTAGGGGTGGTATGGCGTGGTGACACGGTGATGTACTCTGTACTTCTTAAACAATGCTCAAAACTAAGCATTATTAAAGTGTGAGCTGCCGTCGCTGATGATGGCCCTCAGACAACCGTACCGAGCGAAGATGCATCGCGTAACAAATCTCAGCACCTCTTGATGATCGTTTGTCCTAGTGGGGATCACCTCGACCCACTTGGACACATAATCCACCGCTACCAAAATGTACTCTTTCCCGTCAGAAGGTGGGAAAGGTCCCATGAAGTCTATCCCCCAAAGATAGAATATTTCCTCTTCAAGGATCGGCTGCATCTTCATTTCATCTCGCTTGGAGATGTTCAATGCTGCTTGACATTGTAGGCATTCCATGTAGAAACGGTGGGCGTCCTTGAAGATGGTGGGCCAGTAGAAGCCGCTCTGCAGGATCTTGTCCGTGGTCTTACATGCCGCGAAATCTCCTTCTCACGTCGATGAGTGACACATTACTAAGATGTCTCCTTGCTCCTCCTCTGGTAAGCATCGCCGCATGATCTAATCGTATCCTAGGTGGAATAGGAGTAGTTCTTCTCAAAAGTAGTACTTTAGATCGTGGAAGAACTATCTCGTTGATAACAATTCCAGTGCTCAAGGATCGATCCAGTCATGATGAAGTTGAAAATGTGTGCATACCAGGGGGCCGTGTCTTGAGATGACAAGGAGATGCTCATCGGGGAATGTGTCACCGATATCTCCTCCTCCCGAAATGTGGAGACACGATAAATGGTCTGCCACTGAGCTCTCACTGCCCTTCTTGTCTTTGATCTCCAAGTCGAATTCTTGAAGGAGCAGCACCCATCGTATAAGTCGTGGATTAGCCTCTTTCTTGGAGAGTAAGTATTTCAAGGCCGCATGATCAGTGTAGATAATGATTTTGCTCCCCAAGATGTAAGGCCAGAACTTCTCGAGTGTGTAGACCACCGCCAAAAGCTCTTTCTCCGTAGTCGTGTAATTAATCTGAGCTTCGACGAGGGTCTTGCTTGCATAGCATATGGTTGTAGGCTTCTTGTCGAGTCGTTGCCCTCAGACTGCTCCCACCGTGTAGTCTGAAGCGTCGCACATGATCTTGAATGGTAAGTCCCAATTAGGACTTTGGAGAATAGGTGCCTCAATCAGTGCTTGCTTCAGCATCGTAAATGCACGCTTTCCTTCTTTGTCGATGATGAAGTCGTTGTCTTTGCAAAGAAGGGTGGTGAGTGACTTGGAGACTTTGGCAAAGTCTTGAATGAATCTCTGGTAGAAGCCGACATGCATGAGAAAGCTCCTCAAATCTCTAACGGTACTGGAAGAGGGAGGTTTTTGGATGACCTCTATCTTGGCCTTGTCCACCTCTAGTCCTTTGCCCGAGACGATATGCCCAAGCACTACTCCCCTCGTACCATGAAGTGGGATTTCTCCCGGCTACGCACTAGTCGTTTCCTAATCCAGACCTCTAGGATCTTGGTCAGGTGAGCAAGATAACTCTCAAAGTCATTTCCAAAGACGGAGAAGTTGTCCATGAAAACTTTCAAGCTGTCGCCAAGAAATTCGGAGAAGATTGCCATCATACATTGTTCCGGGGCGTTGCACAGTCCGAATGGCATGCATCTGAAGGCGAATGTGCCAAAAGGACATGTGAACGTTGTCTTCTCTTGATCGTCGGGATGAATCACAATCTGGTTGTAGCCCGAGTATCCGTTGAGGAAGCGGAAGTAACTTGATCCTACCAGTTGGTCTAGGATTTGGTCGATGAATGGGAAAGGGGAAGTGGTCCTTTTTCGTTGTAGAGTTCAACATTCGATAGTCGATGCAAACCCTCCATTTCGTTAGAAGGCGTGTCTTGATCTCCTCATGCTTCTCGTTCGTCGTGACTGTTACTTCGGCTTTCTTCAAAACATTGTGCACAGGACTCACCCATTGGCTATCGGATATGGGATAGATGATTTATGCGTTTAGCCATTTAAGAATTTCTTCTTTCATGGCTTCACATACCTTCGGATTGAGTCGTCTCTAGGCTTCCTTAGTGGATCTTGACTCGTCCTCTAGGAAGATGCGATGAGTGCATAGAGAGGGGTCCAACACCTTGAGGTCCGTCAGGGTCCAATCGATTGCTTCTTCATTTCGCCTTAATACATCCAGTAATTGTTTCTCCTACTTAATATCCAGCTTGGATGAAATAATTATCGGCTTTGTTTTCTCTTCATCAAGGAAGGCGTATTTTAGTGTAGATGGGAGAGTCTTGAGCTCCAAGGTAGGCTCATCCATTGGCAGCTCTTCATATCTCGTTTCCTCATCATCACTTCTTCTATGCAAGCATCAATATCATGGTCGTTGGCAAAGTCGATAGCGCCCAAGTCCTTGGAAGCTCGTGAAGGGTATTTTATAAGTTTATTGATGTCAACCTTCACGGTGTGCTCTCTCACTTTGAGAATTACTTCTCCTTTTCCCAAGTCTATGACAGCTTTCGTGGTAGCTAGGAAGGGTCGTCCTAAGATGATCAGGGCTTGGCTAAGCTCCTTAGTCAGTTTCATATCGATGACTAGGAAATCTACAAGGAAATAGCAATCTTCTATCCTCACGATGACATCTTCTACTAGTCCATGTGGTTTCCTTACCGATCTCATCTACTAAGCATAACTCTACTAGAAAAGGTTCCAACTCCCCTACATGATGAAAGTCGAATACAGCTTTAGGGAGGATGTTAATACTAGCTCCGGTATCTAGTAAGGATCTAGTAAAGGACATTCCTCCTATTTCACTTGTTATCATGGGTGCTCCCGGATCTCTCTTTTTAATCAGTAGGGAATTCATCATCATGGAACTCACCGTTTCACTAAGTTGGATCCTTCAGGATTTCTATGCAGAGTGCATATACCACTTGTTGCATCTAAAAGATATCTATCTTGTGGGCCTAACCCGGTCATAAAATATTTACGTTAATTCGTAGTTAGACACTCCATGGTGTGGACATTCCCTAGTGAGGTCTCTTAATCGCTCCCAGGCTTCATGAAAGGTTTCACTCGTGCCTTGGGTAAACTCGCAGATAGCTTTCCGGACGGAGGTGGTTTTCCCTCCGGAATAGAATTTTCTTTAAAAATTCCTCCTCCATTTCGGTCCAACTAGTGAATTCTTTCCCTAAATTTAAAAACCAATCCTTGGCTCGATCTCTAAGGGTAGCCGGAAAGAGTTTTATTTTCATCATGTTAGTAGGGACATTCTCAAGATGATTAATTTCATATACTAGGGAGAGCACGTCTACTTGTCTATAAGGTTCTTCAGAAGGTTTCACCATGGAAGATAGGAAGCATACTCATTACATGGGAATCTATTCTAAAATTTTCCCCTCTATTTAGGGGTGCGTGAATTCTCGTCACAGGTCTCTGGAGGATGGGCCTAGAGTAGTCGCTAAGGCATTTCCTTGCATTTCCCTTGTCGTTATGGGCCATTTCTACTGGTTCTATCAGTTCTACGGTGGAAGAGGTCTCGGTAGTGTCGAGGGATTGCGTAGATCATTGAAAAAGGTCTACTTTTAAAAGGGTTATTCCGTAATCTCTAGGTTGTCTGTCATCTCATGGAAGGGTGGATCAAATATTTAGATGAATATATTTTATAAATACTTATAAAATTATCAAAAATTGACGTCAATCGTACATGAATGTCGGTATGTGTGAGAGTGAAGCGTCCTTAACGTGAATTTGAGGAAATGATCGACCGTGATCCTTAGAAGAGCGGCCAAATTACTTAATCTTATCAAGTTAAGGATGTTGGTATGCGTGAATTTGATGAATTTCTCGATGTACGATTGATTTGCGTGAATTTCAAGAAATTAAATCCACGTTAACCAAGTCAAAATTGACTAAATTGATCAAAATTTAACCTTAATTCCCCGACAACGGCACTATTTGACGGAACAAGACTGCGAGGTCGTTGAAATCACACAATCTCATGTCAAAAAAAATTCCAAACTTACCAATTTTATGAAATTAATTTGAATTGAGGGGTATAATGGTAAATATGGGTCAAATCCGAGGGGAATTAGGGAAATTCTTGATGATCTCTTCAAATTTGATCAAATCGGACAATGAATCGGTGATAAAAATTGGGGAAAAATAGTATTTTATGAAAGAGGGCTTGAAGACGAATCCACATAATCAAAAATCAATGAATTTGACTTTGATTTTCGTGGAGAAATTGAAGATTGAAGATGTGTGAATTTTCTGAAAGTGTAAAGAGCGAAATTACCGAAAATAAGCTTGAAATTACTTAAATTAACGATTCTAAAATGAAATTAATTACTAAAAGAAGATAGATTAGGATATAACATGATCCCTAACCCACATTTGTGATCGAATTGATCCAATTAATTGCCAGAAATCCAAAAAATCGCGATTCGTAGAGTTCAAGCGTCGATTTCTTCCTCGTTGATCGTCGATATCTTGATCTTAAGCACTGCTTAGACGTGGAAATGAGTCTTGAAGCGATTGAGATCAAGAGATTCAAGAGATTTGGTGTCTAAACAGTTCAGTTGACTTAATTTCTCTCTAATGCATTACAAATACGATGAACATCTCAATTTATAGGCTATTTGGGCGTAACCGTCTGATGAAACGCATTAACAGCTCTGATGAAACGCGCAGATGCGAATCGTTACCGTTAGGTTGTGGCCGTTGGATCACGATCGGGCGCATCAGATGAAGCCACGTTGCGTGCATTATAAAACGCATCAAAACGCTTGCCATTAGATCGCGATCGGACGATCTTGATGTGTTTTGAGACGGTATAATCAGAGCCATGTTTAACTACTCAGATTAACAGCTCTGATTAAATAATTTATAAAACGATTCGCTGGTGAATTGCGCTGCGCCACGTACCCTCCTCCATTAAGTGAAGATCAACTTCTCTTAATCGTCATTGGATCAAACGCTCCTCACGCTACCACGTCACCGTCGGCCTCAATCGCTTGATCGCGACGCAATCGGATGGTCCAGATCATGCCACATCACATGCGCATTAATAAAAATTTGGAAAATCTATTTTTAATTAGAAAAATTGATTCTTGATTCTAGAAAATCCTTATAAATTCATTAAAAATTCAGAAAAAAAAGAAAATATCTAGAAAAATCCCTAAAAATTAGAAAATTCATAACTTTCAAAATATAACTCAAAATTAATCCAAATTTCTTTCATTTGATCAGAAATTTAATTATCTATCATTATAAAAATTCAAATTTAATAAATAACACGAGTTTGAATTTTTATTTCAAAAATACATTCATTTCTTTAAGATTTTAACTTTAGAAAAATAAATGAATGCTAAAAAAATGATTTCTCTCACTATTAAACTTTAAAAACCACTTATAATCTCAAGTAAAGATGGGTTAAAATTATTTATCTTTAATTCATCATAATTAACTCTAAATTAAAGTATTTTGAGTTTATAATGACTTTTTCATAGAATAATAGATAAATACTCATAAATATGACAACATGCAGAGGAATGAAATCTTTTATGCCATAATATGCATTAATAATCATGTATTATCATGTCTAATTAGCATGTTATCACCCATACAAGGCTTGTGACAATCCATTCCTTCTTCTCTTTCTCTCTTGGGAAGAGCATTGAAGAGGAGATCTAACTGTTTGACAATTGTGTGGATAACACGAGAGGTTGACACCTCAAGAACTCCTTGAATGAACCTTGTAAGTAGGATATTCTAATATATACTAGATGATATGATCTTTTTTCCTTGGTGCTTCAGTGTTTTGAAAATTTGATTCACTGTATTATGTTGTTTTTGATATTCACTGAGGAAAACAATTGTTGTGCGAACTCGGTAGTGGTAGTAGTTGACGAAACTATTTTGTATGGTCATTGAATACACACGATATAGTGTCAAAAGAAAGTCCTAAACTTACCAATTTATGATTAATTAATTTAATTAAATAGTATAATGGTAAATAAGGGTCGAATCCATAGAGAATTAGGGAATTTTGAGAGATATCTTTGAAATTCTATCAAATTAGATGACAAATTGAGATTAGAAATTGGGAAATTTATGATATTAAGAAAGATAACTCAATTTCAAATCCAAGGAATAAAAAATCGAGTGATTTGGATGAGAATTTTCTAAGTAATCGAAGTTTGAAAATAGGAGAAAATTCGTATCGCGAAATTGATTTAAAATCAAAATTAAAACGAAAATTAAACTTAATCTACGATTCAAAATGTAAAGTTAACACTAAATGATGAAAGATTAAGATGAAAACACGCAATCTAACCCAAAGTAGCCTTCGAAAGTGATCCAATTAATCGATGTATGCATGGCTTTTCATTCCGCGTTTTCGAAGACGAAGTTGAAGTTTAAGATGTGATTTCTCCTAAATCTCTCGATCAAATTCTGATTTCGAGCACTCCTTGGACGCGAAAACGAGTCAAGAACATGAATAAATCAAATTGGCACTTGAATTGGTGTCTGGACAGTTTGAATTTCTCGAAGAATCAAGGGCGAGTTCTTCCATCGCGAAGAACACGTATTTAAATGGGAAATTTTGGGCGCTACCATCTGATAAAGAGCCGCCTTGCGATCGACGGTCGCGATTATGCATCTGTTGATCGAAACGGTGCGATTAAGTCGCATCCATTCGATCACAAATGGAAGGCTGAGATGAGTCCACATTTTTAAATGAAGATTCGCGTCGTTTGTGATCATTCGTTGGATCTTCATCCAACGATCACGATGTCTTGAGGAGTCCACCGATCGTGATTAATCTTAGCCGTTATTACTCGTGAGATCAACGGCTGCGATGAATTTACTTAAACTCTATTTAACGCACGTGCTTGATCGGTGATCGGTGGATCGCGATTCCACGTGATCTACGCACGTTATTCCGTGTGATTTCGATCCAACACTCCACACTGCGCCACGCGTCCTACAATAAAATGAAACAAAGACTAATAGTCCCACACTGAGAAAATTAAAAGAACATGTCAGGTATATAAGGTGACTTAGATTATAGCGGTTAGCGAGTTCCTCTATTGAATGCTTATATGTACTATAACCTATGTATAATAATGATATATATGTATACACGTCACCTCAGTGCCACACAGGACACTCGCGGGGGTCCGCGTGGATTTACCACATGGCCTTGCATGCCACGTTGCATCCACGTGGGCTCGCGAGAAAAATGCACCCTTTTTTGCCATTTTTTTAAATTAATTGAAACCTTTTAAAAATCGAAATAAATTTAGATAAATTCAGGAAAATTTCCAGAAAATTCCTTAAATTGTAAAAATCGTAACTTTTAAAATACAACTCCAAATTAGTTCAAATTTGTTTTTTTGGATTAGAAATTGAATAATCTATCATTATAAAAAGTCAAATTATTAAAATAATAAGATAATGAGTTTTAATTAAATTAATACATTTATGTATCTTGTAAAATAAATTTATAAAAATACATAAATGTTAATAAAAATCTTCTCTCATATTTTCATCATTAAAACAAGATTATGATCGTAAATATAATTAGGATTAAACATCATAATATTTAATTTATGTATAATAATACATAAATTGATGTATTTTTAGATCCTAACATGAAATGATACAAAATGATAGAAATCTACTTAAAATATGATAACATGCATACATTTGGAATGATTAATGCCTTAAATTGCATTAATAATCATGTAAATTCAAGTATAAATAGCATGTTATCACTAGTGGCTTGGGTCTGGATCATCAAATCATTGATATTTGGCACTTGACTAAAAGTAACTTATGTACTATTTGAGCTTTAACTTATTTTTCATTCTAAAAATGAGTTGACTGATCAACTAAGTCAACCTATTGCAATTTACTTGCAATGAACACAAACAACAATTCTTTCATTGCTTGTGTTCATGTTAAAACTACATTTCATGCTCATGTTTCTGTTAGGTCATCCATGAACATGCATAATTTTGCATGTGGTAGAACATCTTTTTCTCCCCCTCGTTGCTTGTAGTAGAACCCTCTTTCACTATCTTTTGTTGCAATGGATCCATCCCCTCCCCACCTTCTCTCTCCTCATGGCAAAAAAACCTTCCCTTCCTTCTTCCAATGTCAAAAGAGCTCTCCCCCTCCCTTCCTATGGCAGAAGAACAACAACATTTGCCTCCCTTTTTGAAGTTGTGGAACAGCTCCCCCATTACCTCTAAGCATAAACAACTTCCCTCCCTTTTTCTACAAGGAGAACCTTCTACCCACTTTCTTTTCTCTTCTTGTAGCATAATCCTCATCCTTTTTCCACCCAATGAAACGACATCTAAGATTAATTTCAATGATGCCTCTTCCTCTTTTCACCCTTACTTCCAAAAAATCATCACAAAAACTTCTACTTGTGGTCGAGTGCTTCCCCTCTCCACAACTCATAAAGGCACATGAAAAAATTTCCACTGCTTAAAAGTTTTCTTGGTAGGTCAATGACGGTATGATTTATGATGGAGAATTATATCAAAACATGAACACAAGGGTTCAAAGTGAACCTAATTATAACTTAAGGAAGAGATCTCATCATCAAAAACAACAAGATACTATCATCCTCCTTATCCATCAATTTGAGAAATTAAACATTCATTAGATGAATGAAGAAAGCCTCTCTAATAATTGAAAGAAAGTGTAGATCTTAAGGGAATTATCCTCCCTCCTCCCCAATATTTTACACTGATCTAAAGATTGATTTGGTCAAAAGAAATTTAACCCTTATCCTTAGATACTTAGAATCCTTTGAATGGACCAAGTCAACCACCTTCTACCTTGATAGAGGTTCCCTATTTTCCAGACTATATCCACTATATCATAGGTACCTTGTATAGCTATGAATACAGATCTCAATAAACATTATTAGGAAGCATATTGTGTTAAACTCCCTTACTCCTTGAAAACCACCCATAAATAGAAAGTTCAGAAGAAATCTATTATTTGTGGGAGAAAGTATCTCCTATCCAAGCAAGAACCTCATGGTTAAAGAGGAAGACGAGTATGTGGTTTTTTAACTACTGAAGACTCTCAAGACAAGTCCCATCTCAGCTATCATGAAGTCATGAAGAACATAAAAGAAGCCTCATACTTGAAGAAGCTCAAAGTCATGATTCATTCAAGAGCAAAGAAAAACCAACTATGAAGAACATGAAAGAAGATTACCAGAAGAAGAATTATCTTCCATTTAATCATAGTCTCCCACGAAGAAGGAAAGATAGTCCCACACAGAGGAACACGGGGGAAATTGCGAGTATAAAAGGTAGGACCCCTTTACCCTTTTGTGTCGCCCGCATGGGCCTAGTACGCCCTAATATACTTACTTGGGCCCACTAACCCCCCGGCCCATCACTTGCCAACCCATTTGTCACTTAGTCCACATGTCCACGTGTCTCCCTCGTGCACCACATCAGCTCCGCAGGTCCCACGCGAATATTAAAACACTTTTTGATATTTTTTAATAAGATTAATCCAAAAAAATACCTGAAAAATTAAAATAAATTCCAAAAAATTTCATAAAATTCATAAATTCATAAATTTATTTATGTAACTCCTTTTTTACTCCATTGGATCACAAATTTCTTCATATTTAATATCATGCCACCTAAAAATATAAATTCAAATGAGAAAATAGGGTGAATTCAAAATAATCTTAAATAATCCCTTAAAAATTCTATTTTCTATCATCCCATCATTCTCTTCTTGAAATTAATTCTTTTAATCATTACTAAAGTCAAAATAACTCAAGGAAAGTGGTTAATTCCTAATTATTTAACCATGCAAAAGGTCAAAGATCAATAAAACACATAATTAATCCGAAAAAATGCATCAATATGGACTTTTGTAAAATGGCATACTAATTGAGAAAATTCATAAAACTATGATAACATGCATCATAATTACATAAAATAAGCATGAATATTTGTTCAATAAGATAAGAATTTAATTTTAATATGCCTGTTATCAATCAACTAGATTTTTTACCAATAATTGCATGTGGGTGACTGATAACATGCATTTATAACTTAAATTCTTACACTATTTAACTCATATTCAGGCTTATTTTATGTAAATATGATGCATGTTATCAAAGTTTTAAGGAATTTTCTCCATTGGTATGTCATTTTACTAAAGTCTATATTTATGCATAATTTAGGGTTAATTTTATGCTTAATTGATGATTAATCTTTTGCAAAGTTCAAATTAATATAAGTTAATCTCTTTTCTTGAATTACTTTGACTTTAGTGCATGTTTTTGAAGGATAAATTTCAAGATGAAAATGTGATGATAATATTAAGAAGATTTCTAAAGAAATGATTTAAGTTAATTATAATTTCACCTTACATTCTTCTTTGAAATGATATTTTAGAAGGCATGATATTAAAAAGGAAGAAATTTGTGATACAATGGAGAAAATTTGGATAAAAAAGGAGCTGTATTTCTGAAGTTATGATTTTTTGAAGTTTTTGATATTTTTTGGATTTTTATCTGATTTTTCATTTGATTTTTATGATTTTTTAAGGTTACTTCTTAATTAAAATTGTGAAAAGGGGGGTTTAATTACCGCAAGACCGCGGAGCTGACATGGCGCGCGAGGCTGACGTGGCGCGCAGGACCTGCACAAATGCGACGCGGTATGCAAGGCCACGTGGCAGAGCCTCCGAGGCCCACGCAGCGCGCAAGTGACACGCAGGTGGCGTGGACACGTGGCAAGGGCTGCGCGAGTCCACATGGATGCCCGAATGGTGCCGTGTGGCTGAGGGGATTGGCATTTGACGCAACGCAATAGCGTTAAACCGCTCGATCTTTTATACTTGCCCTTCCCCGTTTTTTCTTCCGTGTGGGACTATGTTCCCAAGCGTTTTTAATATGTAGGCAACGTGGCAGTATGGTGGGCGTCAGATGAGATTGTGGTGCATCCATCGCGTGGTCACTAAGCCAACCGATCGCTGATTTAACACGTGCGCTAAAGGGATACTTAAGTGAAGAGATCGGACGCTCCAGATTGATCGTGATTTTCGCGATTGGTTGTTAAGCATGGATACATCAGAACGGTCTGATCTTCATCGGACGAGCAAAAGAAGCGGGGAGCATGGGTTGCGTCATGGGATCGTGGGGCAACACGTGGACACTTCTGGAGCTTTAGATCTTCATCAGACGCACGATCGTGAGGCAGCCGCGTGATCTTCATCGGACGGCAGAAATGATATGAAGGAAATCGTGGCTTGATCGCCACACGATCGTGGCCATGATCACCTCAATTTGATGGCCCACGATCATCATGCGATCGTGGCCATCAAATCCACCTCTCCACCGGATCGAACGGCCCAAATTTTTCGTGTGAAAATCCCCTTTAAAAATCGATGTACTCCCTTGTTTCCTTCTTAACTCTTGATTGATTCATGAAGCAATTAAGCAAATTTGGAGCAAAATCTTGAGTATATCACAATTCCCCTGCATTTAGACTCAATCGCGATCCGATTGGAGCAGGATTTTTTATGATTAATCGTTTGATTTCATCAAATTTTCCCCTTCAACGCCGAATGTACATGAGGAAGAAATCGAGCAAAATCCGCTTCAATCCATTTGAACTGAAGCTTCATCTTCATGGCAATCAGGTAAGTAGTGAGATTCATTTGATTATCAGGTGGTAATTTGAGTTTTAATTAGATTTAGATCGTTAATTTTGAGTTTTAGTTCTTAGTGTTCTTCAATTTTGCCTAAATTTAGTCCAAAATTTTGCAGATTTTCCACAAAAGGATATCTCTCTGATTATAATTCCGAATCACCTGATTTTGGTTTAATTAGATTCCTTGTTTCATCACCTTTCTATGGATACAAAATAGTTCAATTCTGAGATCATTTGTCCCCTCAATTAAACGTTTGACCAAGGACTGTTCATTTTCAATCTGAATTTGAGCGTTGAATTTCGGGGTCAATTACTTTCAAAATAAAAATCAGAATTTGATCATTTTGGTCTCTTTAGAATCCTGTGGTTCTTAGATTTCTATTGATATAAATTTCAAGATTTGGATATCATTTGGCCAGTCAATTTGAAGATTTTCTCTGAAATGTTCATTTCGGGGTTTTTGTGATCTTTGATTTTTAATAATTCATACTAAATCCATTTCTTATCAAAAAATCACGAATTTTATATCAATAAATTCCATTTTTCCTATAGATTCTGAATATATATTTTTCGGAATCTTCTGACATCTTTTGGCTCTCTCATTTAACAGAACATTGATTGTTGGTGAAAGTCAATGTTTTGACTTTGACTTTTGACTTTTGACTTTTCTCTGTCAAATCGGGGATCTTAAATCTGAAAATTTCTTATTTAGTATATTTATATCATTTCTATTTATGACATCTTATTTCTAATTCTTTAAAACCTCTTTTAAACCTAAGTTTGACCAAGTCAACTGTGCAATAGAAGTCAACCTTGTTTTCTGTGGATCGACCCGATACTTACTCTTTACTTGATTTTATATTTTTGTCATTGTGAGTTCGGTATTATAATTTTTTTTTTGACCGACGTTTGTGTGTTTTTAACGACCGCACAAAACGCTTCGTCAAAATGGCGCCGTTGCCGCGGAGCATGCGTTATTGATTTTATTGCTTGATTTCGAGGTTGTATTTAGGTTTCTATCTTCTGTTGTTTACTGATCTGCAGAGAATTCAGCAGACCCTCTCAGTGGTGGAAAAGGTATAGCGAGGTAAGATTACCCATTTTTTGCCCATTATTTGACATTTTGGTGCAAATTTGGTAGTCTATTTTTTGTTTTTCACTTATTTGAGACGTCGATGTTGATATATCTCAGATTCATTCTCTGTAATCAGTCATTTATTCGTATTCTTATCTTTAGTGGTGTGATTTTTGATACTATATAGCTTGATCTATCTTTTGGTGGATTAGAGTGAAGCATTTTCATTTGGACATCACACTTTTCGTCTAACCTTTTCCGACTTTCTTATATATAAATATATATATATATATATATATATATATATATATATATCTATTTTTCTGTGATCTTTTTTTATATAAATATGAATAGGAATCATAGGATCCAAGGAGGATGACAAGGTCACCATAATCATCGACCCACGAGACATACAAGGAATAATCCCTTCCATGATGACCTATTCGACACTTCTAGAGCTCCATCGCCACACCAAGGCGAGGAGAGCCAACAGACGCCCCTCTTCCTGCCGAGATAGTGAGATGACGTCTTAGTGATTGCGCAAGACTGGTCATCCAAAGGCAGACTACGCGAGTCAATGCGCCTCTTCAAAGAGGTGCGAATTTTAAAATTGACTCGCATATTCTTGGCCTTTTTCCCACTTTTCATGGACTACCATCGGAGGACCCGTATCGACATGTGGACGAGTTCAGCCAAGTGTGCAAATTCAACGAATTCCACAATGTCTCCTCCGAGACGGCCAAGATGCGCTTCTTTCCCTTCACGCTTAAGGAAAGGGCAAAGGAGTGGTTTTTCACCTTGGGCAGCAAGTTTGATTCATGGAGATATGGAAGACATATTTTTGCGTATGTACTACTCGGTAGGTAAAACTAGCGCCGTGAGACGAGCCATACGCGAGTTCTCACAAGGGCCGGGTGAGGTTTTCTATGAGGTATGAGAGAGACTTAGAGATCTCTTGAGACAGTGCCCGCATCATGGTATACCTAAACATGAGATTACTCAGATTTTTTATGATGGTTTAGGTGCACCTTACAAATATTTGCTCGATGCCGCTAGTGGAGGCACATTCATGAGCAAATATGAGGATGAAGCCCTTGATTTGATCGATTTGGTGGCGGAGAATAGCCATCATCATGCAGCTAAATCCTTCAGAGGACGGAGCACTCCCGCGAAGGGAGGGATGTTAGATGCGAAGGCCGCAAAGACAAGAATGCTTTTAGATAAGATTGAGAAACTGATGAAGGCACATAACTTGATCATGGATTCGCTGAGGATCCGACCGGGTTCTGATGGCCTCGCTCCAGTTTCACATGTCGATGTCTCTCCGTGTTCGCATTGCTCTAGTTTTGAGCACGTCGAGATGGATTGTCTCGTGATGGCAATCTAAGGTCCATTTCTATTTCAGCCAAACCCTACTACATATCCAGATTTGAGCCAAACGGGTAGGTCAAACTACCCGAATCAGGGTTATTCTAGTTTTCATAACCCTTCTTATGTGCTGCAGTGGAACAAGCAACACACTCCGTATCATCAGCCCTATGGATCCGCGCAGCAGCATATGGGGAACCCAAGGCCGACATCTTTCGCCCCTAGTCTTCCCGAGCGGTTACACCGCCACAGGCAGTTCCACCTCCAGCACCTTCAGTTGACCCCGTCATGAGTGCATTAGCACTAGGGTTTGACTACCGTCATCAGGTACGTCATGCGGTACCATCATACACCGACATCCCACTACCGATATCCAATACCTAGTACCGTCATCAGGTACTGGATATCGATATCCGGATGATTGACAAAGCTGGTTCCGATGACGTCAACAAAGTTCCAATACCGGGTGATGGTATCGAATGATGTACCGGATTATGGATGACGGTTTCTAAAACATTTAACATTTACATAAATCAATTTCTGAAGATCGAAATCAGCTTCTCATTAGAAATAGATCAGCGTTACCCCTGGATCGAAATGCCTGTGTTCTGGTTCAGATCTGACCTCCCCTGCGCCATCACCATGTTCTTCCGGTTGGTCATCGGGAGTCTAGCGTACTGGTTACATGCCTGGAAGATGGCGGCAGCATTTCCAAAGATGAAGTCGACAACGCACTCGCGGTAGAACGGCCAGATTGAGTGGGTGTAGAGCGTGTCTTGGTAAGCCACGAAGCTGCAGAGATAGAACGCGAACTAGTCAGTGCCATTGCAGACCGCCATGTATTCCTCGTACACGCTGACAGTGATGAAGATGAGATAATACCTGCTCTTGCTGCTGCCTAGATCAGCTATCTCTCATCAAAACTACGAATCCGAGGGCTTTGAAATCTAGAGGCGTGGTCTTTGTCCACGGAAAATTCAAATGTATTGATTTAGTGGAAGTTCTGGAGAATGAGGTTTGCGGAACTGCGGAAGAGATTAGGGAACTTCTTTAATTGGATACTGATATCCGATATCGATATCCAAACTTCTGCCGTTAGCGGATGACGGTATCGGATGTCATTACAATACTTGATACCGACATCCACCTACCGATATCCGACATCTGGATGTTGGTATCGGTTATTGTAGGTATCGGGTATTGTTTAGGACCCTAACAGTACCCGGTACCGTTATCGCCACAGATACCGGTATTCGATACAGGTATATAAATGGTCAAACCCTAATTAGAAAATGATGTGTAAACTGAATGAGGTTAGCGACCGACTCGACCGAGTCGAAGGGGCTAAAGCCCAATGCTCTGATGCTTCTACCGAGCAAAGGAAGGGTAAGCGAGTTGAATTTATAGATCAATTACCTTCCCAACCTTTGGCAAATCTCAGGAATGTAGGTCAAGCATCGTCGAGCCGCACCCACAATGTGAACGAAGTTGGCATTGATAGTGCATCAGAGGAGGCACATGCCATATTGGGCCTACGTAGCAGCAAGGTCTTCGTGGATCCTCATACGTACCACAAGCACCGCAAGGACCCGCTTGAGGAGAAGGACGATCATCTCTCTCCCACGATTATTCTAGAGGAGGACTCCGAGGATAAGGAGGCACCCGATGAGGAGAGTAGGGCATGATAGGCTCAAAGTCGTCGTCTGTTTAAGCCCGACAGATTCGCTATTTATACTCAAGAAAACTAAAACCGGATAGAAATAATGGAGGCGTATAGTTTTCTAGGTCGATCCACAGGGATTCTAGGGCACAACAATAACAATATTGAGGGTTGAGATGAGAGTGATGGGGAATGTTTTGGTGGTCAACTCTTTGAGTGGGCCAGGAGAGGAGGAGAATTTTGATGGATTGAAGATAATTTAAGCAAACCTATAATTTCAGAATACAAAGAGTAATGGAAGGCATAATTAAGGAAATCTAGATGGTGGAGAAAGAAAGAAATTAGGAGAGGAGAATAAAGAGAGAATGAGTTGAGAGTTTGGGAGATCAGAGGGAGAAATGGGAGAAATAAAGAGTTAGATATAGAACCTTTTAATGGGAAATAAATAGAGAGAAAGATTAATAAAATAGATAAATAAATCAAGAAAGATAAATGCATGCGGAGAAGCGGAGACGCATAAGTACGGAAGACGGTTCGGAAATGAGAGGAAGAGAGAGAGCGCGTGAAGGGATGTTCGGAGAGAGAAAGCCAGATCACGAATGAGATAGGGAGAGAGAGAAGATAGAAAGAGAAGACGTGAGGGAGAGAGAAAGTTCGTGTACCAGTTTTGAGGAAGATCGGAATTGATGAGAGAGAATGAGGGAGAGATCCAGAGGTGTCAGAAATAATGATAGAGGGGAAGAAAAATGACAGAGAAAGAAGACGACTGGGTTCAGAAAGATGAGGAAGAAACGAAAAGACGGAAACGAGAGAATGATGAAAATTCGGGAATGACAGAATGAAGATTGAAATTAGAGGGAACGGGAGGGAGATTACCAAAGATGAGAGAAAGAGAGAGTTTGCGTGAGTGGGTATTCAGTGAAAAGAAAAGGAGATCGTGAGAGATAGAGGTAAGAAAGAAATCGAAAGATAGAGAGTGAGAAAGAACGCTATTAAGAGGGAGAAGACGAGAGGTTAAGAAGAGAAGAATACGAGCTGATGGGAAGGAAATACTGGGAAATAATAAAAAAATATGAGACGACGTCAGAGAAAGAGAGAAGGACGATCGGAAGACGAGTCGGAAGAGAGAATTGAGAGATGAATCAGAAGAGAGAGAAAAAGGAAAAAAAGAACTGAGGGAGAGAGAGAAAAAGAAACAACAGTTGTTAGAGAGAGAATAGCTGAAGAATGGGACGGGAACGCGAGAATGAGATGGGAAGGAAGAGGACGGAAAAGAGAGCGAGAAGAAGGAAAACAAGAACTCGGGAGAGATGCAATGAAAGGGGAAAGGAGCGTGATGACCATAGAAAATAGGAAAGAAACGCAAATAGAAATTAATGAGGAATGAACGGAATACGGGAGAGAGGTTGCAGTTGCGATGATTCCGGAAATAGAGAAAGAAGAGAGAGAACAAAAATCGGAAGAAGGACGTAGAGGTGATTTCAGAATAGAGGAAAGAAAAGGAGAGAACCGCAAGAAAGATGAGGAAAGAAATCAGATGAAGAAAAAGAGAATACGCATGCGGAAGGTAGGATAGAAGAGAATGAGAGATCGATGAGGGAAGAAAATATTGCTGAGAAGGTGAAGAAGAAGAACAAGATTAAAATTAAAGAAAGATCGCGTTCACTATTTTACAACTACATTCGGAAGAACAAGATTAAATAGAAGAATGCCGGAAGAAATCTAAACCTAGGAGAGAGAAAGAACAGCAGTAAGAGAAGGAAGAAGAAGGAGCCCTCCCGAGAGAGGGCTTTTTCCTCTTTTATTCTCCTCTTCAGCTGGGCTCCCATTTCCTTTGACTGGGCTCCAATCTCCTTACTTTGGACAACCCATTAAGCCTTTTAAAACTTCTATTTTAGATTATCTAGCTATTCTTCCTCTTCTATAGTTCCTGAAAATCAGAAAAGCAAAAGGTATGTAGAATAAACTCTTTTTGATGAACTAATAATCTACAATGTCAAGTGATGAAATAGTAGAGGAGCTGGTGTATTGAGAGTTTAATGAAGTTAAATATCAACAATAAATGGGTGGTTATAGCTAATATTCATGTTCTTATCAGGGCAAAGCCCAATCCCTAGGTTTACAAACCTCCAGTGCCATATCCTTAGTTATTGAGCCGGCCTAGAGTCTCTACGAGTGATAGTGATGATACATTGCTAGAGGCTTTTAGACAGGTTACTATCACCATTCCACTAGTAGATGCCATCCAGCATATTCCATCCTACGCAAAGTTCTTAAAAGGAATTTGCACCCCTACGAGGAAGCCGACACGTATCCATATGAGTGAGACCATTAATTCTATCATGTTGAGTACGCTTCCTCGTAAGCGACATGATCCGGGGGCTCCCATGATTAGTTGTGAGATAGGGGGTAGGACTTTCACTCGATCTCTTATTGACACGGGGGCTAGTGTCAATATTCTCATGAAGGGAGTGTATGACATTTGTCCACTTCGCGAGCTGCAGCCATTATTTATCGAGTTGAGCTTAGCGGATGGATTCGTGAGACGACCTCACGGCATAGTAGAGGATGTGATAGTTAAGGTCAAAAACTGCTACTTTCCGGTAGACTTTATTATCGGGGATATGAAATCCTCGAAGGACTTTGACGAGACGAGACCGCGAGGTCGTCGATTTCACACGGTCTCGTGTCAAAAATAAAGCCTGACTTACCCATTTAGGGAATTTATCATGAATTGAAGGGTATAATGGTAAATAAGGGTCGAATCTACAGGGAGTTAAGATATTTTCGAGATATCTTTTGGAAATTGATCAAATTGGATGATGAATTGAGGTGAGAAATTAGGGAAAATGGTAGATTTAGAAAGATAAATCAAAGATCTATCCGTGGAATAAAAAATCACTCCATTTGGATTAGTAATCGTGGAGAAATTAAAGAGTGAAGTGGGAGGAAATTTTTGTAATCACGAAGAACGTAAGTTGAAATTAAAAACAAAATTAAACTAAATTGAGATCCTAAACTAAAAATTGATGATACATGACGATAGATTAGAGGATAAACTTATTTTCTAACCCGAGATAACGATCAAACCGATCCAATTGATCGCGGGATCGACAGCTATTCATTGCGCGAATTTAAACGTGAACATCGGTGTTCAAGAGACAAATTCTCCTCGATCGATTGACGAAATGTCACTTATAAACACTCTATGGACGCGAAATCGAGTCTAGAAGCGATTACAAGGGAGAGATTCAAGAAAAGATGCGTGTAGATAGGTCGATTAAGTGAAATCTTCCTCGAATGCTTACAAAAGATGAAGAACACTTCGTTTTATAGCCAAAATTGGGCATAACCGTCCGATTGATGCGTTTAATCCGCATCAACGGTCCAGATTAAACGCATCAATACGAAATGTTATGAAAATGTCGTGGTCGTTGGATTGTCGATGGACGCTCCGGATTCCATCTCGCGATATGCGTTATAAAATGCATCAACTTCCAATCATTGCATCGCGATCCGACGATCGCGATGCATTTCGGCGCAATAAATCAGGGCTGTTATAACTCTATTTTAAATGACACGTGATCCATTGATTGATCGGTGGTCCGCCCCCACGCGACCGACGCGCGGATCTTCTGCGCTCTGCCCGATCCAACGCTCTACATTGCTCCACGTGCCTGCATTTAAAACATCTGTGTGGATTAGTCCCACACGGGATAAAATAAAGAAGATCGTCGGGTTTATAAGACCCAACGATTAATAAGGTTCGAAAACACTTCCGATATACGGAAGGCTGAAGACCCTTTATACTATGTATTAATAATAATAAATATATATAACGCCGCGTAGGCACCGCGTGGGCCCGCGTGGCGCTGCCACATGGCCCGGAGTGCCACGTCGCATCCACGTGGGGCCCGCGCGAAAAATAAAAACTTTTTTTTAATTATTTTAACGTTTTAAATCGAAAATTAAATTGGAAAAATCCAGAAAAAAATCCCTAAAATTGTAAAATTCATAACTTTCAAAATATAACTCCATATTAATCCAAATTTCTTTCATTTGATCTGAAATTTAATTATCTATCATTCTAAAAAGTCAAATTATTTAAATAACAAGAGATTTAATTCTTATTTCAAAAATACATTCATTTCTTTAAGATTTTAATTTTAGAAAATGAAATGAATATTCATAAAAATAATTTCTCTTATTATTTAACTTTAAAAACCATTTATATTCTCAAGTAAAGGCAGGTTATAAAATCTTTAATCTTTAATTCATCATAATTAACCCTAAATTAACGCATTTTGAGATTATAACATAAAATTGCATAGAATGATAGAAATGCACTCAAAGTATGATAACATGCATATAAATGGAATCTTTTATGCCTCATTTTGCATTAATAATCATGTTTTATCATGTTAAGATTGCATGTTATCAGACTTCACCGACTCTCCCATCATACTAGGGAGACCATTTTTAGCTACCGCGAACGCGATCATGGATTGGGGCAAGGGCGAAGTTATATTTCAGGTTGGAGATAGCACGATGAAGGTGAGCATCAACAAATTGATGCAACATCCTTCACATGAGTCCGATGAGGTAGGCGCCATCGATATTTAAGAGGATACGGAAATCTTGAGTTGTATCGAGGAGACGATGGTGGCTATTGAGAACAAGAGCTTCGAGGAGCCCGAGGATGATCCATTTCCCTCCGGTGAGACAGCACCCGAGCTAAAACCGCTACCTTCTACATTGAAATATGCTTTTCTTGATCATCATTGTGCTAACCCCATTATTATATCCTCGCAGCTAGATCAAGACCAGGAGGAGAGATTATTGGCAGTCTTGCGAGGACGTAAGGAAGCAATAGGATAGAATTTTGCGGACCTTAAGGGAATTGATCCCTCTTTGTGCACTCATTGCATTTTCCTAGAGGAGGACTCTCATTCATCTAGAGAGGTGAAAAGATGGCTAAACCCTAAGGTATGGGATGACGTTAAAGATGAAATCATTAAATGGCTTAATGCAGGTATCATTTATCCCATTTTCGATAGTCCATCGGTCAGTCCGGAACATGTTGTCCCCAAGAAGGCGGGGATCACCGTGGCGACAAATGACAAGGGCGAAGAAATTCAGACGCGTCTTCCAATGCAGTGTAGAGCATGCATCGACCATTAAAAGTTATACGCGGCGACGAAAAAGGACCACTTCCCCTTACTATTTATTGACCAAATTCTTGACAAGCTTTTAGGTCAAGGATTTTATTGCTTCCTAGACGGCTACTCCAGGTATAATCACTTAGCGATATATCCCGATGATCAAGAGAAGACAACGTTTACATGTCCATTTGGCACATATGCATTTCAGTGCATGCCATTTGGACTATGTAATGTTCTTGCCACTTTTCAGAGGTGCATGATGGCCATCTTCTCCGACTTTATAGGAGAGAGCATGGAGTTCTTCATGGACAACGTTTCAATTTTCAGGCCGAGTTTTGATGCGTGCTTAGAGCACTTAACACAAATCCTCGACGTTTGCATTTAGAAACGCCTAGTCCTTAGTTGGGAGAAGTCCCACTTCATGCTAAGAGAAGGTATAGTGCTTGGGCATTTAGTCTCAAGCAAAGGTTTGGAAGTGGACAAGGCCAAGGTCAAGGTAATCCAAGACCTTGCACTCCCTAAGTCAATAAGGGAAGTTAGAAGTTTCCTAGGGCATGTCGGCTTTTATCGTCACTCTATTCAAGATTTTTCTAAAGCTTCAAAACCACTAACTTCTCTTTTATGCAAGGAAAAAGATTTTATCATTGAGGAAGAAGGGAAGCACGCCTTTATGCAGCTGAAGCAATCATTAGTGTACTCACCTATTTTACAAAGTCCTAATTGGGACTTACCTTTTGAGACTATGTGTGACGCTTCTGATTTTGCAGTGGGCACGATTTTGGGGGCAACGAATCAAGAAAAAGCCGACCGTCATATGTTACGCAAGCAAGACGCTAGCCGACGCTCAACTTAATTACACTACTACGGAGAAGGAGTTGTTAGCAATCGTCTTTGCTTTGGAGAAGTTTAGGCCGTACATCTTGGGCAGCAAGATCATTGTATACACGGATCATGCCGCATTGAAATACTTGCTGTCCAAGAAAGAGGCTAAACCGCGATTGATTCGATGGGTTCTCCTTCTTCAAGAATTCGATTTGGAGATCAAGGACAAGAAGGGAAGTGAGAACTTAGTGGCTGATCATCTTTCTCGATTTCATACCACATCCTCTAGTGAGATTTGTGACACATTCCCCAATGAGCAGCTCCTCGCTGTTGCAACTAAGGTACCTTAGTTTGCGCATATTGTTAATTACTTAGTCACAAATACTGTCCTCGATTATTGGAACACACATCCAAAGAAGAAATTTTCCTATGATATTCGATATTATTTTTGGGAAGAACCCCAATTGTTCCATGTAGGTGCTGATCAGATTATTCGGCGATGCGTTCTCAAGGAGGAACAAGAGCATATTCTATCAATGTGTCACTCATCTTTATGTGGAGGACATTTTGCGTCGAGAAAGACTAGAGCTAAGGTGCTACAAAGTGGCTTCTATTAGACAACTCTATTCAAGGATGTGATCAAGTATTGCAAGGAATGTCTAAAGTGTCAATCCGCATTGAACATCTCAAAGCGAGATGAAATGCCCTTGCAAACCATCCTTGAGGTAGAATTTTTTTATCTTTGGGGGATTGACTTTATGGGACCATTTCTATCGTCGGAGGGAAAACAGTATATTCTTGTTGCGGTGGATTATGTGTCCAAATGGGTTGAGGCGATACCGACGAGGACAAACGATTATCGAGTGGTTAATAAGTTTATTGTTAACAATATCTTTTCTCGATTCGGTTGTCCTAGAGCTATTATTATTGATGGTGGATCTCATTTTACTAACTCTCATTTCAGGAGTTTACTTAAGAAATATAGAGTTCACCATCGCGTCACGACCTCGTATCACCCCCAAGCGAATGGCCAAGTAGAAGTCAGCAATAGAGAAGTCAAGAACATCTTGAAGAAGATCATTCGCACGGATGGAAGAGACTGGGCAGCAAAGCTAGCCGACGCTCTATGGGCCTACAGCACCGCATTCAAGACACCCATTAGGATGTCTCGTTTTCGGCTCATTTATGGCAAACTTTGCCACCTCCCCGTCGAGTTAGAGCATAGAGCATATTGGGCCATTAAAAAGCTCAATCTATCTCTTGATAAAGCTAGAAAAGAAAGACTTCTACAACTTCAAGAGCTAAAAAAATTATAAGGCCTAAAATGAGTCGTATCAAAATGCCAAGATTTATAAGGCCTAAAATAAAGCGTTTCATGACAAGCACATTAAAAGGAAAACTTTTCATGTTCATGACAAGGTATGGCTTTATAATTCTTGTCTTAAACTCTTTTCAGGGAAATTGCGCTCAAGGTGGAATGGTCCATATGAGATCATTGAAGTGTTGGACAATGGATCGGTTTTGATTTTAGATCCCAAGACCAAAAATTCCTTCAAGGTAAATGTACATAGGTTGAAACCATATATTGGTGAAGAAGGACCCCCACCTCCCCATAGTGAATAGCTGCAATCCCTTGAGATCTCAGCCACTAATTAGTCGCTAGAGTGAGTTGCGTCTAGCTAAAGAAGGAAAACTTACGCTTGTTGGGAGGCAACCCATCTTTATCTTTATTTTTGCATTTATTTTCTACTTTTGTTCTTGTTTTTG
Source organism: Lemna minuta (assembly GCA_024174645.1). Taxonomy (NCBI): domain Eukaryota; kingdom Viridiplantae; phylum Streptophyta; class Magnoliopsida; order Alismatales; family Araceae; genus Lemna; species Lemna minuta. The sequence continues at coordinate 1,379,570 of CM044104.1, read as the reverse complement.
CATTTATTTTTACTTTTATATTTTCTTTTTTCTTTGATGTTTGTTGTGTTTCTCTATAAGTTTATTAGGTGCTAAGGAGAAGGGAATATCAAAGGAAGAAATTCAACCCCAAAACAACTCCACAAATGAAGAGATGAATGCAACCGATGTAAATTCCCGCTAAGTTATTCTTTTATCCCTTATGTCTCTTTTCCTTTTTTCTAGTGTTGCATGCCATGCATAATGATTGTCATCACTTTTTCATGAGCATGCTGATTTTTATTGAGGACAATAAAAGGAATGAGCATGGGGGGGAGTTTTCTAGAAAACTTAAAATTTTTAAAATTTTTGCATTCCTTCATTTAGTATTCTATGCATGATCTAATTTTTCTAAACATGTGAACAATAACATGATCTTTCCAAAACCACATGAAATGTTAAAGCACAGAGTACATTAACATCTCCACTTGTTTAAAAAGTAGTGGGAAGAGCAACCTTAAGTGTTATGTTAAAGAGATGGTAGAGTCGATGGAATTATGGATCTAGGTATTCCTTTGGGGAACCATAAAATCCAATCTAAGGATTTACTCAAGATCATAGTATGATTTTTCAAAACTTTCTATACTTCTCATCTACTAATTCTTCTTTCTAAATCTTGAGTTAATGACTCCTTGCACGCACATCCTTTTGATTTCCATAGCAAGTCGTAGCTTGTATCATCCCTGATCCATAGAGATACCAAAACCTCTTCGGGGGAATAAGCTGCATGTCTACTAAGGACAACACATGGGTAGGATGAGCACCATGAAATGAGTAATATTATTTTCAATAAATTTGCATAAAAAGCATTGTAAATTTCAAATTCTGAATTATCTAATCTCTTTCTTCAAAAAGGCTTGCAACAAGTAGAATTAGGATGAATAAATTACACAGTAGAATTAGAAAGAAAGAAAAACACAAAAAAATAGAATTAGGATGAAAGAAAGAAAAAGAATAAAAAGTAGAATTAGAATAGTAAGCTACCTCTCATGTGTTTTAGCCGACTCTATTTTATAGTCATTATGTATGAAAAGGATGATGCTTGTTTCTACTTCTTGTGCCCTTATCATTCATATCCATAGTGCAAGGTTGAAGCGACGATTGGTTTGGTATGATAATTTTTTTTTAATTATGTATATTTCTATTAGTATGTAGAGCAAGAGGATTCTTAGTTCATTTGGTGGATTAAAGTATTTGCCGCAGGAATGCCGTGACCCTAAGTTTCTAGTACATTACTTTCTTCTTGGCATCATTTAAGGTAGAACATTCATTTCAGCTTCTATCAATGTTTAACTCATGATTTTCTAAAGCTTGTTAGTCCTATTACACATTCTTTATCTTTCTATTGCTAAGGGAGTAGCAATGATTTAAGTTGGGGGGGTGTGATAACATGCATTTATAACTTAAATTCTTACACTATTTAACTCATATTCAGGCATATTTTATGTGAATATGATGCATGTTACCAAAGTTTTTAGGAATTTTCTCCATTGGTATGTCATTTCACTAAAGTCTATATTTATGCATAATTTAGGGTTAATTTTATGCTTAATTGATGATTAATATTTTGCAAAGTTGAAATTAATAGAAGTTAATCTCTTTTCTTGAATTACTTTGACTTTAGTGCATGTTTTTGAAGGATAAATTTCAATATGAAAATGTGATGATGATATTAAGAAGATTTCTTAAGAAATGATTTAAGTTAATTATAAGTTCACCTTACATTCTTCTTTCAAATGATATTTTGAAAGGCATGATATTAAAAAGGAAGAAATTTGGGATACAATGGAGAAAATTTGGATTAAAAAGGAGTTATATTTCTAAAGTTATGATTTTCTAAAGTTTTTGATATTTTTTGGATTTTTATCTGATTTTTAATTTGATTTTTATGATTTTTTAAAATGTTATTTGTTAATTAAAATCATGAAAAAAGGGGTTTATTTACTGCAGGACCACGGAGCTGACGTGGCGCGCGAGGCTGACGTGGCACGCAAGACCCGCACGGATGCAACGCGGCATGCAAGGCCACGTGGCAGAGCCTGCGAGGCCCACGCAGCGCGCAAGTGGCGCGCAGGTGGCTCGGACACGTGGCAAGGGCCACGCGAGTCCACGTGGACGCCCGAGTGGCCGAGTGGCTGAGGGGATTGGCATTTGAAGCGCCCACGGGTTAGTGGGCCTTGGTAATATGATTAGGGTGGTAACGCAATAGTGTTTAACCGCCCGATCTTTTATACTTGCCCTTCCACGTTTTTTCTTCCGTGTGGGACTATGTTCCCACGCGTTTTTAATATGCAGGCAATGTGGCAGCATGGTGGGCATCGGATGAGATCGCGGTGCGTCCATCGCGTGGTCATGGAGTCCGCTGATCGCTGATTTAACACGTGCGGTAAAGGGATACTTAAGTGAAGAGATCAGACGCTCCAGATTGATCACGATTTCCGCGATCAGTGGTTAAGCATGGATACATCAGAACGGTCCGATCTTCATCGGACGGGCGAAAGAAGCGGGGAGCATGGGTCGAGTCATGGGATCCTGGGGTGACACATGGACACTTCTAGAGCTTTAGATCTTCATCGAGCGCACGATCGTGAGGCAGCCGCGCGATCTTCATCGGATAGCAGAAATGATATGAAGGAAATCGTGGACCGATCGCCGCGCGATCGTTGCCCGATTGCTACGCAATCATGGACATAATCGCCTCAATTTGATGGCCCATGATCGTCATGCAATCATGGCCATCAAATCCATCTCACCACCGGATCAAACGGCCCGAATTTTTCAGGTGATAATCCCCTTTAAAAACTGATGTACTCCCTTGTTTTCTTCTTAACTCTTGATTGATTCGTGAAGTAATTAAGCGAATTTGGAGCAAAATCTTGAGTTTATCACGATTCCCCTGCATTTAGACTCAACCGTGATTCGATTGGAGCTAGATTCGTCGTGATTAATTGTTTGATTTCATCGAATTTTCCCCTTGAATGCCGAACGTCCGCGAGGAAGAAATCGAGCAAAATCCGCTTCAATCTGTTTGAATTAAAGCTCCATCTTTGTGGAAATCGAGTTATTAGTGAGATTCGATCGATTATCAGGTGGTAATTTGAGTTTTAATTATATTTAGATCGTTAATTTTGAGTTTTAGTTCTTAGTGTTCTTCAATTTTGCCTAAATTTAGTCCAAAATTTTTCTGATTTTGAAAAAAGGATATCTCTCTTATCATAATTCCGAATCACCTAATTTTTGTTTATTGGATTCCTTATTTCATCACCTTTCTATGGATAGAAAAGTCGTTGAATTCCGAGATCATTTGTCCCCTTAATTAAACATTTGACCGAGGACTATTCATTTTCAATCTAAATTTCAGCGTTGACTTTCGGGGTCAATTACTTTCAAAATATAAATCAGAATTTGATAATTTTGGTCTCTTTAGAATCCTCTGGTTCTTAGATTTCTATTGATATATAAATTTCTAGATTTGGATATCATTTGACCAGTCAATTTGAAGATTTTCTCTGAAGTGTTCATTTCGGGATTTTTGTGATCTTTGATTTTCAATATTTCATAGTAAATCCATTTCTTATCAAAAAATCACAAATGTTATATCAATAAATTCCATTTTCCCTATATATTTTGAATATATATTTTTCAGAATCTTCTAACACCTTTTGGTTCTCTCGATTTAACGAATTTCACTCGTTGGTCAAAGTCAATGTTTTTGACTTTGACTTTTGACTTTTCTCTATCAAATCCGAGATCTTAAATCTGAAATTTTTATTTAGTATATTTTATATCATTTCTATTCATATAATTTTTATTTCTAATTCTTTTAAAAACCTCTTTTTAAACCTAAGTTTGACCAAGTCAACCGTGCAATAAAAACTCAACCTTGTTTTCTCGTGGATCGACCCGATAGTTACTCTTTACTTGATTTTATATCTTTGTCATTGTGAGTTCGGTATTATAATTTTTTTTTTTGACTGACATTTGTGTGTTTTAAACGACCGCACAAAACGCTTCGTCAAAATGGCGCCGTTGCCGGGGAGCACGCATTATTGATTTTATTGCTTGATTTCGAGGTTATATTTAGGCTTCTGTCTTTTGTTGTTTAGTGATCTGCAAAGAATTCATCAGACCCTCTCAGTGGTAGAAAAGGTATAGCGAGGTAAGATTACCCATTTTTGCCCATTATTTGACATTTTTTTGGTGCAAATTTGGTAGTCTATTTTGTGTTTTTTTCACTTATTTGAGATGTTATTTTGACATTTTTTTCACCCATTATTTGACATTTTTTTCCATTAAAGAATGCAGAAATTGAAAAAAGATAAATTTAGAGGGGAAGACCTCTCATTCCTCCATAAAATCTCATTGACAGAATCTACATGTTATTTAGTGACATCAACATCCTTTATCAAATATCATTGTCTTCAACATGTTCATCTCTTCTCAAGGATTACATGATTGATAACACCCTATCATATATTGCCCGCATTGCCTTCATCTATGTCACAAGTAGAGAAAAAAGGATTACACTCACTTTGATGGATTCTTATTGGACCCATAAACCCAAGAATCCTTGTATACATGGGCATCATATTTTGGTGACAAAAACACTCAGGAGTACTTTGATAACATGAAATTTTAACATGCAATTATAAAAATTTTATTGTAAATTAAGGCATAAAACATTCCATTTTTATGCATGTTATCATACTTTGAGTCCATATCTATCATTTCATGCAAATTTAAGTAATAATCTCAAAAATGCAGTATTTTAGGGATAATTATGTATTTTTAAGAAAATAGTTTAAATTAGATTATTACCATCTATATTTGAGATTATGATTGGGTTTCAATGTTAAATAATAAGAGAAAATATTTTTTATGCTCATTTATTTTTCAAAGTTTTAATTTCTAAGAAAAATGAGTGTATTTTTGAAATAAAAATTTATTCTCATATTATTTTAATATGAGAATTTTGATAAGAAGATTTTCTCTGAAGTGTTCATTTCGGGATTTTTGTGATCTTTGATTTTCAATATTTCATAGTAAATCCATTTCTTATCAAAAAATCACAAATGTTATATCAATAAATTCCATTTTCCCTATATATTTTGAATATATATTTTTCAGAATCTTCTAACACCTTTTGGTTCTCTGATTTAACAGAATTTCACTTGTTGGTCAAAGTCAATGTTTTGACTTTGACTTTTGACTTTTCTCTATCAAATCCGAGATCTTAAATCTGAAATTTTTTTATTTAGTATATTTATATCATTTCTATTCATATAATTTTATTTCTAATTCTTTAAAACCTCTTTTAAACCTAAGTTTGACCAAGTCAACTGTGCAATAAAACTCAACCTTGTTTTCTGTGGATCGACCCGATAGTTACTCTTTACTTGATTTTATATCTTTGTCATTGTGAGTTCGGTATTATAATTTTTTTTTTTGACTGACATTTGTGTGTTTTAAACGACCGCACAAAACGCTTCGTCAAAATGGCGCCGTTGCCGGGGAGCACGCATTATTGATTTTATTGCTTGATTTCGAGGTTATATTTAGGCTTCTGTCTTTTGTTGTTTAGTGATCTGCAAAGAATTCATCAGACCCTCTCAGTGGTAGAAAAGGTATAGCGAGGTAAGATTACCCATTTTTTGCCCATTATTTGACATTTTTGGTGCAAATTTGGTAGTCTATTTTGTGTTTTTCACTTATTTGAGATGTTATTTGACATTTTTCACCCATTATTTGACATTTTTCCATTAAAGAATGCAGAAATTGAAAAAAGATAAATTTAGAGGGGAAGACCTCTCATTCCTCCATAAAATCTCATTGACAGAATCTACATGTTATTTAGTGACATCAACATCCTTTATCAAATATCATTGTCTTCAACATGTTCATCTCTTCTCAAGGATTACATGATTGATAACACCCTATCATATATTGCCCGCATTGCCTTCATCTATGTCACAAGTAGAGAAAAAAGGATTACACTCACTTTGATGGATTCTTATTGGACCCATAAACCCAAGAATCCTTGTATACATGGGCATCATATTTTGGTGACAAAAACACTCAGGAGTACTTTGATAACATGAAATTTTAACATGCAATTATAAAAATTTTATTGTAAATTAAGGCATAAAACATTCCATTTTTATGCATGTTATCATACTTTGAGTCCATATCTATCATTTCATGCAAATTTAAGTAATAATCTCAAAATGCAGTATTTTAGGGATAATTATGTATTTTTAAGAAAATAGTTTAAATTAGATTATTACCATCTATATTTGAGATTATGATTGGGTTTCAATGTTAAATAATAAGAGAAAATATTTTTTATGCTCATTTATTTTTCAAAGTTTTAATTTCTAAGAAAAATGAGTGTATTTTTGAAATAAAAATTTATTCTCATATTATTTTAATATGAGAATTTTGATAAGAAGATTTTCTCTGAAGTGTTCATTTCGGGATTTTTGTGATCTTTGATTTTCAATATTTCATAGTAAATCCATTTCTTATCAAAAAATCACAAATGTTATATCAATAAATTCCATTTTCCCTATATATTTTGAATATATATTTTTCAGAATCTTCTAACACCTTTTGGTTCTCTGATTTAACAGAATTTCAACTGTTGGTCAAAGTCAATGTTTTGACTTTGACTTTTGACTTTTCTCTATCAAATCCGAGATCTTAAATCTGAAATTTTTTTATTTAGTATATTTATATCATTTCTATTCATATAATTTTATTTCTAATTCTTTAAAACCTCTTTTAAACCTAAGTTTGACCAAGTCAACTGTGCAATAAAACTCAACCTTGTTTTCTGTGGATCGACCCGATAGTTACTCTTTACTTGATTTTATATCTTTGTCATTGTGAGTTCGGTATTATAATTTTTTTTTTTGACTGACATTTGTGTGTTTTAAACGACCGCACAAAACGCTTCGTCAAAATGGCGCCGTTGCCGGGGAGCACGCATTATTGATTTTATTGCTTGATTTCGAGGTTATATTTAGGCTTCTGTCTTTTGTTGTTTAGTGATCTGCAAAAGAATTCATCAGACCCTCTCAGTGGTAGAAAAGGTATAGCGAGGTAAGATTACCCATTTTTTGCCCATTATTTGACATTTTTGGTGCAAATTTGGTAGTCTATTTTGTGTTTTTCACTTATTTGAGATGTTATTTGACATTTTTCACCCATTATTTGACATTTTTCCATTAAAGAATGCAGAAATTGAAAAAAGATAAATTTAGAGGGGAAGACCTCTCATTCCTCCATAAAATCTCATTGACAGAATCTACATGTTATTTAGTGACATCAACATCCTTTATCAAATATCATTGTCTTCAACATGTTCATCTCTTCTCAAGGATTACATGATTGATAACACCCTATCATATATTGCCCGCATTGCCTTCATCTATGTCACAAGTAGAGAAAAAAGGATTACACTCACTTTGATGGATTCTTATTGGACCCATAAACCCAAGAATCCTTGTATACATGGGCATCATATTTTGGTGACAAAAACACTCAGGAGTACTTTGATAACATGAAATTTTAACATGCAATTATAAAAATTTTATTGTAAATTAAGGCATAAAACATTCCATTTTTATGCATGTTATCATACTTTGAGTCCATATCTATCATTTCATGCAAATTTAAGTAATAATCTCAAAAATGCAGTATTTTTAGGGATAATTATGTATTTTTTTAAGAAAAATAGTTTAAATTAGATTATTACCATCTATATTTGAGATTATGATTGGGTTTCAATGTTAAATAATAAGAGAAAATATTTTTTATGCTCATTTATTTTTCAAAGTTTTAATTTCTAAGAAAAATGAGTGTATTTTTGAAATAAAAATTTATTCTCATATTATTTTAATAATTTGACTTTTTATAATGATAGATAATTTAATTTATAATCCAGCCAAAAAATATTTGATTAATTTGGAGTTATGTCTTGAAAGATACGAAATTTCTAACCTTTAGGGATTTTTTTATGAATTTAATTCCATTTATTTTGAATTAAAATGAATAAAAAATCATTTTATATTACATGCCGATGTGGCAGCTGATGTGGCGTGGATGAAAAAGGGGTCGCCACATGACGGCGTATGGACACGCCACATGGCGCCACGTATGTGTTTGCGCGTGTGTGTGCGCGTGTTTGTGGGTGTATGTGTGCATGTGCGTATGCGCACGTGCGTGTATGTGTGATTCGAGAGATTAAGCATTGATAACATGTTATTAATGCATGTAATTACATAGTTATTATTGAAAATTAATGCATTAATCATTACAAATATACGCATGTTATCATCTTTTAAGCATATTTCTATCATTTTGTGTAAATTCATGTTATGATCTTAAAATATATCAAATTATGGGTTATTATGCATAATTAAACATTATAATCTTTAATCCTAATTATATTTATGATCATAATCATGTTTTAAAGATGAAAATATAAGAGAAAAGACTTTTATTTACATTTATGTGTTTATCCAAATTTATTTTATATAATACATAAATGTATAAAATTAATATAAATTAATTATCTTATTATTTTAATAATTTGACTTTTTATAATGATAGATTATTCAATTCTGAATCCAAAAAACAAATTTGAACTAATTTGGAGTTATATTCTGAAAGTTATGAGTTTTACAATTTTTATGAATTTTCTGGAATTTTTCTGAATTTATTTCTGATTTATTTTCGATTTTTAGCATTTAAAATGAATTAAAAAATGGCAAAAATGGGGTTTATATCGCGCGTGTACACGTGGATGCGACGCGGCACTCGGGGCCACGTGGCTCTGCCACGTGGACAGTGCGCGGGCGCCTGCGTGGCGTTGATGTGACACATGGCGTATTTATATTTACTATATATATTATTATTATAATGTATATAGTGTCTTCTGATTATCGGAAGACAAAGTATTAATTCCTTTTCATCGTCATACATTATATACGCATAATGTTTCTTCAATTTTTGCAGTGTGGAACTAAAACTCCATTTTCAGGTTAACGTAGAGCGTCCGATGGAATCGTGATGGATCGCGCACGTCGATCCAGTGGATGCGAGGTCCACCGGATCAAGAATCAGCCACATGCCTATTTATTCACTTAAGTGAATAAATCGTAACCGTCGATCTTGAGTTATAACGGCTGCGTTTGTTTGCGATCAGTGGACACTCTGATTTAATCTCGATCGCACGATGAAGATCCGACGAGCGAAACAAATCGATGTATTCTCTCACACAAAAGACGTGGACACATCCTGATCATCCATCTACGATCAGACGATCACCAATTGAAGGTGCCGATTCGCGAAGCGACGGATCATCACGACCGTCGATCGCGATGAACTCCTGAATCCGACGGTTGAAGATCATTTTCTTTTATTTAAAAACCGTTCTTCGTGACGAAGAACAAGTTCACGATTCTTCATCAAATTCTCTCTGTGTAGAGCTTCAATTCGCGTGTTGTTTGTTTCATAGTGTTCTTGACTCATTTCCGCTTCAATTGAATGCTTGAAATCAAACTTTGATCGAAGGAGAAGGAAGAAATCACATCTTGAACTCCAATTTTTGTCTTCGTCAATTTGGAATGAAAAGCCTTGCATCCGGCGATTAATAGGATCATTTCGAAGGCTAATTTATGTTAGGTTGCGTGATTTCATCTTAATCTTTCATCATTTAGTGTTAATTTTACTTTTAGCATTGTAGATTAGTTTAATTTTAGTTTAAATTTCGATTTTTAATCGTTTTTCGAAACGAAAATTTCTCTTAACTTCAAACTTTGATTACTCTTTGATCTCTTATCCAAATCATCTGATTTTTTATTCCGTGGATTCGAAATTGAGTTATCTTTCTTAATATACTAAAACACCCAATTTCTAATCTCAATTCGTCGTCCGATTTGACCAAATTTCAAAGATATCTCTCAAATTTCTCTAATTCTCTGTGGATTCGACCCTGAATTACCATTATACTAATTAATTACTTTGATTAATCATAAATTGGTAAGATTAGGAATTTATTTTGACACTGAATTGTATGTAATCAACGACCATACGACTTAGTCTCGTCAAGCATCCTTTTCAGGATAACTCCAACTCTCTAATCACATGTACCTTATATACGCGTTGAATTGCGTGATTTTTCATCATGTGGGATATGTTTTTGTTTTAATATGCGTAGGTGACGTGGTGTTGCATGGAGTGTCCAATTCGTGCGTTAAATTGAAACTGTCGATCGTCACTTAAGTCGGGGGGTACGCGGTGCAATCGGATTGGACAACGATTCATATTTTAAACATTTTAATCACAGGCGTTTATCTGAGCAGTTATAATAGCTAAGATTAAAACCGTCCAAAATGCATCTAGAGAGTGAGATCAAGATCAGATGACGGGCGCTTTCTAGCGTTACTTCTTCATGCGCAACGTGGCAAGATCTTAGCATTCCATTCTAGATTGGAGGGATATGACTTAAAGATCACGATTTGAAGCCTGGAGTTTCATCTCAGCCGTTAATCAAAGATGAAATGCCAAATCGGATGGTTCCACCCAAATTTGTCTATTTATGCGAATGTTCTTCGATGGAAAATGTAGTCTTGGATGTTTTCAAGTAATCAAACTGTCTAGACATCGCCATCCTTGAATCTCTTGCTTTCTTCTTCTTCTAGACACATTTTCCCGTCTACAAAGGGGTTGAAAGTGAGATTTCTTCAAAAGAATAGGGAGAATCCACCTTGTGAACAGCGACGATCGTCTTCAAAATTGTGGGATAAAAAGCCTTTGATCCGGTGATCAATTGGATCATTTTGATCGCTATCTCTGGTTAGATTATGTGTTTTACTCCTAATATTTTTTCATTTATCATTAGATTGTAATTTAGAATCATTGATTTAGTCAATTTCATTTTTAATTTTAGATTTCTCGCTCTTTGCATTTGAAAATTTATCTCTAATTCGCTCATCAATTTCTCCGCGAATCTTTAAAAAAATTCTATGATTTTTGATTTCGTGGATTCCATTTCGAGTTATCTTTTCAAATCTATCAAAATCCATAATTTCTGACCTCATTTCATTGTCTGATTTGATCGAATTTCAAAGAATACCTCAAAAATACTTTACTTATTTGTGGATTCAACCCTTATTCACCTCTATACTCTCTAATTCGTGATCAATCTCTAAAATTGGTGAGTTTGGAATTAATTTTTACTCCTATCCGCGTGTTTTCAAAACCCTTGAGGATTCTCTTTGTCATACTTGCATGTAGGGGACTGCTCAAACATAAGATCATGAGAATAGCCATTTATTGAAAGCACCCAATGTAGAAGATGCCCATGCATGGGTGCTTGTACATTGGAGACAACCTCAACATAGGAGCACCTATGCCTCGGGGCTGTTGTTTCCACTCACCTACCCATAATCATGATCTATTTTTCCACTCAACTTAAATATTCACTGTGGGCATTTGTCCCTTTTTCTCAACCCTCGCATGTATCAAGTACCATATCATTGAAATATCTAGTGATACATTGGTCAACTTATCAAGGAGTAAGAATGGGAGACATGTGATGAAGCGTTTTATGCAGTCGTTAAAACACACAAACGCCGTTCAAATAAAATTTATAGTTCCGAACTCACAATTACAAAGAAATAAAATCAGGTATAGTGTAAGTATCGGGTCGATCCACAGAGCACACAGTTGACTTTTATCGTAGAGTTGACTTGGTCAAACTTAGGTTTAATTAGGGTTTTAAATAAGTGATAATGATATATAATCAATAGACATGATCTAAATATATCAGATAAGATATTTTAAGACTTTAGAAAACTGATCTTTAGACGAAATGGCAAAAGTCAAGGTCAAAGCGCTGACTTTGACCAACAGTCGTCTTTTTGAAAATCAGATAACAAAAAGAGCATAAAATATTGCAAAAATTATATATTAAGAAACTAGAGAGAAAATAGAATTTATTGATATAAAATTCGTGATTTTTGAATAAGAATTAGATTTATTATGAATTATTGAAAATCAAAGATCAAAAAAATCCCCAAAATGAACACTTCATTGAAAATCTTCAAATTCACTAACCAAATAATATCCAAATCTTAAAATTGATGTATCAATGGAAATCTAACAACCAGATGATTCCAAAAAGACCAAAATTATCAAATTTTACCTTTTATTTTGAAAGTAATTGCAACCGCAAGTCAACGCCCAAATTCGGATTGAAAATAAATAGTAGTTGGTCAAACGTTAAATTGAGGGATCAAATGATGATGAAATTTTACGATTTTACTGTCCCCAAAAAGCTGATGAAAGAAGAAATCCAATAAAACTAGAATCAAGTGATTCAGACTTACGATCAAAGAGAAATCCTTATTTCAAAATCAGCAAAAATCCGAACTGAATTTGGGCGAAAATGAAGAACAAAATGACTTTTAAAGCAAAATTAAACTCCTAAATCTAATCTAAATACAAATTTTTGCAAGATCAAGGATCGATTCACTCTACTAACCCAATTGATGCAAGAATTTGGCTTTATTTTACGTGGATTGAAGAGGATTGGCTTGGTTTCTTCCTCGCGTACGTTCGGCATTCAAGGGGAGAATGCGATCAAATCAAGCAACAATTTGTGATCAATCCTGCCTCAATCTGATCGAAAGTGAGTCTAGGACGCAGAGAGATCATGAAGAACTCAAGATTATGCTCCAAAATTGCTTAATTTTTTCACGATTCAATCAAGAGTTAAGATAGAAAGGAAGAACATCGGTATTTATAAAAGAAATCTCCGCGAACATTGGAGAGTGTACGATATGCTAAAGCTCGGCTGGACAGCCACGATCGCGCGCGTGAGATGAGCCATGATCCCATGACGCAGGCCCACGTTCCCCCTTTCATTTCTCCCGTACGATTTTTATCGGAGCGCTTCGATGCGTCCACGTGTCTCCCCACGATGCACCAATTCTGTGATTAATATGAGTCGTCCGATGTTTCACTTACGCGATCAACGATTCCATTTAGGGCAAGTGCTTCTAATGACGATCGCATGGACTCCGGTCCACACGATCAACCCGCGTCATTCGATGCGCTTACATCCAACGCCTGCAAAGCGTCCACGTGTCTTGCAAACATAAGATTAAGGGAACATAGTCCCACACGAAGAAAAAGAAAGGGATGGACGAGTATAAAAGATGGGGGCGATCTAACGCATTTGTGTTACTTCCCCAACTATATAACCAGGGCCCACTAACCCTTGGGCCCTACACCTTCCAGCCCCCTCACTTGCCACGTGGCCCCTGCCACGCATCCGCGCCTCCTCCGCACCACCTAGGTGTCGTGTGGGCTCACGTGGCTCTGCCACGTGGCCTTGCATGCCATGTCGCATCTGCGAGAGTCCCGCGCCACGTCAGCCCGCAATTCCTGAGGAAAATACCCCCTTTTTGTGATTTTAAATAAGGAATTATCTTCTAAATATTCTAAGAAAAATCCAAACAAATTCCAGAAAATTCCAGAAATATTTAGAAAATTCAGAAATCAATATCTTCATAAATATAACTCCTTTTAAACTCAAATTTTTTCCATTGGCTTACAAATTTTTTTTTTTTAATATCTTTCCATCTAAAATAAATTAAGAGAAGGATATAAGATGAACTTAAAATAAACTTAAGTAATATTTTAAGAAGTGTATTTAATATCATCCATTGATTCTTCTAATCATTTACTAAAGTTAAAATAAATCAAGGGAAGTAATTAATTCCTATTTATTTAACCTTGAAAAAGATTAAACATCCAGAAAGCACATAATTTATCCTAAATAATGCATAAATATGGACTTTGGTAAAATGGCATACCAATGGAAAAAATTCATAAATCCTATGATAACATGCATCATAATCACATAAAACAAGCATGAATATAAGTTAAATAAGATAAGAATTTAAGTTAAATATGCATGTTATCAACATGCCATAAATCTATGCCTTCCTCTGATCAACCTAATGGTCATTTACATATATGAGGCTAGAATGTAGACATTATCAAGTGTTTTTGTGTGGGAGTTTTAGGTGCTATGATGATGACTTCTCTTGGTGCAAAGTTGGCATCTATGCACCGCAAATTTTTGTTGGTTGTTTCCACTAACTCTCATACTCTCATCGTCACCAACATCTCCATCACACTGATTTATGAATCATGACATTGTCATGTCCTTGGATGACCACTAGAATGGTCATCTCCATGCTTTGTATGTTAGAATTTGGGCATGTAGGTATCCATGCTCAACCATGAGTAAGAGAAAGGAAGCCTAATAAATCCCAACATTTTTATTATCTATTTTCTAACTCTTGTGTATAAAAGACTTTGTGCAACTCTATTTAGATTTTACATCCTATTCTCATTATCTCATCTCACCTTTTCAAGATCTTTTAATGATTACTTTGTTAGAAAGAAGCTACTATTCTTTATGTTTCTTGATTCAAGGGTTTTGGTATTGTAGGATGATTCACTAGGCCCCTTGTGTAGACACATCTCTATAAGACACTATCCCTTCCTCTTACTTGACTTTATCTCTTCTCTACACCTTCCCATTTCTCTTCACCTGTTTTCCTCTTCCTAATAACAAGCATGCCAATAGTCAAACAATATTAAAACATCACTACTAGTAGGTTCAACACTCATGCCCTACAATCAAGAAGTTATTGATGGAGAAAATGCATTGACCTCACCCCTTCCTCTCCCCATGGCTTGGTCTTTCCTAATAACGACCTTTTGAGAATTAACATGATCCTAGTGAGTTACTAACGGAAAAATTTATTCGGTCGTTGAAAACACAAAATCGTTGGTCAAACAAAATTTATAATTCTGAACTCACAATGACTAAAAATATGTACAGTGAAAAGATCGGGTCGATCCAAAAAGAACACGGTTCACTGACAAGACGGACCTGCGAGGTCGTCGATTTCATGCAGTCTCGTGTCAAAAATATTTCCGAACATACCAATTTGATGAAAATGTCTCGAATTGAGGGGTATAATGGTAGATAAGGGTCGAATCCATAGGGAAATAAGGAAATTCTTGATGTTTTCTTCCATGGAATCATGAAAGATGGTAAATTATGAAAGATAACTTCAAATCGATTCCACGGAATCAAGAATCATCGAATTTGGTCTTGATTTCATGGAGAAATTGAAGATCGAAGTAGGAAGAAATTTCCGAACGAAGAAATCACAATTTTAACTACAATTAATCAAAATTAAACTTCAATTCCTAATCTAAATTGAAATTAGACATAAATGGACAAAAGATTAGCAAAAACCGCTTCCACTAACCCGATTAATCGTCAAAAATACCAAAGAACGCGATCGTGAGTTCAAGCGTCGATTTCTATTGATCTACACGGCCAAATCTCGATCTCAAATGCTCTGGAGGTGTGGAAATGAGTCTAGAACGGGATGGGATCGAGAGATTCAAGAGGGGAGGCGTCTAAACAGATCAATTGCTTTGATTTCCAACTCGAATGGTTAACAATTCGAAAGAACCCTTTGTTTT
Source organism: Lemna minuta (assembly GCA_024174645.1). Lineage (NCBI taxonomy): Eukaryota > Viridiplantae > Streptophyta > Magnoliopsida > Alismatales > Araceae > Lemna > Lemna minuta. Next base: position 1,363,970 of record CM044104.1, on the reverse strand, counting down.
ATAGGGCATTTGGGCGTAACCGTCCGATCGAAACGATCGACGGTTACGATGAAACGGTCCATCGTGGACCGTTTCAATTAAGTCACGATCGTTAGATTTGAGATGGTGCGCCAGGATGATCCCATTGATAAGCGTTATAAAAACGCCTTGAATCGCGCCTGTTGGATCATGATCCAACGATCAGGACGCTTAGCGCCCGATTAAATCACAGCCGTTATAACTCTTAGATTTCCGACACGTGCTCTGGTTTGATCCGGTGGTCCGCACGTCCATGCGATCGACTCGCGGATTTCCAATGTGCCGTCGATCCGACGCTTCTCCCTTTTCCACGTGTCCTGCACTTAAAAACTGTGTGGGAATTAGTCCCACACTGAAAAAATTAAGGAGGAGATATTGGTTTATAAGATGTGACGGTTTAGAGGGTTAATAAATCTCTTCCGATAATCGGAAGACTATATATATTATATCCCCTATATATGTAAATATAATACGCATCACATCACCGCGTAGGCGTCGCGTGGGCCCGCGTGGCGCTACCATGTGGCCCGGAGTGCCACGTTGCATCCACGTGGGTCCGTGCGAAAATACCCCCTTTTTTTGCTTTATTTTAAATCGTTTTTAATATTTAAAAATCGTAAAATTGATCATAAAAATCCAAAAAAAATCCCTAAAAATAGAAAATTCATAACTTTAAATATATAACTCCGAATTAATCCAAATTTCTTTCATTTAATCCAAAATTTAATTATCTATCATTATAAAAGATAATAATTGATAAATAATGAGAGTTTTAAATTTTATTTCAAAAACACATTTATTTTTAAGGATTTTTAACTTAAGAAAATATAAATAACTGTTTATAAAATGTTTTCTCTCATTATTTTCACTCTAAAAAGCATCCATTTTCTCAAGTAAAGATGGGTTACTAATTTATTTATCTTTAAATTATCATATTAAACCCTAATTTAAAGTATTTTTGAGAGTATAATGACTTTTTCATAGAATGATAGAAAAATACACATAAGTATGATAACATGCATGTAAATGAACCATTTATACGTTAATATGCATAAAAAATCATGTTTTATTATGTTAATATAGCATGTTATAATTGACTTTGATCAAAGAGTTGCCATGGTCAAACTAAGGTTTAATTAGGGATTTTAAGAAATCAAAGTGATATATAATTAATGGAAATAACATATATATATCTGAGAATATATTTTAAGAATTTTAGAAAATAATTTGACCAAACAAAGTCAAAAGTCAAGGTCAAAGCATTGAATTTGACCCGACGTTGACTTTTTGAAAAATCAGAGAAGAAAAAGACAGTAAAATATTAAGAAAATTATATATTCATAAACCAGAGAGAAAACAAAAAATTTTGATATATAATTTGTCAGTTTTAGAGAAGAATTGGATTTATTATAAAAAATCCCGAACTGAACACGTCCGTCAGAAATCATCAAATTGACTAACCAAATGATGTCCAAATGTAGCAATTCACATATGAATAGAAAGCTAACAATAACATGATTCCAAAGCGACCAAAATTTTTGAATTTCATCTTGTATTTTAAGAGTAATTGCCCCCGCAAGTCAACGGCCAAATTTGGACTAAAAAATGAACACTCATTTGTGAAATATCAAATTCGAGGACCAAATATTGATGAAATTTTACAAATTAGATATCCACAAAAAGCTGATGAAACAAAATTAAATGATTTTGACTTAAGATCAAGGAGAAATCCTTGTTCCAAAATCAGCAAAAATCCGCACTCCAATTTGGGCAAAAAGATGAAAATTTTGATTTCTAAACTTAAATTAACTATCTAAATCTAATCCAAACAATATAAATTGCAAGGATTACGATTGAATGAAAGTACTTACCTGATTGCCGTGAATATTAGGCTTCAAATCACGTCTATTGAAGTCTATTTCTCTGGTTTCTTCTTCGGCGTGCGTTCGGCGTTCAAGGGGAGATTCTGATCAATTCTTGCAATGATTCGTGACCAATCCTGCCTCAATATAATCGCAATTGAGTCTAGAACGCAGGGGGACCACCAAGAACTTAAGATCTTGTTCCAAAATTGCTTCACGATTCAAGCAAAAGTTAAGTTTACAAAGGGAAGAACATCAATTTATAGGAAAATCGACGCGAAAAAATGCGGGTCGTCCGATTCGTTGATGATGCGTTAGATGGTTGAGATGGCGCGAATTCATTGGGCCACGATCCCACGTCTTCTTATTTTTCACCCATTCGATCTTCATCGGAGTATCCAGATGCGGCCACGTGTCGCTCCATGAGTCGCCGAATGCGCAATGAAATTGCGACCGTCAGATGTCACTTACGCGATTGACGAACGAGAAATGTGCATGTGCTTTGATGGTGATCTGGTGGACCAAGATCCACCAGATTAATGAGCGCAGATCATCTAATGCACTACGCTATGCCATGTCGTTTGCAAATGAACGCATTAGTCCCACACGGATGAAATTTAAGAAGAATGTTGGGTACATAAGGTGGAAGCGCCTTAAGGGGTCGGTCGCCCATATGGGCCAAGTACGCCCCCCTATCTAACCTGAGCCCACTAACCCGTGGGCCCATCAATTGCCAGCACAGTCACCATCGCACCACGTAGGCGCCTACGTGTGTCTACGTGGCATTGCTACATGTGCGCGTCGCGCCATGTCAGCTCTGCCGCTCTCGTGCGATTAAATTATCCTTCTTTTGCTTTTTTATAAGGAAATAAATCCAAAAAAATGCGTGAAAAATCAAAATAAAATCTAGAAAATTCTATAAAATTCATAAATTCATATCTTCATTTATATATCTCCTTTTTTACTAAAATTTTCTTCATTGGATCACAAATCTATTCATCTTTAATATCATGCCATCTAAAATATAAAATAAAAGAAGAATAAATGATGAATTCAAAAATAGTATTAAGAGAACCCTATCATCCACTCATTTTCTTTGATTCCTCTATCATCTTCTTCTTCTCTTTCTTCTTTTACTCATCTTCACCAAAGACAAAATAAAAATCACTAAAAGGTGGTTAATTTTGATTTCAAAGACCGTATAAAAGGTCATTAATCATTAAAGCACATAATTAACCCTAAATTATGCAAAAATATGAACTTTAGTAACATGGCATACCAATGGAGAAAATTCATAAAACATGATAACATGCATCATAATTACATAAAATAAACATGAATATTAGTTAAAGATAAGAATTAAATTTAATTATGCTTGTTATCAGTCACCCACTATGGGCATATGATGGAGAACACAAGGATTCAAAGTGAACCTAGGTATGAACTAATGAAGAGAAATCATTCTCAATAGAAACAAAATACTATACTCCTCCTTATTCACAAGTTTGAGAAATTATCCATTCATGAAATGAATGAAGAAAGCCTCTCTAAAACATTAAAAGAGAGTGAAGATCCAAAGGGAATTATCTTCCCTCCTCCTCCATTTACATATTGATCCAAATATTGACTTGGTCAAAAGAAATTAAACCCTCATCCCTAGATACTTAGAATTCTTTGAATGGACCAAGTCAACCACCCTTACCTTGGTATAGGTTCCTTAATATCCAAGCCATATCCACTATATCATAGGTACCTTGTATAATTACTGATCTCAAGAAAAAAATCAGTAGTGTTTACAGGTTTCACCGACGTCACCCTTAGATAGAGTCATTCAATGGATACATCTTTGTGTTAAACTCCCTCCTTTCTTTGAAAACCACTCGTGGATAGATTTCTATAAGAGATCTCTATACTAATACTTATGGAAGAATTGACCTCGGATTCTACCTCAAGATAAAGCTTTTGCATGATTAAAACCATGCATTTACATGTTGCTGATCAGCATGAAAGGATTTACCATTAAAGAAGACAGTCATGAAGACCATCCTCCTCACCATCTCCTATTCGAGCAATAACATCACAGTTGAAGATGAAGACTTGGTTTATTATCTACTAATGACTCGTCAAGATGATCATAGCATCTCAAAGGTATCCCGCCAAATAGTGTCCTTGACTTCAGTGCAATCAGTTCCAAGCTGACGAACAAGAGAGTATGGGCTGTCAATTGACCTTCTTCATCAAGATCTTCAACTGATATGGGAAACAGTTTGAAGAATTGGGCAGGAACTAGGCCTCCTGGAAACCAGTCTTTCTAACATTTCCTGAACTTCTCTCCAGCGGCAGATGGGAAATCACTTGGGAGTAGTTGTTCATGAGCATGAGATGAAGAACCTCCGTTGGATTAGCACTGAAGAGATGAACTCTATGAACTCACATACCACCTCCTTATTTCCCTGTGAATCCAATCCCCCCATGAAACTTGAGCAGGCTGAAGCATCATGTCCATAAGAAGTCTTTACTTCCATGGCTGACAGAAGAAAGCTCCATCAAGACTGTGTGGTTTGTCAGAAACTCAAGTCATCAGGGATGCTTCTAGAAATAACCAACGACAAAGGAGAAAAAGAGCATCACTAAGGATCTCCTCCATAAGGTTTCTCCAATCTGCGTGGATAAAACTCGACAAAAGCCAGAGGGGGTGAAATCTCTGGAACAAGACCCAAACGGATTCCCGGACATGCAAATTCATCAGGCGGTCACGACATAAAGAAGCGATGGTGTTAGATGAATCGAATTTATTAATGAACCCACTATCACCCTCAGCTATCGGTCTTCTCGTCATCTCACTGAGTGAATGTTAAAGTACGCAAAACCAGGTCAACCCAGTCCACCCCGATCATTCAACAACATCATTTACTTTCTTCTTATGACTACAGCCAATTGACGCTCACGCGATCAAAGTGAACAAAGAGTCAAATGGACGGTCATCACAGGATCTTTCAAAATTTAAATAAGACTCCCCAAGAATTTCATAATTGTCATACGCGGAAACTGCAGCGACGCGTCGCCTCACCAAATTCTCCTTCTCTTTCTATAAAACGGAAACTTGTAATGGAGAAAAGACGGTTGTTGTTTAATGTAATCAAGTTATCTTCCTTGTTTGGAAAATCGTTGTGTTCGTCGTGTTTCTTGTCTACCGTTCTCTCTTCCAAAACCTCATCTCGAGTTCTATCCTCCTCTCATTTCTCCCTCCACTGCTGTCCTCTTTCATCCACATCAGGTTAAGAAGCAAACAAAGATCTTATTGGACCGTTTGATGATCTCAAAGGCATCTACTTTGCGTCAAGTTCAAGTATCATCCTCTCCTATCTTGTCATGAATGATAGTTTTCCTACAAGATTCGTAAGTCCAACATTATCTCCTATTTCTATCTATTCTCCCTATTATAACTATTATCCAAAATTATCCTACAGTAGATAATCCCCAATCTTAGTAATTTCACTCCTAACTATCTTCCAAATCAGTCCTCCTCTTCATTACATAAACCGACTAATCTCCTATTTATATTTCTTCTCTTAGCAAACTTAATCATCTCAATATTCTCACTAATCCAATGGTCGCACCCAATTTCTCTATAAATTGAGATGTTCTTCGACAAAAAAACTAGTTCTTGGATGTTTCCAGAAAATTGAACTGTTTTGACTATTCAGTCTTGGAATCACTTGATTTCTACTTCTACACTCATTTCCGTATCCGACGAGTGTTTGTAATCAGGATTTGGTGGAGAGATATAACCTCTTGCATGCCAAAATTCATTTTTAAATCACAAAAATGAAATGCCTTGAATTCGGTGATTAATTGGATCATTTCGAGTGCGACTTTGGGTTTAGATTACGTGTTTTCCTCCTATTAAATCTTCCTGTAGCATCAGATTTTAATTTTGAATCATAGATTAGGTTAATTTGAGATTTAATTTGGTTATTATCACGAATCGGATTGATTTTCTTTCTCGATTTCTCGGAGAATTCTGATCCAAATTCAATGATTTTTTTTCGTGAATTTGTATTTGAGTTATTTTTCTTCATATACTCAAATCCCTAATTTCTCACCTCAATTTATTGTCTGATTTGATTTAATTTCAAAGACATATCAAAATTTGTGTTATTTTTCTATGGTTTTAACTATACTATTGAATCTGTGATTATAACTTTAAATTAGTGATTTTGGAACTTGTTTTGACACGAGTTTGTGTGTATTCAACGACTACAGGAAATCATCTTGTCAGCCGACTCTCTGCACTGACACGACCCATCGGGCACCCCGTCCCGGAGGTTAGCTTCTCCCCCTCGACTCTAAAACTTAATTACCTACCAAAGATTTTCCTCTACTTGTCTCCACCTCCCTCAAGCGAGCTTAGGCAAGGTAGAACGGAATATAGGTTCAAGATTCTTATGCTCACATCAAGTCCGACACTAGGTGTGGGCTGCAGCTTTTGGCCAACCCACGACGAGCGATCTAACGCCTCCAGACATGAACCGAGAGGATCTCATCCATACCATCATCACGAGTTTCCCCAGTTTACCCGACGTTGACTTCACTTATCAGCACGCCTGCCTGGACTTAGATTAGATTATCACCCCTAGAGTCTAGGACTCGCATATCCCTTAGGTTAGGATCAATTTCCCTATCCAATGTTGGCCTTGGTTACATTGATCAGGCATGAGGGCCTCTGCCCCGTCCTACATCAACCAACAAGTCTTATTGGGTCGATGGAGTTATTAACTATCAAAATATATGGACCTAGAGGGTCACATACATAAGATCAATGGGTGTTGATTAATATATACATACATATAAGGGTTGTTGTGAAAAGTTCATCTACCCTAAGTCTATAAATTGAGGGAGAACAACTATAACAAGGGTGTGCATGCAAGCCTAATAGAAAAACTTTCCCCTTTCTTCTCTTCGTCTCGTGGTGACAAGTGTTTCACAAGATATCCAATCATTCAGCAGTTGTATGGAGACTGCTAGAGGTTGGACGCTTAAATGACTTCAAGAATTCCTTGAAACGATCCCTATAAGTATGAATTTTATTATATACTAGACGATAGGATTTTCTCCATTTGGTTCTTCTACGAATTAACTTTTTGATTTGATAAGTTTTCATTGCGTACGATGCTTGCATCAAAGTTTTGGAAAGCTTGTTGACTTCAGATCCGAACATTAGGTACATAAGTGTTACTTGCACTTGCTCTCTCATCATGTATCACTTTCTCTCTCTATTTTCTCTCTATGATATCTCTTCAAATTTACACCCCATTTCTAGAATCTTGGCCTCTATTCATCTCTATCATGTAACTGCATTTCATGATCCGATTCACCAAAATTTTTCTGAGTGTTTACAATCATTGTACTTTTAACCTAATTCTCCACAAATTCGACCTTGACTTGCTACTACACTAGTTTCAAATCTATATCTTAATGATTATTATTATTCTGATTATGAATTTTCATTGTTAGAAATTGCATTTTATGCATGTCTACATTAGCTTTATTTGAAATCTCAATGCTCTTCTAACAAGTCCAATTGTGTTATTATAATTGTTTATGTGGATAACATACTTCTTACTAGGCCTAATTAAGAATGTACTCCAAAACATAAATTATCTTCTCCATTCCATGAAAAATCAAGAGGATTATTCAACTTACTATGAATTCTTAATCTCTCTCCTTGAGAAGAGCAATGACCATGCCCATTAAGTGGCACAATAGAACATAGGAACTATTCTTCAAAAATTTTATTAGGAATACATTCCTCTATAATTTAGAATCTCTCTAAAATTATATAAGATTTTCATGATATAAAAATTAAGAAGTAAAATTTTCTTCCAAGAAACATCCAAAAGGTCATAACTATCTCTCCACTAAGTCAAGCATTTGAACTTTCACATTTCTATGAGTTTTTGTGGATGGAAGAACATAGTTACTTGTCGAAGATCATGGATGTTGATTATAATGAGAAAGAGAAGGAAATGAACTTTTGCCTAGAAGAATCTTCGAGGTTGTTGAATACATGCAGAGACGTGTCAACAACAATTCCAAACTCACCAATATTGAGAAATAATCACAAATTAGATAAAGGGACAACCAAGGGTCGAATCCAGGAAGAATTAAGGTATTCTCGAGGAACTTCTTAACATTTGATAAAATCAGACCATGAATTGAAGTGAGACATTAGGTATTTTGATATTTTTCAAAAAGATGGTAGAAAATTGAATACGAAGAGAGAGAAAACCAAAATTAAATCTAAAATTAAACTAAGCTACTATTCGATATTGAAATCTGATGTTATAATAAGAAAGATTAGGAGGAAAATACGAATTCTCACACAAGATAGCACTCGAAATGATCCAATCGATCACTGGATGAATGGCTTTTCATTTCACAATTTCGAAGACGATCATTGGCATTCAAGAACCGATTTCTCCGCATTCTTTTTCTATGAAATCTCACTTTCAAACACTTCTTGGATGCAGAAATTGATCTAGAAGCGAAGGGAAGTAAGAAATTCAGGGATTGAGATGTCTAAACATTTCAATTAATCGAAACACCCCTGAATGGTTTGCATCCTCGAAGAACATGTGAATTCAAAGGCAGATTTGGGCATGGCTGTTGGATTTGGCTCTTCATCTTCAATCAACGGCTCAGGTGAAATGCTTGGATGCGAATTGTTTCCATTAAGTCGCGTCCGTTCGATCGAAGATGGAGTGCTCAGATTTTGTCATGTCGCCCGTGAAGAAGAATTTTCGCGCGATTGCGTTCGTGCGATTGGGAATCGACGTCTGAGATGTCGTTACGCGTCCATCGAAGTCCATTGGGCATATTTAATCTCAGCCATTATAACTCTTCAGATTATCGACTGAGATTAAAACATTTTAAAATGAATCGTCGCCCAATCAGAATGGGCCATGTCACTTGCGCGTAAAAATAAACACAAGTAGTTCCACATGAAAAAATAACAGCAAACTAACGGGTATATAAGTCATATGAGCTTAGTGAGTTTAGCAAAAATCCTAAAGAGGGTGATTAATCTCATTAATCACACGCGCACACATGTATGCAGACACGCATGCATACGCGCACACAAGTGCACACACACTCGCACACGCGTGTGCAAATGCATACGTGTGCCCTGTGTGGCGTGTACATACACTCCCATGTGGCGATGCTTTTCACCCCCGCCACATTGGCTGTCACATCAGCACGCGATAAATTATGATTTTTATTCATTTTAATTCAAAATAAGTTGAATTAAATTTATAAAAAAAATCAGAAAATTTCTATAAAAATCCATAAAAATTAGAAAATGCATATCTCTCAAAATACAACTCCAAATTAATCCATATTTATCTTGTTTGATAAAAAATTAAGTAATCTATCATTCTTAAAAATTAAATTTGAATAAATAACAAGAGAATAAACTTTTATTTAAAAAATACACTCGTTTCTTTTAGAAAATAAAGGTTAGAAAAATACATGTGTATAAAAATATTTTCTCTTATTATTTAATCATTAAAATCCAATTATAATCTCAAAATATAAAATAAGAATAATCTAATCTTAAATATTTTTCTTTATTTATGATTATCCCTAAAATAGTACATTTTGAGATTATAACTTAATTTTTAATAGAATGATAGATATATACTCAAAACATGATAACATGCATAGGAGCGGAATGTTTTATGCCTTAATTCACATTAATAATTATATAATTTAATGTATAAATTGCATGTTATCAAATTTCCACCTGTTTAGGTGACAAATCAACCCTATTTCAATGAGGTTAAAGGTATCTTATAAAGGGAAAGGGTGCCTAGATCAATTTTGAAAGTCATTAGATGGATATTCTATTTTTTTAGGAAGATCTCAATTTTTAGGAAGGCAAGGGATGGTCAACTTTCCTTTTTTAAGGAAATTTGAGTGAACCCTTAAGTAATTTCTCTTAAATAGGATCTAATCCTATTTAAGAGGGGGTCATTTTCTTGAGTCCCCTTTTTTTAAGACAATGACCCAATTAAAAGGAGGGCCCCTTCAGTTTAAATTTTGATGAGAAGGCTGCCACCTTAATGTGGCGCCCAACCCATTTTCATAGGAAGTGCAAGCTTGATGCTTGACTTAAGAAGGCAACCTTGCCCACTTAGAAGTCCCCACTACCTTCATTTAGGACGTATTTGAGGAGGTGTCAAGGTGGAGGCATCTCCGCTCTTGATGTAGTCAAAACCCCAATACCCTCTCTCATAAAATCAAAAGTATCTCTCTCCCCCTTTGTTTTTTGGCTCTCTCTAAGAATGAGGCTAGCAGAAGAAAAATGTGATCATTAGACCTAAGCATTGCACCCTTAATCAAAATCATGAAAGATCTCCACCCTTGGTCACCTAGAACCCTAAAATACCCTCTCTATATAAGGCTCTATTTTCTCTCTTCTCTTGTTTTTTGCCTCTCTCTTAGCATTAGGCTACCATAAGGAAGATGAGAGGAGGTCAAGGCCCAAGGAGATCATTGCTTGATTCTCAATCTTTTAGTGGAGAATAAATCAAGTGAGGATCGCAATCAGATTAGATTAAGCATCACTCGACCTAGGACAAGCATCGAAAAGGGGTTTGTGCAACAATCTAGACTAAGTTCTTGCTTGTGTTCATCTCCATAAACACTAAATTTGTAATTTATTTATAATTTTATTCTTATTTTCATTTAATGCTGTAGCGTTGACATCATCCACACTCGCAACTCTCTCCCTATCTCTGCGCATCAATCTATCAATTCGCACTTACTGACAACCACTCTTCTCAGCTTGCCATCATCTCAACCCCATTTCATTTCTTTTAAAATTACTTTTGCATTTGGATTCTGATTTCTCTCTTAATTAAAAATAAACGTACAAATTATCACTCATATGTATCTATAAAAGTCCAATTTATGCTCACACTTCTTTCCACACTCCCACTTCTTCCACGCTCTCTTAACTTTCATTTGAACATCTAATCTCATCACCTTAGATCCATGTGGATTTGACCCTTGATTACTCTATACTAACGATTTATAAATTTTATTGTATGAAATTGATACATAACAAGGACGAAAAACATGTAATCGAGTTCATCATCAAGCCATTTATGCACTTAAAGAATGTTCACATGCCTATTTTGTGAAGTTTGTCACCTTCTTGTTGAGCCAAGAGTCATTGATCATCGTAGCCTAAAAGATTACTATTTATAATCAAGAAAACTAAGATTGGATGGAGATAATAAAGGCGTATAGATTCCTAAGTCGATCCATAGGGATTGTAGGACAAGAGCATGTCAATTTTAATTTCAACACAAAGAACTATTCAATATTGCTTAAAAGATTTTAATGACGAGGGTAGTTAGAAGATGTAAGAAACACAGTTTTAGATATTTAATATTCAGAGAAGAATATAGTAGAGGAGATAATAAAGAGGGAAAGGGGATGAAGGGAAACTAGAGGAGGAGCTTGTGGGAGACAAGAAAAGAACATGAGTTGGAGAGAAAAACAGATAGAGAGAGAAATAGAGAGAGAGAGAGAGAGAGCTTCAAAGAGAGGAAAAGAGATTATAAGAGAAAATGGGAGAGAGAATTAGGGAGAACTTTAGAGATAAAGGAGAGAACGTGTGAGAGAGCGCGAATGGGAAAGAGAAATTGGTAGAGTGACGATGTCTGAGAATGAGAGACACAGATAAACTTTGAGAAAGTAGAACAAGAATTAGAAAGGAGAGATGAAAATGGAGAGAGTGAGAACAAACGCAAGAGTGCGAGAAGGGGAAAATGCTCGCAAATACTAGAGAGAGGAGCAGGAACTACCACAGGAAGGAAGAAAGAGAGCAAGGGCATGCGTTAGAGATCAAAGTAGAGAGAGAGTGAGAGGAGACAAGAAAGCTAGAGATCAAAGTGGAGATTAGAGGGAGAATGCCAAGGGAATGAAATTAGAAGGATAAGAAGAATTGAAGAAAGAAAGAAAGTAAATGTGGAGAGAGAGAATTACGGAGCTATAGCATGAATTTGGAAAATTGGGAATTGCAAGAGCGAGAGAGGTAGAGAAAAATCTAGAGAGAGAAAATGCCATAAAGGGGTAGTGGTGGCGTACGACCCCCGTCGCCACCAAGACACGATACCACGGCGCCGGAGGAGCCCGTTTGCGCGCGCGCATCTACCCGCTTATCTTTATTTCTTTATTAAGAACTTTTGACCCACACGTGTTTAAGCGGGTCCTCGTTTATTTTCCTCTCCTTTTTAGGCTTTCGGGTGGGTTCTTCCCTTTTTGGGATCCCATTCGTGAAGCCATTTCTCTTTGTGGACCTTTATTTTTCTATGAGTATTTTTAGGTGTTGGGTTGTGCGCCTCAAGTGGGCCCTTTCCCCTCTCCACCCATTATGGGCTCTATAAGAGGGGAAGGGACCCCCCACAAACCCTAGCCGGTCATTTGAAGAAAGAAAGGAGTGATCTCCCTCTCAAGTGGCTGCTCAAGGAATGCCGGGGAAGGAGTCCAACCGCCGCCGCCGCCGCCGCCGCCGCCGCTGTGACGACCGCCACCACTCCTTACCCCGGCCACAGATTCTTCACCATCGTCGTCGCGACGCCGCCGTCCTCAAGCCACCGCCGCCGCCGCCTCTGGACCGCCGCACCGCCATCTTCTCCGGTTCCTCCTCCTCCCGTAGGTCACCCTCCTCCCTCAAGCTCCTCCAACCTCCATCTCCATCTCCGGCCATCCCCAGCTTCTCCTCCGGCAAGATCTCCTCCCTCTCCGGCAAGCTCCTCCACCTTCCCAAGCTCATCCCGTTCCCCTCCACGAACCGCCATCTGTAGCTCCTCCACCTTCTCCGCGGACATCCTCTCCGGCAGCTCCCCTGACCCCCACGATTTCTCCGTCTCCAGATCTTCCCCCTCCACCTCCCTCAGCGTCCGCTCCCTCTCCAACTCCCGTTCCTACCCGCGCGCACTCTTCATCTCCTCACCGTCGCACCTCCCTTTTCTCCCCACCGCTCCACGTTCCACCCCCTTCCCCCGATTTTCCACCTACCACGCCCTCCCCGGCGTCCCCGATTCCCCTCCCAATTCCGGTACTTCCCCTACCTTCCGTGTGACCCTGCCCTCTCACCCCATCAATACGTCCTCGCGAGTGCCCGCTGCTCGCACGGAATTGCGATCCGAGCCTCTCTCTCTCTCCTCCCGAATTTACCCATCCCCGGTTCCGCTTCCGCCTGCTATCCGCAGACCTCCAGATCTTCCCTTCCCCCGAAACTTGTACTTCATTTCCCGTCTCCTGAATTCACGGATTCCCGATCGCACGCCGAAATTCCCATCTCCATCAGCCGACTCGCCTCCCGACTTCCGCCCAACGCCTGCCGGAATTCCACCCCTGAGCCCCTCAAAGAAAAGACAAAACAAAAAACAAATCCCGATTTCTTATCCATCCTCCCCGAAAATCCCAACCCCCCTTTCCGTGAATCCCGATTTTCTGAATTTTCATTTGTTCCGGATTCTCCTCTTCCTCCCCTCATTCCGCACACCTTCTTCATCCCAGTCGACGCTCCCCGTGCCTACCATTTCCCAGACGCCACCGATCAGTTCTCCCCCCCCCCTCTGAACTTTCCGCACTGCCCAGCCCGTCCTCCCCAACTTCCCTTCAAACAACTCCTCTACCTCCCATTCCCAATATCTTCGCCCAGTTACCCTCCTATCCAAAACGCCAGGTATTCCTCGCTCGCGAATTCCCCTTTTTCCCTTCCCGCAATTTCTCCTGCACAAACATTCCCCTCTCTCTCCACCCCACTACCTGGACTCTTCACGACCACACGCATTGCATTCTCTCCTACCCTCCCTAGTCGCCGTCAGCCATCACGACTCCCTCGCAACGCTCCCGTCCGAAAATTAATCCCCAAATTTAAATCCACCTCTCACCACTAAATTCAATCTCTGCCTCGCCCACTGTCCTTTCCCGAACTGACGCGCTACAAGTCCCAATGGCCGGCAACCAATTTTCCCCTGGCCGGCGAATGATTCCTCTCTGATGCGTTGTCATTGTCAACGCCACGCTCCCTGCCGCTGGTCATCAACGCTATCACGCGTTGGACTCCCCTGGCTGCTGCCCGAGCACTCCTTGTGCAGTCCGCGAGAACGCTTGTGCCTTGCACACGCTCAGCCGACCGCCGCACTGCTGGGATTCCCCGTCCCGCTGCGATCGAACGCCCCGTGGTCAAAGTCTCGACCGTGGTCAACCAAGGTCCAGGTGCGCGCTTTGCCACCCCTGCCCTCCCCTAGTCCAGCCACGCACGCGCCCGACGGGGATCGTGCCCTCACTGCTCACCTCCATACCGCGCCTGGATCACGCACGAGCCCTTCGCCCTCGACGCGCCCGCACGCTGAGATCGTCTCCCAATCATCGCGCTCCAGGCCAAGTCTTTCTGCCCACGCTCTGCTACCTGGTTGCCCCGATCGTCCTCGGCATCTTCGTGATTCGTCGTCCGCCCACCATGACATCACTCGATCCGGCCTCATTTCTGCTCAACACCCGTGCCGCGTACGACGACTCTCTCCCTACGCCACGACCGACCGGGCACGCGCCCTGCAGGTTAGCTTCGACCCCTCATTTTAAAGTTAATTACTTTTTGAAGTGTTTCCTCTACTCGTCTCCACCGCCGTCGGACCACGTAGGTAGGGTAGAACGGATATAGGTTCGAGATTTCTGGAGCGTACGTCAGGTCCGGTACCGAGCGTGGGTTGCAGCCTCCTGGCTACTCCACAACGAGCGATTTCCACGCCTCCGGACGTGGATAGAGAGGATCTCACCCTACCCATCATCGCGAGTTTCCCCGGGTCACTCGGAGTCGACTCCGCTGATCGGCACGTCTGCCTGTACTTAGGTTTAGGTTAGGTCTCATACTTAGGGTCTAGGATTCACTTATCCATAGGTTAGGGTTGACCGGTTATCCTTAGTCATCCTCAGATTCATTGATCAGGCACGAGGGTTTTCACAACTGTCGTCCTGCATCAGGTAGGCACGAGAGCACAATAGAATTTGAAATAGGAAAATCATATAAGAGAATGAGTTAGAGAGGAAGAAAGAAGAGTCAATATAGAAGGAGAGATCGTGAGAGAGATTGAGTAGTAGTGCACGAGAACAACAAAACACATATGAAGGTGAGATTTGGAGAGAGAGGGGAGCGAACACTAGAAAATGAGTGCAAGGGAGAAAGCACATGGTGCGAGAGAGAGAGAGAACTAAGTGATGGATATTATGTAACCTATATGCCAATCACACTTCTATGTATCTCATTTACGTTCATTTAAATGACATTAATTCATTGTCATTCTTATATGATCTTTGCATCAGGATCATTGGATATCGAGATTTTAATTTTGATGAATCTAGACCATTGAGTTCATTTCTCTCTCCTCAAATCATGCCAATCAATGCGCTCTGGTCAATCTGCTTTGATCAACCCACGACAATCAACCTGCGTGCACTTAAGACTAAAAAGAAATTACTTTCTCTCTTCTCTCCTCTCTCTCTCTAAGCGATGGCGAAGTCTAACTGGGACGGTGGTAAAAAGCACGAAGGACGTGCGTGAGAGGGCAAATGAGTCTGCTCGAGAGAGAGGAGAGAAGAAGGTGCCAAGGATGTGTGACGCAAGAGAGAGGCAAGATGTGGAGACACACCTCTCCTCGTGACAAAACGATTTCTTCCGGTCATTGAATACACACAATCTCGTGTTAAAACAAGTTCCAAATTCATCAATTAAAGGATTAAATCACTAATTAAGGAGTATAATCATGAATAAGGGTGGAATCCATGGAGAAATAACAGAAACTTTTTAGATTTCTTTGAAATTTGATCAAATCAGACGATGAATTGAGGTAATAAATTCGGAAATTTTATATATTAAGAAAGATAACTCTCATTTGAATCTACGGAATCAAAAATCACTGAATTTGGATTAGAATTCACAGAGAAATTGAGATAGAAATTCGATCGCAAAATTTGATAAAAACTAAATTAAAACTAATTGTAAATGATGCTAAATGTAAATCTAATGCTAAATGATTCAAAATTAAACTAAATTAAACTTAATCTACGATTCAAAATGTAAATCTAATGCTAAATGATTAAAGATTGGGATGAAAACACGCAATCTAACCTAAAGTCGTGCTCGAAATGATTCAATTAATCGATTTTGACCGGATTCCAGGATTTTCAAGGATTTTCAAGGATTTTCAAGGATTTAAAATCGCAATCTAACCGGATTCAAGGATTCTCATTCCGCGATTTTGAAAATGAAGTTTGGCGTTCAAGATGTGATTTCTTCCGATTCTATAGATCAATTTCTGATTTCTTGGACGTAGAAATGAGTCTAGAAGATTTAGAAATCAAAAGATTCTTAGATTGTGGTGTCTAGGCAGTTTGATTTTCTTGAAAACCCAATAATGGTTTTCCGTCACTAAAAACATCTCAATTTATAGGCGAATTTGGGCGTAACCGTCGGACGTGTCGATTTGATGCGATCAACGGTTGAGATTAAACGTCGTTTGACGAATTAACGTCAGTATGTCGCGTTCGTCCGATCGAAGATCAAGCGTCTAGATTCTGCCACGTCGCGCGTGAAGAGAAGGCATTGCTTGATTTCATCCATTTGATCTTAATCAAACAATCGCGATGAGTCCATGTGTCTATCGGGTGCATTCAATCTCGACCGTCATAACTCCAAGATGGACGGCTGAGATTAAACGCAGTTTCGATTGAATCATTGTCTAATCATATGTCGCCACGTACGCCTTGAGTAAGTGAAATTCGACGGACGTGATTCAATCATGAGATCTGACGTCTCACACACATCACCTGAAATAAAAAACACATACAAATAATCCTACACGGAATAAATTTTAAGGTTTTATCAACTATGTAATATACACAAGATTACGAGGTTAGCTTAAATCCTAAAAAAATGCTCTAACCCATTTAATAATCTCTCGCACACACGTGCGCACACACATGTGCACATGTACACGTGTCATGCACATACGCGTACATGTGTCACACACGTCACGCACACACGTGTCCATGTGTCACACACACGCGCGTACACGTGGCACCATGTAGCAACGCTCTGCCATGTCAGCGCGTGGTATGAAAACATTTTTTATTCTTTTTTAATGATTTAAAAATCAAAAATAGAGTTAAATAAATTCAGAAAAATTCTAGAAAATTCCTAAAAATTGAAAAATTCATAACTTTCAAAATACAACTCTATATTAATTCAAATTTATTTTTTTGGATCAGAAATTGAATTATCTATCATCATAAAAATTTAAAATATTAAAATAACAAGAGAATAAATTTTAATTTAAGAAATACACTCATTAATCTTAAAAAATAAATTTAGAAAAATACATAAGTGTAAATAAAAATCTTTTCTCTTATCATTTAATCATGAACATATAATTATGATCTCAAATATAAATAGGATTAGAATTATATTGTTTCATTATGCATAATTATCTATAAAATGATATATTATTATATCATAACATGAAATTACATAAGATGATAGAAATGTACTTAAAATATAATAACATGCATACAAATAGCTTTAAATTGCATTAATAATCATGTAAATTCATGTACAAATTGCATGTTATCAGACACGTTTCTCCTCGTGATGAAAATTTTCCATCGCGAGCAAGGTGAGAGAGAGGGGGACGAAAAAAGGATCTCTTCCTCTGCCCCTTGCGCGTGGGTGCACGTGCAAGAGAGAAAAGGGAGACGAGGAGAAGAGTCTCCTCCTCCTTACGTGCACGTGGAAGAGAAGAAGACAAGGGGAAGAGGAAGAATAAGAGAGAGGGAAAAAAGGAGAAAGCAAGGAAGGAGGAGAGAGTGAGAGAACGTGATGACGAGAGAAAACTCTTCTTCCCATTCACACGTGCACTTGCACATGCCCATGGAAGAGGGGGGAGGAGAAGATCACGCGCACAGAAGGAGACAGAGAGCGTGCAAAAGTGGAGAGGATGAGGAAAGAATTTTTCTCCTCCTCCTTAGGTGCACACACGCACGTGTGCAGGAGATAAGAAGAAAGGAGGAGAAGGAGAGGGAAAAATTTATTAAAAATTCATAAAAAATCATAAAAAATTTGGAAAAATCCCGAAAAATTAGAAAATTCATAACTTTCAAAATATAACTCCAAATTAATCCAAATTTCTTTCATTTGATCAGAAATTAAATTATCTATCATTCTAAACATTCAAATTTAATAAATAATAAGATATTTAATTTCTATTTCAATAATACATTCATTTCTTTAAGATAGAAAACTTTAGAAAATTAAATGAATCTTTACAAAATGAGTTCTCTTATTATTTAAATTTTAAAACTTATTATAATCTCAAGTAAAGATGGGTTATAAAATTATTTATCTTTAATTCATCATAATTAACCCTAAATTAAAATATTTTGAGATTATAATGACTTTTTCATATAATGATAGATAAATACTCATAAATATGATAACATGCATAGGAATGAAGTCTTTTGTGCCTTAATATGCATTAATAATCATATATTATCATGTCTAATTAACATGCTATCAC